>JAKTPY010000006.1:0-417611 GCA_030556385.1 Nakaseomyces kungkrabaensis | reverse complement strand
GGGGAAGAAGAGAGAGGAGAGGGGGGGGAAGAAGAAGAAGAAGAAAGGGACTTGGGTGGGATGGTTGATTTTGAGTGCACAGATAGATACGGAGAGAACTAAAGAAAAGCTGTCACCACACAAAACACACAATGGAGAGTGGTCAGACAATTAATAAGAAAACATTATTACTTATTTATTATTAACAGAAAAAAACTATCCAAAAAAAAAATAAAAAATAAAAAAAAATCCTACTACTACTAGTACTTAGTTAGTACTTCGATACTCTATTTCTGTTTTTCTCTCTGTCCCCCTCCAATAACAAAGACACAAGGAAAAAAAAAATTTTTAAAATTTTGGTTTTAAACAAAAGAAGTGAACACAGTGTCCTCATCCTCTCAGAAGGTTAAGCAAAAAAAAAAAAAAAAAAAAAAAAAAAAAAAAAAAAAAAAAAATAAAAAAAAAAAAAAAAAAAAAAAAGAATAAAAAAAAATTATATTAGATATTCTCTGCTTGCTTTTTTCTTTCTTTCTATAATTACAGAGAAAAAAAGTAAAAAAACAAAAAAAAAAAGTTAGTAACAAACAAAAATACCCAAAAAAAAACAACAAAACAACAAACAAGAAAGTAAAAAAAAAAAAGGCAACCAGAAAAGAAGTTTAAAGTAAAAGAGAAATAGAAGAAACAAAAAAAAAATAAAAATATTGAATAGAACCACAACACAATAAGGATAGATCAAAATAAAAAAAAACCAGATCAAAGAAATCAAAGAACCTAAAAAAGAACAATATATTAGACCAAATAATAATAAAATCATTAAGGTGGTGAATAACGACAATAATTGAAAAAAGATGGATGGGAATTCTCCAACGCAGAGGACTAAGAGGACCCGTGCTAAAGGTGAAGCGCTAAATGTTTTGAAAACACAATTCAATGTTAATCCTAATCCTACTTTACAAGATAGAAATCGGATTAGTGAATTGACTGGTATGCCAGAGAAGAATGTTAGAATATGGTTTCAAAATAGAAGGGCCAAAGTAAGGAAGAAGGATAAAAATGGACATAATAATGATAACAAGGAGAACAATAATCATAACTCGAATAGTGCCACAAATAGTGCCAATCAAACTCCGAATATGGTACCTACGGCGACAGCGACAGTTGCGACACCTTCTAACTATAACAATAATAACATGAAGACAAATGGCAGTATTGTAGGTAATGGTATGCATGTGCTCCATCAGCCACATCAACTCCAGCAGCCTCAGACTAATGGATATATCTATAATAACAATGCTAATAACATCAACAACGCCACAGGTAATAATAACAGCACGACTAATAGAGGTGGGAACACCTCAACTACTAATGTTGCAAGTGCGGAGCCAGGAACGCCTCCATATTTCGATAAAATACCCTTAAACCTGAATAATAACTACTATTTCATCGATGTGTTCTCTATAACAGTAGGAAGCTGGAATAGAATGAAGAGCGGGGCTTTGAATGCGTCTAGCTTACCTATAATAAAAGATTTCCCTAACCTATCTCCGATTTCGATGAATCAATTGATGGCTAATGCCACCGATCTGATGGTTGTAATATCTAAAAAGAACTTTGAGATTAACTACTTCTTCAGTGCGATGGCAAATAATACTAAGATACTCTTTAGAATATTCTACAGGATTAACACTATTGCATCTTGTTCTCTAAGTTTTGACAAAACCGACGAGGAAATTAATGATAACAAACCAACAGATCCACTAAATAAACTTGGTGAGTTGAAATTAAAGGTTAACAAACCTCCAAAGTTTGCAGTGTTCTTCCTAAATCAACCAGATACTCCAGCCAATAACCAGTGGTGTCTATGTGATGATTTCTCGGAAGGAAAACAAGTTAACGATGCGTTTGTTGGGGGTTCAAATATTCCTCATACTCTGAAGGGTCTGCAAGGTTCTTTGAAAGTAATGAATTCTTTAATTTTGGACTACATAAGTACTAGCGATACAGTTGCTAATCCGCCATTACCTCTACCACCTACTATGAGTTCTGAAATGATGCAACCACAGCTTCACCCAGCACAGAATATGATATCGTACCCTGGAGCTATTCCGGGACCCATGCCACCACACCCAACTGACAGCATGCGGTCAATGACACATCCAGGTGGCAGTATTAGCCCAGCAGGATATGCAGCTCCATATGCAACACTGCCGCACATCCAGACACAACCTTCTATGGACAGCCAATACTATATGAGCCAGTACAACCCACAACCAATGGGTCATGACGCAATGATCAATGGTCATGAACCTATGGCTGCGTACGACCCTCACCATATGATGGCACACAATCCCATGCCGGCCATGATTACTAATCAAAACCCAATCATTACTAGCTATCCTTCGAATCCAATGGAAAATATGATGGTTGGTGTACCTTCAGTTCATAATTCAGAGAATATGCTAACATTTACGAACGAGTCAGGATTTTCAAATACTCCAGACTATATAAGAAATGCTTCAGAAGTTAATGAGGAAAATCGTTGGGGGATATGATACTCTAAGTGTGGGAAAGTGTATATATCCTCACTAGAATAAGATACTAGAGTTGTAAAATTAAGAAACATGTCAGAATTTTTGTAACACTGATATTTGAGGGGATGAAGGTAACAATAATCGAATAAAAATAGAAATTGAGAAATAAAGTGATAAACAGTAATTCACTTCAATAATTTTCAATCTATTTATATTTTTAAGATGTTTAACAGAAGAAATGGGATAATCCAGTGTCTTCTGTCTTCCTGTGCAGTATCATATTTACATCACGGCTCCAACCAAGGCATTAACCCCTCCTGCACCATCTTGATCTCCTATTTTATTCTTTTTTAATTCTATCCAATTCAATCTGTCACATTATACCAATAATAACAGTGGATTGATGGTTCCAGACTGGAGAGGAACGCATCTATAACTGTGCATATTTGCAAAATTATAGTCAAATTCGTTATATTAATGTTAATTTCTATTTCTCATTCTATTTCTCTTTTTCACCATTAATATTTCTTTAAAAATCATTATTTCAGTATTAACAGATTTACATTTTTTTATCTAATTGGAGAACCTTCCTACTGCATTTTGATTGTTGTAGGTTATTGTAAGCTAAAAAATATGTAGCAAAAAACGACCATTTGACTGCATTAGATAACGTAATTAATATATAGAGAATTTTTTTTCTTTGCATTTCAAAAATAAGGAAGCTTTCTTAAATTAAATATTTATTATTAACTAGTATTGTTATGTACAACTTTACTAAAGATGTCCAAAACCATTTGTTGTTTCGGACTGACGGATTATATCTTCAAATTTGAAACCCTTTTCTTAGTCTTCTTCTTGACCTTTCCATCTTTTTTAGATTTCGATATATTTTTATCGTTTCTAATCAAAGACCTGTCAACTCCCAGGTCCTTCACAATAGTATCTTTTAGTAACGAAGCAATCTTTAACATACCATTCGTGTCCTCTCCAAAAGAATTGACGCCAAAACCTTTCTTCCAAGGTATTATGAAAATTGAAAAATTTTCAATTTTTAAAACACCTCTTCTTAAATGGCCATTTTTCGTTGTTAAAATACAACCGCTTTCTGTGTTTAATTTATTTATTAATTTTCGACTCTTTTCGGGGCTCAAAATCCTTATACCACCACATCTGGCCTTATGATTAACTACTATAGGGAGTGAGTTATTCTTCTTCCAATCGTCGGCTCCTAATAAGTTCGTGATAGTATCTGTGATTTTCCATTCGGGAATCGATGGATCTATATTATAAATAAAATATGATTTAGGAACTTCTGAGTCTTCAATCACTTCTCCTGGAAATGTTTCATTTATTGGAAATTTTTCCCAAATACCCTTTACGTCTACCTTGTTTAGTGTTTCACTATTTTTTACTTCTACTATATTAAACTTGTTCTCATTGGCTTTTAGAGACTCACCTGTGGCTAAACCTTTGTTGTTTTCCAAAATCTCCTTTAATCTATTCAGTATTTCATCAACCTGGCCTTGATCACTAGTAACTTGTGCACCACCAATACTACCTTCTTTCATAGCCAAAAACCTTTTCATCATGACATTTTTAGCCTCCTCTGTAACTGTCTTACTCCCACTTACCATTGAGATAAGTTGATCTCGAAGTTGTATCGGTATATGCCAAGTCATATCAAGCATACAGCACTGACATACGTTTCTTTGTTTTGCACAATTGGTACATATCATAGTCTTGATTATATCAGCTGATCTATGGTCTTGCTTGAAATGGTATAGTGTGTACGGCAAAGTACATATTTTACAAGTTGCCCCATTAGGTATCTGATTCATTCGTACTTCATCGGCTCCAGACCCGAGACATTTCTCACATATTTGAGGGTTCTGTTGTGATTCATTCAATAAATAACTATTCATGAATTAGTTACTTTTCTATTTGTTCCTTCTATTAACACATTTGTCCCTGAAATAGAAAAATACCCTTTTCCCATTGTTGAAATGCGATGAGCTTTAGATTTTCAGTTTATTTTTTTTTTTTTAAAAATTTTCCAGATAATTTTTTCTTTCCTGGTAATCATCATCAGGACTACGATATCTTCTAAGAACAGACAACGCTAAAATTAAAATATGTTTAAATTCGCAATAAGAACACTAAAATATCTAGTAACTTATTGGAAAAATGCTAATTATTTTAAGATAGGAAAATTAAACTATAATTGAATGTATGATATTTAAAGTTGTAAATGAAAAATGTATATACTTAGATTATATTCAAGAATTGTCATCAAGACATAATATCAATCTAGTTAATCATGTGTTGATTTTGATTGTTCTATAATTCGTTAAGGGCGTTCGTATTTCTTTCGGTTTGAAAAGAGTGATTTCTTGTTTTAAAGATCAATTTTTAATCTTTCTTTTTTTGATGTGTTCTATAATGTTGTAGACAGTTGTCATGTCTACTAAAGCTTTGGTTACAACCTTCATGAGGACACATATGTGATTTCTCACCTGTATGTATCTTCAAGTGTCTCGAGAGATGTCCTGAAGTGGTGAACCCGGTTAGGCACACTTGGCATATATGTTTACGTCTCTGCTCGATTTTTTGTGAGTTATCCTTCAGCTTAATAACTGAAGATCTATTGGAATATACCTTATTATTTGGTTTTGTTATTTGTCTAAGCAGGACTTTCTTATTCCCAGTGTTTTGAATATTAATACATCCAGTAGAAGGAGTTGCAGAAGAATAAGAAGAAGAGGAAGAGGAAGAGGAAGAGGAAGAGGAGTTTTTTCTTTTCGGACGTGGTGAAGTAGCCGGGGATACCATCCCATTATACAGGTTAGTATCAATATTAATATGTGTAGTATTAGAAGAGTCAAAGACAACCTTGATTGGTGCTTTCTTCATAGAAGATGATGACGCACTATTACTACGCCTTTTAGCTTTTGGTTTGGTAACTTTATTCTCTTTCACCTCATCCACAATTATGGTTGGAGTAACAACACGTTCTGACTTTATTGAAACATTATCGTTATCATCATTAGCCTGAAACTTTGGAGACAATGAAGGTGATGGCAACAGAGTAGATTCTGGAGAAGATGCCATTGCGGCATAATCCATTCTTGGAGAGTTAACAGCGCTGCTTGCCGAACTCGAAGTAGGTGTAATTGTTGTAGAACTACTACTACCCGGCTGTAGAAAGTAGTTTGGATTATGGAATGAGAATTTATTCAGCAATGATTTCATGTTGTCATCTGAAGATTTAGGACAATTTGTCAAAGATGGCAACATTGTATTATATTTTTGGTTGTCTTGATTCAAATGAGACATAACTGATCTAATGTCAACATTTGAAGATGCGTTAGGAGAGTACAATGGTGCAGTTAAAAACATTTTTATTAATAGTATTAATATTAATAATATAATTATTATATTTCTCTAGTTATTTTAGATTGCGAGTGAGCGTGTTTTTGATTAGAACCTTAGTACGGTTGTGAAAACATGTAATCTACTCAATTGATCCGTGTTCTTATATATAATTGAATGATATTCCTCAATAACAAATACAATCAATTAAACGGAGGAGGGGAAGGAATTCAATTGTAGTAACCGAACCCAACAAAAATAAAAAAAAGACTACCCCTTCGTTTGACTACCTATTTAAGATACTAAGAATAGGTTACATTTTTCAAGCACAAAATTGATCCAAGACTGTTAAAAATAAAAAAGAAAATAAACACAACCGAAAAAACCTGAACGAAATAGAAGAAACGTCATAAATTGTTTAAAGTAAACCTCGATGTGATCTGGGGAGGGGAAAGGGTGTAGTGGCTTGGGATCACAATCTCGGCGTTGGATTTTGCTGCTACATCAATTTCTTCGTGAATAACTGCTGTGTAAAGATAATGCCTACACCGTACACCTCCCCCCAACAAAAATAAAACATATTAGATGTTCAATTCAGGTAAAAACAAATAGAAGATCTTCTCTGGGTGCTAAAAATAATGGGACGATCGGCGCAATGACAGGAAAAAAAAAAATAACAACAAACTACACGTAGCAACTAGGCAGGGAAAATAAAAGCAGGGTGGGGGGAGGGGGTGTTGACAGGACAAAGGGAGGAGAAAAATTAGAAAAAGAAAGAAATTTGATCTGTAAAGGAAAAGTTGTCGTTAAACTGGCGTTAGTATCGAGTGGCTACTACACAATATTGTTGAGTTGATTCACGCCAAAAACAAACCAAAACACAAACATTAAAACAAAAACAAGGAATTGTAATGGTTTCTGCTGTCGTTAAAGTAACAGGTGTTTTTACGGGGTAGAAGAAATAATATGTTGACAACGCAGAATTTACATGTGAAAAAATTAGAGTAACAAACAAATAAATAAACAAACAAATTAAGTGTGGGCAGGCCTTATCGGGTTTTTCTCTTTCTTCAGGAAAAAAGAGCAACGAAAAGACTACTATACGATAGTGCAATTATGTTGGATTAGGAAATTGAGGGACCCCTTCCCTTCTGCCAGCTTGTAGCAAACCCAAATAAAAAATATATATTCTAAGCCTCATGTCATAGAAAAATGCATTCCTCAAAAAAAAAAAAAAAAAAAAAAAAAAAAAATTCTAAGCCTCATGTAATAGAAAAAAGCATTCCCAAAAAAAAAAAAAAAAAAAAAAAAAAAATTGGAAAAAGAAATTGAAAATAAACGATGTACTATTGGAACGTTGGAGTTCTTTAGTATATTTCGTTCATTTTTCCAAGATACCTCAACGACTAAAAATTATATAGAATGTTTGTTAATTATTCCTTTTTCAGGAAACAAAGGGTTTTCAATAACCCCCCCCCATTTTACACATTGACATCATAATCGTTTAGACAGAAACAGCTCGTATCTTTTACCAATATCGTTTACTCTAAATGCCGTCCTAATATCTTGTGTCCTTTTCTTATTTTTTTTTTTTTTTTTTAGCAAGAACGAGATGTCTCGTAGAAGTGACATTCTCTCATTTTCGTTTTGCCATCTTACTGCGAAACGATACATAACCACTCTATACGACATCATATGGCAATTCTCGTATGGGATCATAATATTGTAAATTACAATAACAAAGTCTCGATAGTCTTTAGTCTTATAAGGTAAATTTATTAACATATAATGTTTCAAGTTTATTTACTTATATTCATTTTTATCACATTTCATAATAGTATTTTCAAGTAAGGGATACAGCAATATAATCAAAAAGAGATTTTGAAAATGAGAAAACAATAAAGTTTATAAAAGTAGAGAGATTGATTATATAGAAGTTTTCATATTCTTGTCAAAGTTATCTTCGTGTATTAGTAATGATTAGAGATATCAGTTATCCAAGTTGCAAGTCACAAGAAAAAGCCACCGAGAAGTAACTTTTTCGAAAAATGAAACTCCGATCTTATTATCACCGACTTGAATTTCTATTTTGCTTCAAGTAAAAAATGTGGATATCCTTCAAAAATTATTAAAAAAAATACAAAATGAATACGTAACAGAAAAAAAAAAAAAATATTTGGTTAAAAGAACCAGCTTCATATATTAAAACTTCTCCGTATATTTTATGTTCGAAGTGAAAAAATAGATAGAAAAAAGGAATAAAAATAGTTTATTATTAGTTGTACAAAAAATTAACAAATTTTGAAAGGAGAAAAAAATAAAAAAGTGAATCATTATAAGGTATTATATTTTTTTTAGATGTTTTTCCCCTTTTAGAATACAATTGTTATTTCAAATCATAGCAACAAGGCAGCGGCACCAGCAACCAAAGCACCGGCAACACCAGCTTGGACCTTAGCAACACCGTTCTTGGTCTTGGAAGAAGAGGCAGAAGAGTGAGTACCGTTGGTACCGTTAGAGTGGTTAGAGTGGTTACCAGAAGCGGCAGCAGTGGCAGAAGATCTAACGGAAGAAACGGAAGAAGAAGCGTTTCTGGAAGCAGATTCAACGATAGAAGAAACGTTGGCAGAAGAAACTGGAGTAGAGGTGTCGTTCATAGCCATGGTCATGGATCTGGAAGCGGACTCAGAAGCAGAGGCAGATTCAGAAGAAGCAGAAGCAGACTCAGAGACAGAAGCAGAAGAAGACTCAGAAGCAGAGGCAGATTCGGAAGCAGAAGCAGAGGCTTCAGCAGAAGAACCACCTTCAACTCTTTCCAATTCTGGCAAGATTCTGGAAGAGTACCATGGCAAAGCGGTGACAGTGTTGAAGATTTCGCTGAAGTCAACGTCAGTCAACAAAGAAGTGTAAGAGTCGTCAGTGTAGGTAGCAACTTCTCTGTACAAAGACAATAGATTTGGTGGAATGTCGAAACCGGAGTCTGGGTTAGTTTCCAAACTCAAGTATTCAGCCAAGTTAGAGTTGATATCGTTAACGATAACTTCAATACCTTCTAGCTCAGCTTGGTTGGCTTGAGCAGCAACGTACTTGGTGGCAGCAATAGCAGCAATTAGAACAGCGAACTTAGACATTATTATTATTTTCTTTGTGTTAGAGATATAGTTACAATCGGGATTAAAGTACGTTTGTAATGGTTCTATTTATCTAATATTCTCTAATAAAAAGAAGATAAAAGAAGAATTGTTTCAGTAAAAATCTGAAATTTCTCAATTGTTTATATACGTTGGATTTTCAATTTTTTTTTTTTTATTTTTATTTTCCAGAAGTTTTCTTGTTAACCTTGAGAGCAACAATTCCCAATCCGTTATAGTGAAAGAAAAAAAAAAAGTTTCTTCGCAATTCCTACGGCGTTTGTTACACATTCGAGGGTGTTGAGTACACAAATAGGAAATTTAAAGAGAGGGAGTGTGTGTGTGTGTGTGCCAAAATATTCAACAAGGGGAAAGACTAAACAGTGTCTTTATTTCCTTCTCATTTGGGTAAGAAAATGCCGTATGACTTGGACAAAACCACCAAAAATTGGTCTCGACTTAAGACATTAGGAGGGGAAGAGGGGACAATTTTAAGAGCCAGAGAGTGATACTTTTTTGCGACTTTGCTTAGAATATCATGTAGCAGAAACACGATACACGCCTCCCTTTTTTTATTTTTTTTTTTTTTTTTATTTATTTATTTTTTCCCATTCCACCCCCCCTCAGTCAAGACCGAAATGTCCACGCGATTGTTCTGGAAGAACTGAAGCGAAAAAATTTAAATACAAACAAAATAATGGCTTATTATTTTTTGGTGTTTTTTTTAAATTTTTTTTCAATGTTGAGGAGTCGTGGGTCCTACGCAAACCCTGTACAATATTGAAAAGAGAGTCATTAGAAATCCCTTTTTGAACTTTGAAGGAAAGAAAAAAGAAAAAAAAAAAAGAAAGGAAATTGTAACACGTCTCTCCCTTCATTTTCTCTTTCTACGGAAATATCTGTGTGTGAAAAAGTGAAGTGGCCCTCTTGGAAGAAAAAGAAAGAACTACAATGTGCAATTTCATACTGCGTCGCGTTCTTAGATTTAAATAGTTTGTACGTAACATTGTTACTGGCGGTTGGTATTTACTATTCAATATTTACTTTTTTTTTTTTCAATTTTTGGTGTAAGAACTGTTCATCCGTCATATTTCCATAAGAATAACGTAACACTTCACAAGAGATTGAGGAAGGAGGGGGTGGCAACGGTGCCACAGCATCTTTTTAGAGTAACTAAATTCAAAAAAAGAGACGAATAGCGATGACTCCCTCTTTCTCTTACCAAATTTTGACCCTTGTTGGGCCCCTCTTTTGAAACACGTCCCGAAAGAGGAAAAGAGGGAAGCAGGAGGGGCGGGTTCTTTTTCTTTGGCTCTCTTTATCTCGCTCAAATATCGGCTTTGCTAAGACAGAGCAAAGCCCAGATTGGGTAAAGAGGAGAGACAAATTATATTTTGATTGTGGGGGGAGAGGGAAAGAGGGGAGAGAATAGGCGAAGAGAGGGTGCAAGAAAAAGAAGGAAAGATGTAGGGTCAATTCGAGAGAGCAGGAAAAAAAGAACACGAAAGGATATGCAGAAAGTACTAAATTACATCTGATCGGTAACGTAATTGCCCCAAAAGGGTAACCACGCGAGAAAGTAGGTATTCTTTTGTTCTAAATTTAACCCAAGAACGGGTTGTACTTATTACCCCTTTTGGGTAATTTCTCAATCAATGATGTGTCCTTTTCGTTCTAGAACAGGCCAGTAAAGAGAGAAGACCTCAATACAGATATCCAAGTTCATTTTGTCAAAAAGAAATGAAATAATTTAATTTTTGAGAAAGAGCCAAAAATGCTAGGAAACCAGAGAAAAATGGAAATATATTGTTGGGATATCATTTTAGGTTTATCCTAATTTTGTCCCTTTTGGCGTTGATATCTCGCATTGGCAAGTGAAAATCACGAAATATTTTATTAGCACTACACTATAATAGAATAAGTGAAGCGCGAATGTAAAAATACAATGCGCTATTATCTTGCTATGCCAATTCCTTTCCTTCTTTTACTAGATATGGAAATATAATTGGTTTTGATTCTTCACAATATTGATTTGCGATTTGCCAAAAAGTTTGAAAAGTAATTTTCACTATCAAATACGTTGCCTTTTATTTACCTACTTAATTATTCATTGATTTTATTGTGAAATAGGAACATTATTCATTCGAGAATATTAAACTGTACATATGGAATATGTCGTATGTGATAACATATACATAAGATTTTGAAGGGTCTTTAATCATTAATTCTTTAATATATTATAAGCGAGAGTCGCTTGATATAGTTTTTGTATTATTGGAATTTTTTATTTTTTTTTTTTTTTGAGAGGATCTTGGTTAACCGTTTTTTTTTTGAAATGCAATAAAGGTGTAATAATTTTTTTTTTAAAATTAGTAAAATACAGTTGAATTGAATTTAATAGAAATGCAGATGTGAAAAACAAAAATAAAAAAAGAGTTTAATGAAAATCACCATAGGAAACGGTAAATCTTTACCAAAAATGAAGAATTCCTTAGCTTTTCCTTTTGTTCTTCATCTTCTTGTCTCATCAATTCAGGATCATATACTCTTCTGTGGTGGTCTAGATCAATTTCGTCTAATGGAGTTAGCAATTGGAAGTCTCTTGTCCATAGCATGTAACCAAAATAGAAGAATAACCAAATTGGCATAGCTAGATAATTGGCAAAGAAGGAGTTAGCATCAGCTTTACCATTGTTACCGAATGGGAACAAAGCAGTCCAGAATTGTGCGACAAACACCAAAATGTTGAAAAAGACACCATAAATAGAACCATAGATACCTGTAGTAGCCTTATATCCTAATTCATCCAAGTTTCTGTTTTGTACCTTCATAGCCATTCTAAATCTGACATGGGAAAGCATAATGGAAGACCATGTGAATAGTTCACTTAAACCTGCAATAGCAGCCAACCAGGTGAAAACTTCTTCTTCTTTTGGAGATGCAGCAACAAAACCAATTAAACCAACCACCAAACAAACAGCTAGAGCAAGTAGCGGTCTACCTTCTCTGTCAACGTAATCCAGAAACTTTGGAGCATAGCCTTGTTGAGCCAAAGAGCACATCAATCTTGGAGCGGCATATAAAGAAGAGTTGGCAACTGAGATAACAGAAATTAAAATGACTGCATTGATGAAATGTGGAACAATTCTAACATGGTGGATGGAAGCAGCCAAGACATATGGAGATGCGTGTGTAGCGGAACCACTAGCACCCATCAATTCATCGCTATCGTATGGAACATTGAAACCAATCAAGATCATTGTCAATAGGTAAATGATCAAAATACGGTAGATACTACTCTTAGAAGCTTGTGGTGTGGATTTTCTTGGGTTAGATTGTTCATTAACAGATAGTGCGAACAATTCAGTACCACCGTAAGAGAAGTAACCACTGACCAAAACGTAACAAATACCTTTGAATCTAGAACCACTGTCCTTACCTGCAAAAGCACCAGGAGTGTGCCAGTACTTACCACCAATGTAACCAGTTTTACCAGCACCACCGGCGTTAATAACGATAGATAGGATAATGAAACCAACAATCATCAGAATTTTACATGTGTTGAAGATGAATTCAGTCTCACCGTAGGCCTTGACACCGAATAGATGAATAACGACTAAGAAAACATAGAAAATAACAATAAAGACATCTGAATTAATACTGTCGTTCCAGTACTTGACTGTTAAAGACGCAGTAATCAATTCTAGTGGTAACACAGTCAACCATTGGATACAAAAAATCCACACAGTAGCAAAGCCAAAAGATTTTGAGACAAAGATTGAACTATAGGCATTGAAATTACCTGGTAGAGTTGGATATGTGACAGCCATTTCACCGGCAGCCTGAATCATGAAATACGTAACAAAGGAAACCAAACCGTAACCGATGACTAAGGCAGCTGGACCACCGAAATGAAGACCTTTAGCGTTGGCGACCAATAGACCGGTACCAATACCAGTACCTAGCGACATCATAACAACGTGCCTGGATTTCATTTCCTTTTTCAAATGTGAGTTTGTAGTGATAGACTCCTGGTCATCTTCACCTTCTAGATCTAAACTTTCCTGATCAAAGTTACCTTTGTCGCCCTTGGGCAGTTGACTCTGGTTATAGTCCTTGCTTCTGCGGGGTTTATCCTCAGCTCTCTTGAAAGAGTCCACAAATCTATGCACCAACTTTGTCCTTGGCTGAGAATCGACAGAGGCATTATCATGCTCATTGTAATCGTTACTCGACCCTGTATATTTTTCTGCGCTATTCCTAGAGTATTCGGGTATAGTAATTTCTTCAGCCGTAGCTTCTTTATTACTAGAAGAAGAACCGTAGTTCTTCACCTTTGAAAACATGTTGCTATTTTTTTATTAATTCTATAATAATAGTTATTACTATTGAGTAATCTATAGTGAGTTTTTTAATATTTAGATTTATTACAAGTTGAAATAGAATGAATACGGAAGAAATCTTTTTTTTTTAAAGAGTGGCAATGTTATTATTATATATATAGTTGTAGATCATTTAAAGGAAGTGCTTAAAACGAAAGAAAAGAGGGTCTTCTTCATGATAATAGCCTGTTAATTTGAAAAATTTATTTCGCCGATGCTTCTTTCTTTTTTTTTTATTTTTTTCAATTTTTTTCACTTTAACTTTTAATTTCTAGGCCTATCTTCTACATCATCATCAAAGAAACGAAATGACTCGGATAGGGAAGGATTACTCATTTTTGCAAGCTCCCTTGAAAAAATACCGGCCCGAGGTAAACGAATCTCTCTGCAGAGCTTCTGCTCGCAGGTGTTCATGTTTGTTATATTCGGGGCGGGTTGATAATGCTACCCTCTTTTCTCTGCACCAACTAAATTTTCATGAATAGAAGCTTCTATTTCTTTTCCCCCAGTTAAACTTCTGCATCTGTTTGTTAGTGAGAACAAGAAAATTTAAAAACCGGTATTGGTTTTAGGAGAGGGATAGAGTTAAATAAAAAAACGCAATTTTCTTTATTCTTGCTCTACAGCACTGTCTAAGGAGAGGGGGCGGGAATAGAGCCCTACCCTCAAACCTCCTTTGAAAAATTCGGGATCGGCATCCCACGCTTACCGGTACAGGTCAAAAATTTCAACAAACAATGGTTAGAAATGTGGTACAGTGGAAAAGAGAAAACTGTGTCAAATAGCTTACATACTTGAAAGTCTGGGGGCGAGACGAAGATAAAGGGGTGGGTACGGCACCATTGTAAAGAAGAGGACAGCTGCTGAAGCCGGTTCAGCTGTTCGAGAGATAAATTTTTTATAACGGCCCGGATAATCTTAAGGTTGTTAATAAAATTCATACGAGTGTTTTACACCGGTTTATGAAATATAATTTCTTTTTGTATTTTGCGCTCTGACACAAAGTCCTATCCCGGTAGGTTTAGCACTTACCCCGATGCCAAATCTGAAGATCCACTTTTTTGTTAAAATTCTTTTTCTAAACTTGCGAAAAAGTAAAACTTACCTGCGGTCACTGTCGAACTCCGCTTTTTTTCTTACCCCCCTTCTTGCGCCCCCCGCCCCCCAAAATGTTTGACTGAAAGTGCGTTAGGTGACATAAATTGATGAATCACAAATGAGGAGAAATCATGACAATAGCGAGGGCACCAAAAAGTGTTTCTGTGTTTTGGCACAATTGTGTATTGCTTATTTGGGAACGGCAACGTCAACCTCTTTTCCTCACGACCCCTCCTTCTACAAAACGACAATAATAAGTCAAAATATTAGCTCTTGAATTTTCAGCAAAACTTATACACTCACAAAAGAAAGGGTGTTTTTAGCAATAGCTAATTCGAGAGAAAACGAGCGTGTATTCTGAGAAGAAAAGTATACTATAATTCAACTAAAATAAATAAATAAAAAATAAATCTATACTTGTATAATTGTTCACTATGTCAACAGCTTTTTAAGGCTAAATAAAAAAAAAGAAAAATAAGGGGAAAAGAGATCATACAGCTGTATTTTTTGGTACACTTTGGACAGCTCTAGTCAATGAAGTAAGAATATTTGCAGTTATTGAATTGTATTCAATATTTTTTATATCTTGTTGTTCCAAAGATAAGTCTGCAATTTGTTCCATATGAACCTCGAGTAGTGGTATAGGTGATGGTGCTCTTGATCTATTAAACGTTGGTGAAGCAGGTCTTTCCATTATGCATTAATTATTTGGTTTTTGGATTTGTTATTATAATCTTTCTCTATCCCGCTCTATATCTCCCTCACTGACCTCAAACTTTAAGAAAGAAAGGATCAACGTAATATCTATCTATTTATATAAATATAAATACCACAAATGGAAACCCTTCCTACATTGCGATAAACTTGAATGTAAAGAACCACGCTGTCAAGCCAAACAACAAAAAAAATAAGAATTAACAGCTATACCGGTTTTTCTTCGAGAACAGACAACTAAAAATAAATAAACAACAATCGTATATCAACAAAAGAATGTGTGCTACATCGTTTTCTGTACTAACCTCCGCAATAAAATCAAAATGACGCAAACCAGCAAACAATACTCTCCATTGTTCTCTCACTGTTCTTCGATGGGTTCTCAGCCAGCCCCTCCCACCTACTCCTTACCCCTTCTGACTCCTACCCATTTCAATGATTAATTTTTGTTTAACACCCCCTCCCTTCTTTCCTTTGCCCCTCCATCATTACTAAGAAATCGACTATCAAAAAATAGGGTCTACGACATTTCTTAAGAAAAAAAAACCCAAACGGGAAAGAAAAGCTAACAGCAATTTTCTCCTTCTATGAAAACTTTTCTTTTTCCTTTCTATTCTTTAACGTTTGCTATATCTCTATCAATGGCTGAGCAGAAGGAGTAGAAGACTCAGTAGTGTAACTAGACATATCTTGTTTTGCATATCCATACTAGGTTCCCTTCTCTATAATTGAGTCCTTGGAGGAAATATTAGTGACTTTTTGAAACTGGTTTATATTTCCAAAATAATTTCAATATTTTACCTGATTGATGTATTGTAAAATGTATAGCATACAGCATATTAAAAATTTTTATAAATTTAACCGCTCTCTCAACCTTGATTTTACCCGAATTGTAGTGTGCCTATGTCAAATAAATTGAGATAAAAATAATGGCGAGATATATTTTGACAATTTACCGAAGACAGAAATTTTTTTTCTCTCAATGCGCGAAGACGGGTCCGTTGAGATGAGATGAGAAGGGGAGCGAGCTTGAAAATTTTAATTAGAAGGAGCAAAAAAAAAGAAATTTTAAATTTCACAATCGAAAACAAGAAATTATAATTTTTCAAACTTGAACTAACGATTTTTACCAGCAAACACAATCAATTTTTTTTACAGACTAGTTGAATTCATACAGTCATTATTATTATTAATATTTTTTTTTATCTCCCGCTATTATCCTTTTGAATAAAACCAAAGAACTTAGAAATGGGTGTTTGTAACTGTCAATGCCATGATGAAAATTCTCATCAGAGAGGTAATAAACCTAGGTTGATTGTTTTAATTAGACATGGTGAGAGTGAGTCTAATTTGGATAAAGCTGTGAATGAGAAAATACCGAATCATCTAATACCTTTGACATCATTAGGCTGGAAAGAGGCACATAATGCTGGTGTAGAGCTGTTGAAAGTGTTAAACTTGGATAAGCACAGTGAGGAGGTTATAAAAAAACTAGAAGAGAAATATATAGTAGAAGGAGATAGAAGAACAATGTTAAAGACGTCTCCCTGTACCCGTGTAAACAAATCTAGAGATACTTCTATTGTATTTTACACCTCTCCTTATAGAAGAACCAGAGAGACATTGAAAGGTATTTTGAACGTTGTTGATGAATTTAATGAACTAAATGTAGGTATAAAAGTACATCCTGAGCAAAAATACGAACCCTGTTGTAAAAGAAAACATGCATTTTGGCCTCGTGATATAAACACACCAACAGGTATTTATGAAAACAATATAACAATGCCACAAGTACCCATAAGCGAGAACATTGATGGGTGCTATTTACAATACAAAGTTAAAAATGATCCTAGAATAAGAGAACAAGATTTTGGTAACTACCAAAACGTTGATAGTATGAATGACGTAATGAAAGAAAGGAAAAATTACGGTCATTTCTTCTATAGATTCCCACAAGGTGAAAGTGCAGCAGATGTTTATGATCGTGTTGCAAGTTTTCAAGAATCTCTATTCAGAAAATTTGAAAGAAGAACGTCAAATAATCCTAAGGATATTGTTGTATTAGTAACACATGGTATCTATGCCAGAATTTTTTTGATGAAATGGTTCCGTTGGACTTATGAAGAATATGAATCATTCACTAATGTTCCAAACGGCAGCATGATGGTAATGGAACTAAATGAAGCTTCCGACAGATACATTCTCCGCACTGAAATACCAAAATGGTGCCAATGATTTGAGAATGCATCAATATTAAGACGATCTTCTTAGGAAAAATTAAGATTTGTGTTAATTATTTTTATGATAATCTTTAGTTTTTAATCTGATTATACATCCGTCAATATTAATGAACGAACGAAGAAAAAAAATAAAAATCTCAATATAAGTTTAAATATATACATTCGCCTTCTGTCTCATTATAATCAATAAAGTCATATGAAAAGTATTTCTATTACATAATCATACTAAAATACCGTAGTATTCAGCTCTAGGAGCCTTCTTCTGCTTCAGTTCCTCCCACTGGACAATGAATACATCAGCCAGAATATTGAGAATTTTTCCAGTTAAACTCAATGATTCAACTCGAGCCAAAGATTCTACATACACGATATTGGCATGATTATTAGAGACTGGCAAGAAGAGAATCCATTCCAAAAACTTGGACCAGAAAGAAATGATACAACAAGTACCTGGTCCGTTTAGTAATGTCATGTGTGGATGACCCCAGGACCTCATCTTGATTTGAAAAACAAACCAAAACCCATTGAACAATGTCTTCAGGATGGATTTTACACTCGATATTAATCCAGCACCAACTTCTCTAGCCTTTACAAAATGATAGTAATGTACATTTTTGGCATTGATTTCATCCTTTTCCAAAAAGTTTTTGAATCTTATTAGGGAATCATTATCCGAGTAGCCAATGTACAAAGTATTCTTGGAGTTCAATAAAAATTCTTTGTAATTGTGTAATAACCTTAGCATTTCACCAGTGTGACCACCAGACCCTAAGAATACAAATAGATGCAGACCATCCTTACTCTGCCTGCTTTTCGTGAATATTTCTTTCTTAGTATGGGATGGTTGAGCAAAAGTCAGTATAGGAATGACTGATATTAGTCTTCCAATATACAGTGCAAGAATAACTAGCGTTCCTGCGACAATTGTACTCACAGACACCATCATTGTTTTTTTTGTATTGTCTAACCCTTTAATTTAGTTTTTTCGTATAGATAGTATATCAATGAATATAACGGGAATGCCCTAAATAGGCAATGTCAAAACCAAATTTCGTTACTCCGACGACTATTCCTTCTGTCCAAGGATATAAAAAAAAAACGCAGAAGGAGAGAAAGATATATTCGTAAGCTTAAAAAACTTTTTCAAATGACGCGAAGGTATTTTATTTAATGAACGCGAAAAGCTGAGTTTTCTTTTCTCTTATAGTCGATTCTTTCAAAAGTCCTTTCTTTCCTTGAACGAGAAGAAGAGAAAAAAAAACAACCATAGCTAACGTGGCCTTTGATTTTGAATTTTTTTTGATCCACAATGAAATGCTCCTCCCAAAAAATTTTTAGTTTACCCAGCCTTCTATCACATCGCCACCACTACCCAATACAGCTCATTGAATACTTCCTGCTACGAAAGCTTCTGTGGCAGCATGCAAAGAGTACGTCGAAGAGTCCAAGCTGAAAAGAAAGGACACTTTTAACCACGGAGAATTTCGAAGATTCCATATTACCTGAATAGGAAAAAGTATTAAAAAAAGAGGTTGGTGCTTCTGTTTCTCAAAGGATGATATAATTTCGCGTCTTTTGGTAAAATTAGTACGGACGTTTCTTAGAATTTGAGATAAAAAAGGAAAACAAACAGTGAATGATTGGCATAGAATAAAAGTTTTATTCGCGTCCAGACCGAATTGTCTTCCCTAAGAAAAAGCTGTAGGAAAACACCTGAGTTGTTCTATTTGTTATTGTTTTTTCCATCCATCATTTCTTTTTTTTGCGGGTGCTAGGTCCTATGCGATGGCTCTATTTTCCCGTTTCATAGTAAAGCAGTAGAGTAATGTAAAAAAAAAAGAAAAAGCTGATTTGGACATTGACATGATCACAGGTTTTTATACTGCTTCTTTAAGCTTGAAATGTAGGCTACACAAATCAAACGGATTAGCAACGAAAAATCAACAACTAAAGACCAAAATAAGAAGAAATGAAGATTAAACCGTGTTTCTTTAGCTTCTCTCTAGACAATCGGGATATTTTTCGCGGGGTTCCCCTGTTAGCAAAAGCCTCACTGATTTCAATGAAAACAAAAAAAAGAACGTAATTACAAAATCCTCAAAGTAAAAATAGATCAAGTATATAAGTGTTTCATTTTCTTTTAACAAACGTTTAAACATTCTCTTTCACTTGAAAAAAAAAAAAAATAGAACTTATAGATAGGATTCCAAATATATTCTCTTTTCAAAATAAAAATAAAAACAAAAACAATCAAAAATAAAATCCTTTATTTGGAAAATAAAAGAGAGCTGAAAAAGAATTAACAAATATATACAATAAAAGAAGATACAGTCGAGCTTCATTTATTTCAAACAATAATAATAACAATAATATCATGTTGAGGACTAAGAGGAATACTCGTCAGGGCTCTGGCAAAAGAAACTCAATGTTTTTGGACTCGTTTAGCCTTGGCGATTATATGACCAACTCAAAGAGTGATGCAGATATACCCGGTACATTACATGATTCTAAGAACGCTGAATCAGATCATGTTTCTTGGATGCGTCCTAGCAGGAATAGGAATGAAAGGATAACTATATCAGGCAAGAAAGAGAGTAGTAAAAAAGAGAAGTCGAAACTAAATAAATCGGAAATAACTATTAGTAAGCCTACTTTACAAAGAAGTAGTGTCGTTTTAGATAAGAACATGGTGAGAGATTACAATCTTGCCTTAAAACATCTAACCGCATTCAATGAGGAAAAAGAACCCTCAACATCTATGAAAAACGTCGTTGAGAGAAGCGGATCAGATTCCAATCTATCGATTTCAGACTCTGATTCCAGTCGATCTTCTTCCATCTTCGATAAAACTGGTATGTCTAGAAAAGAAGAAACTACAAATTTAAGAAGTATTTTCTTCGATACAGATGATGATGATTACGAATATGTCCCAAGTGATACAATCGTGATGTCAAAGGGAAAATCCCTCATCCAAGTATATGATAACAAATATACAAGACGCATACTCTCAAAGGAGATACCTACTCGCCCTAGTAATATTTTTGAAAGCAATGCATCTCCAAAATACGAGAGAACAATTCTCGAATTTTAGAGAAAAAAGCTTTTCTCATTTACTAACAATAATGACTCACATACCCCTTGAATAAAATTAATCAAGATAGAATTGAGACTAAAAAAGACTCGGAAATCCTTAATATTTTGTTTTCACGGTTTACCTTTTAACTGTAAATCATAAACAAAGATTAGGAAATCATGTAACATTACTTTACCCTTCATCCCTTAATAATCACATTGTTCAAAATGTAGGGATTTAATTCTTTTTTATTTGCTGTTATGTTTCCTTGTTACTTCCCTTCACATTCATATCCTTTTTTTTTTTATCCCTTAAAGAAAAAAAAATATTTTAAACGTTTAATAATATCCCTAAAAAAAGAGGCCCATATTTATTTTTCAGATGCCCATTTTTATTTACTATACCTGTTTTTTTTTTTTTATTTTTTATTTTTTTATTTTTTTTTGTAGACATTCATAACTATAATAATAATAGCATTAGTACTTTCCTTTTCCTATGATCGAGTTTGTTCTAGAACTTCTCTATATAGCAAGATACTTTTATTCACTCATGCAGAACAATGGTAAGTCAGTTGCTGCAAATGTGTCAAAATTGTTGCTCATATGATTGCCCACTTCTTATGATGTAGTTTCTTTTCCCATGTTATGTTATCCCCATTCCTTTGTACCGAAATTTCACTGTAGCTTATGCCAAGGTGGTCCCTGAAAAAAGAAAAAACAAAAGAAAAATTAAGGGTCAGTAATAAATTCTATTATGGTGCACTTAAACAATAGAAAAATAACGAATCACCATATTGTTAAAACAAGGATTCGTATTGAAAGTAAACGTTTGGGTTTGCGATGTTTGCTTATTGAAGTGGGATTCCAACTACCGCCCTGATGTCCCTTTCTCTTGAAACTCTACGTATAACGAGATGTTTCTAGAAACTTCTTGTGCGCTTATATTAAAAATATCAATAGTCATACCAAATACAACAAAAATAACTCATCAATAAAACAAAATTAAGAGTTGAATTACTGAAAAAAAAAGGTATATAAGGAGGGCCTGAGTTCCTGTTAAATTTATATTATTTCCATCATCTTTTATTTTTTTTTTCAAATATACAAAACCAATAAATATATTTACTCAATTACACATATAAAGTATTCTAGTATATCTGATAATAATGTCTATTAACCGCCCATTTTTCGATTTTTTTGATGCTATTAACAATGAGGTTGAGAGTTTCAACCGTATGTTAGATGGTTCTATGTATGGCTACCCAAGACATCAATATGTCACCGATGGTGATAATACATCTAACGATAGAGCAGTATCCACTACTAAACCAGCTAATAATAAAGTTGCTAAGACTGGAAAGGAAGTTAGCAAGGCTACGCCAAGGGGTTTCTTTGATCTGGATGATTGGTTTGACAATGACTGGGCCTTGGCTAACAGGAAACCATTTGGTTCTTTGACTGTTCCCGTGGATATCTTTGATCATGATGCCAACTACGAGTTGAAGATTTCGGTTCCAGGTGTAAAGGAAAAGAAAGATATTAATTTAGAATATCACCAAAACAAGAATCAACTGATTGTTAGTGGTAACATTCCATCTACCATTAATGAAACTAATAAGGAGAACTTGAAGGTCCAGGAACGTGCCACAGGTAAATTTAAGAGAGTGATCTCCTTACCTGACTACCCTGGTATTGATGCTGATAATATTAAGGCCGATTATGCTAGTGGTGTTTTGACTCTGACTGTTCCAAAGTTGAAACCTGAAGAAGGCAAGGAGAAAGGTATCCACAAGATTGAGATCACTTCGCAAGATTCCTGGTCTAATTAATGAATGAAAGCTACTTTTTCTTTGAAAATAGCAATGTTGAATTTAACGTCCATCTAAAGTTTACAAATGATTTATGATTTCAGAAGAGTTTTTTTTGCTTGTTTAAAGGTGTTTCTTGTTAATTATGTTTGGTATGATATAAAATCTACAAGCCAGAGGCTATATCTATAAAGTATATATATAACATGTATAAGTCTTTTATACTGTTGAATAAAAAAATGGTTTGTATCTTTCTTCCTTGTTTTTAGATTATGTAAAATCATGTAAGATAAAATAAATTACAAACCACGAAGCTGGATGGCATTAGAAATAACCGTGGAGATTTCATCTTGTGATAACTTCTCAATTTGGTCCTTTTTCAATTTGTACATTTTTGCAATGGAATCAATAGATTTATTCTCGTCAACAAATTTATTAAAATCTGATTGCTCCTTACCGTCTATTGTCGCTGTAACAGTTTCATATTTGCTTTCTGAAGATGGCTCGCAAATTTCAACGCAATACAAGGCACTGGTATCATCCTTGATACCAAATTTCTTGAAAGCATCACCTATATTAGAGGTTGGTGAAAGGCAAAGCAAAATCTCTGAATGGAGGGATCTTGTCCGAAGTTGATTATGATTAAGCTCAATCAAAACTCTGTAGAAAGCGGAATATAACTGTTCGCGAGAATATATCATACTGGCATCTATTAAAGCCAACGGAATTTCTGCGACTTTTCCTCGTAGTTCAGAGCTGTTCTTAACATCTTGGAAAAGTCCGATTTTAATTTTGTATTGATTGAACTGTGGTATGTTAACTTCTAACATTATAATGAGTTTTAGATGCGCTGGTAAGGACGGTATTATCCACTTATATATTCATTCTCATTTCTCATCATCTTAAATTTTTTTTTTTTGTTAGGTTTTTTGCAATTTTTTTTTTTTGCTTTTTTGGACCGAAAAAATCATTAATTCTTAATATATTTTTGTTTTGTTAAACCACCTTTAATATGGGAAAATAAGTATACTACTAAAGGTTAATACAAATAGGATCTATTTATTATTAGCAGATACATTATAGCTGGTGCATTTGAGAGATTTTTAGCAATTCAGGATATATAGCTAGATTTGTAAAAAGATCATAGTTCATTATTTTAAAGGGTTGTCAATCGACAGAGTTTTTTTTTTGTTTCTATTCTGCTATTAACCAACATCCATTATCAATTAAATGTTAAAATGGACTCGACACGGATTGAGGGTATAATCAACGAATTGCCAGGAACAATACCGAAGTTTAGTGAACCACAGAAAGATGATTCTGATATAACGTTATTCCAACTGATGGATGAAGTAGCGAATGGTAGAAAATTGATGAATTTCCTTTTTAGTTCAGAGATACTACCTACTGAGAAAAAGCTTTCGCAGCATAGTGGTCTATTGCATCGTGAGCATGTTATTGCGGGACAATGGTATGATGAAGAAAAACGGGGTAGCACACAAGTTACATCAGCTACATTACAATTAGACACACCAGTGATATTTTCTTGGAGTGACAGTGATAGAAATATATTTAATTCCTCTAGAGAATCTCCAAAATTGGAGAACAAGAAGGAAAGAAAACAAGTTACGACAAATCAACGACTACTTAAGAATGTTTCAACTGGATTGAAGGAACTTGGTTTGGACAACATCGAATTGATGAAGAGTGAAGAAAATTTTTTCAGTGACGAATTAAACAACCCCTACAATACCAAGCATGGCAACTTTTCTCAAGGTTCGTTAAATAAAGAGTGGAAGAAGAGTGATTTCAAGGTAGATCCTTTGCAACCATTTGTAGTTAAAGAATTACCGAAGAAGAAAAAAATCAATGAGGAACCAGAGGCCCCCAAGTCTAAGAGTAAACGCAAAAGTATATTGTGGTTTTGGGGAAAAGGTAAATCCAGTAAGAGTAAAGATGAAAAACATAAGAAATCTTCCAATTCCAAGACGAAACTACCCAACACAAGCGAAGAAGATATTAGAATTACTCCAAAGAAGAAAAAAGATATCATACCACGTCCAACAGCACAAGAAGACGATGATATATGGGATCATGACTTGGAACCATCAAGTGAAGAAGAACAGGTTATAGGATTAGGATTACAGAGAGTCAGTGTTGATATAGACACGCACGAGGAAGTAGTACGGAACTTCCAGCCATCTGATGATGTAATATTAGCAGAACCTACTGCACTACAAAGCGAAGAAGATGACGATGATTTTGGTGAATTCCAACAAGTAGCAGAAGTACCTGTAGAAACTAAACAAACATCTCTGCTCAATGATCTGTTAGATTTAGAAGATACATCAACAAAGGCCCCATTGTCAACTAACCCACCTCCTCCTATTGGCAATACCTTTGTTCCATTGCAACCAAAAAAGAAATAGAAGAACACTAAATACTATATATTTATTTAGGTGTGAACATAATAAGTTATAATCACGTCATCACGTCAGGAGTGTTTAATAGAACGTGACCAGTACCTGCAGCTTGTATTTTAATATCGTTCATACATATGCATTCTGTTCACTTTTAGTGGTGGATGACAGATAAAATTGCGTAGTAACGAGTGCAGCTGGGTAAAACAATTCACATTCCGCATTGTAAAAAAAATTAAGGTGTAAATCAGTTCTCTCCTCTTCGAGGACGTTTGAGGCGATGTTCTTATTTTTTTTGCTGTTTTTGTCTTTTTTGGTGATCAATGGCTATCGAATAGAAACTATATGCGTATTAAGAAATTAATAACTGTGTCTGTGGGGAGTCAGAGAGAAGAGTGACGGCGTTTCTTTATTTGGCATAATATATATATAAGGTGGGTCCTTTTTAGACTTAAAAATCTATTTTGGCAAGGTAAAAGAAAAAGCTATATATGGAGAAGGTTTCATAAAGAAGCAGAATATAGAAGAAGAGAGAGTACAAGGAGGAAAGAGACCATTATTTCTAGGGAAGTTCATAAAAGAAGGGAAATACAATCAGATACATAGACGATGGGCATTTCTAGTTCCCATGTTCGGGGACTTTTGTTTCTGATTATCGGATGGTACGTATTGTCCATAGGGCTGATGATGTATAATAAATGGATGTTTGATCCAGAGAAGGGGCTAGGTATATCGCTCCCGGTGGGGCTTACGGGTTGTCATCAAGTAGTGCTGTGGATAGCC
The DNA here is from genome assembly GCA_030556385.1 of Nakaseomyces kungkrabaensis. Classification (NCBI taxonomy): domain Eukaryota; kingdom Fungi; phylum Ascomycota; class Saccharomycetes; order Saccharomycetales; family Saccharomycetaceae; genus Nakaseomyces; species Nakaseomyces kungkrabaensis. The sequence continues at coordinate 392,081 of JAKTPY010000006.1, read as the reverse complement.
TCTTCGATATATCTGCGGTATAAGAAGAAGACTGGTGGCCAGGAACTTAATGAGGCTTTGACCTCAGAACAAATTAAGGAACACAAGAGTAATAGATCGCATCAGTTTTGGAGGTATATACTGCCTACTGCCATATTTTCTGCAGGTGATATCGGGTTCGGTAACATGTCGCTGAGGTATATCCCGCTTACAGTCCATATTATTATCAAATCTTCCAGTATCATTTTCGTGTTGTTGTTCAGTTGTCTGTTCAAGATTGAGAAATTCAATTGGAGGCTATTCGGCATTGTTATAGTGATGGCTACAGGTGTTTGCATGATGGTGTACAAGCCAGTAGAAAGTTCACCAGATACCGATATAACAGAAAGCAATAAAGCACGTGCACGCTTCTTCTTCGGATGTATGCTTGTGTTACTAAGTAGTTGCTTATCAGGACTAAGATGGGTCTACACGCAGCTAATTTTAAGAAACCAGACCCATCGCAAGTCGTCTACAGCTGAAGTATCAGCCTCGCATACGGCACTAAGAGAAGCGAGTGGAAGCATTGAGAATAATACTAATATTATAGACGAGGGTAAAGATCTAGAGTCTGGATCTCTAAAGAAACACGTGGACGGATCCGGATTACCACCACCTGACGCACCCGCGCCAGGCACTAGAAAGAACAATCCTATTAGGACAATCAATAGCTTATCTCCAATAATGGCAATAGCTTTATTTATCACATCCCTGTTATTGGAGCACCCTCTCGCAAAATTCCGTGATATAGACATGAGTCTCGGAATGATCGTGGCACGCATATTTGGCCTGATGGTGCTACCTGGTTGCTGTGTGCTTGCGTTTACGTGGTGTGAGTTTACAATACTAAGAGTCACCAAGGTCCTTACACTAAGCATTGCGGGAATTGTCAAGGAAGTGCTGACCATCATTCTGAGTATGATTATTCTCAAGGAGAGACTTTACGGCATCCTGAATTGGATCGGCATGGTTACCATCCTCGTGGACGTTATGTACTACAACTTTTTCAGGTATCAGCAGAGCTCCGGCCACGGCGACTACCACCCGGTGAACGGAGAAGAGACAAGAGTGGAAGCGGAGGAAGATATAGCGAGTACCTCCGGCAGCGCCTCGGGCAGCGCTACGGGCGCCGATAACGACATCCCGATGTACTCGATCTCCACTGACAACACATGCCAAGAGTACCAGATAAACAAAGCATTGGATGTATAAACTAAGTAGCTCAAATAACAAACAAAATTATAGAACATCGTATTTTTGACACATTTTTTCCCCCGGTTCTCCTCGAGTATCTTACGAAAGTGCCTTTTCTACATGACAGAAAAACTCCCGTGCAGTATTCAGCTCGAACATCGTAAAGAAAAAAAAGATAGATAGTAAAATACACTTCAGCATCGGAAATAAGATAATTAACCGCGAAAACTGGTAACCCACGGGGTACTCCGTAAGAGAGAAGGAAAACACAACACGTACACACACACGGAAAGAGAGCATGAATGGGGTGGGTTGGGCCAGGAGGCGCTGGTTATTGTGCGCTGTAGTCTAATGCAGTTTCTGCCTGAAGATCCCGCGGAATCGCAGTGAGTACCATAGGAGATTACCAGGATTCTATTTTTTAGTTTTGATGGGTTAGCTTTACACTACGGTGTCCTCTCTGTACCGTCCCCCCTCTCCTTCTTTTTCATTGTGCAGGAATGTCTCTCACATGTGGGGGGAGGAGGGGGGGTAATGGTAAATAGAGGCTTATCTCTTTCAGCGTGGGGTTATGATAAATGGTATTGCTCCAGGGATTTCTGAGCAAAACTGTTTATTCCTGAGGGGTGGGATGGGTAATTCTTTTTTTATGTACTCTATTATGTTTACACAGAGGGGGTGGTGGCCGGTACGTACAAAATACAGAAAAGGGACAATTGGGAAAACGCAAGCTACTGCTTATTCATTTTTCAGGCGTACGGGCTCTTCTCTGTCTATACAATGATCTCTACTAATTGAAAATTGAACAAAAAAAAAGAAGTAAAAAACGTATATGGAATCAATGATCAGCATAGAAAGCTGCGTAGTGGAGTTAGTAATTCTTTTTTTATTTTTGGTTTTTTCCTAATGAACAAAAAAAAAAAAAGAAAGAAAAAATAGAAGAAGAAGATTTTCCTTTGTACGCGCTAAATTCTTAGCGTCATCCTTTCCCCCTTCCCAATTAATCACCCTCAACTCGCTGTTTCTGTCTGTCTACGGGTTAAGTTTGAATGCCTCCGATTTTTTTTAATGCTTCTGTATTTTTTTTCTTCCTTCTGTTTGGTTTCTTCTACAAAATGGAAGAAAGATAAAAAAAAAAAAAAAAATACAAAAAATTGCATTATAATAAAAGGCGAGATATTCCTTTAAAAAAAAAGATTTTTTTTTTCTCTTCCTTAACGTTAGTAAAGAAAGAGAGGAAACAAATAAGAAACAATAACAACCTCAATACAATATAATGCCTATTTTGTCTCTATTGAAACCACAAGGGTCGTTGTGGCAGGTGGTTAGAGATCTGATCGACACTATCATTCCTGAGAGTAATCCCTCATGGTTTAAGCCAAGACAGACCAAGAAGTACAGGAAGAGGATTACTATTCCAAAGAAGGAGGAGGAAGAAGAACAAAAAAAGGAGTCTGAAGAAAGCAAGGATGATTTATTTCCTAAGATCGAATATAACAGCAATATCTCCATGGGGAATGCAGTTCCTTGCTCTATGGATATGACCATGCCTATCTCGTTTAGCTTTAACGGGAACGGTATTGAGTCGCAGTTTGAGTTACCTGATTTAGATGTTGCTTTCACAGAACCACAAGCAGCACCAGCCCAGGAAGTACAACAACAACAGCAACAACAAGAACAACAACAAGAGGAAGAGAATGAGGATGAGGAGAAAGAATTTGTTTGTCACTATTGTGATGCAAAGTTTAGAATCCGTGGGTATTTAACTAGACACATCAAGAAGCACGCCTTGGAGAAAGCTTACCACTGCCCCTTTTACGAGGCTAACGATAACCCATCAAAGAGATGTCATAACTCCGGTGGGTTTAGTAGACGTGATACTTTTAAAACACACATGAAGGCTCGCCATTTGATTTATCCAGAAGGTGTCAAGTTTGCCGATAGAAACCAGTCCACAGCACACTGTGCTCGCTGTGGTACTTTCATTCCAAAGGCATCTAGATACGTCGAAGAACATTTGGAGTCTGGTCAATGTCCAGCTTTGCCTATGGGCTATGTCTCTGAGAATTTGAGGAAGTCCTCAAAGGATTCGTCAGCCTCCCCATTGGTTTCTCAGTCTTCTGCGAACTCATCTTTGTCTCCAGATGGTACTCCATTTGGTATTCCAACCACATCCAGAAAGACAAGAAGGAGAAACAGAATGAGGAAGATCATTACATCTAATGGTACTTGCAGATATATCTCAACATTACAGAGCTGGGTTGAGCCTAAGGTTCTACAGAACAAGGAAGCTCTAGAGGCTATGGCAATCATGGCTTCTGAAACTGGCAGAAACGATGTCTTGACTACTATGGATGATAACAAGTTTGTACTAGATGCAAAGAGCTATGTTAACAGTAGACCATCACCAAGTCAATCAAGAAAGTCTAGTGATTATAAACCAAGAAAGAATAGCAAAGGCCAGGATGCTGGTGCCAAGAGCAAGAGATCTTCAAAGTCGAAGATAAAAACACCATCAGTGTCCACCGTTTCTCCAACTTGTGCAACAATCAAGATGGAGCAGCCTTTGGGTGCTGAGGGTTTAATCTCGCCAGCTAACTCCACTTCTACTGGTGCCATGAGTACATCACCTATGTCACAGAACGCTTTAGAGCCAGTTTATTCTAATTCCTCATTAACTGCTTCTTTGGAGAGCATTCAAAATAACAGCAACATGGTGAAAATGGAAACTAATAACACCTTAGACAATATTTTGCCAAATATGGCGGATTTGGACAAAATCGGCTTTGATGCTATGCTAGCTTACTGTCCGTTGGATCCAGAACAATCTAATCATAAAACTTCTGATATCAGAACCCTTTTTGATCACAGTAACGAATCGCTTGGAAAGTTTAACGAAAACAACAAATTTAACAATAATAACAATAATTATCATGCTGAAACAGGTTTTGGCATTCCACAAAAACAGATTATGAAGGACTATGTAAATGATAACGTTGTTATGCCAAGTAACAACAATAGCTACATGGAGAAAACTTCTAATAATTTAGATTTTTCTTTTGATGCTGCAACGTTGACCGAAATGCACATCAAAGAGACTCAGAAGTATATGCAGTACTATCAGCAATTTTTCAATACCAACTGAGAACAAAATTTGTACTAACTTTTTATTTTTATTATTATAGTTCTTCAAATTTTTTATGCCTTTTTTTTATTTTTAATTTTACTGCGTACCGTTTTTCTACTTACATGGAGTACTTTTAAATTGTTCAAACCATGCGAATTAAGCTAGAGAAACACTTTTTTTATTTTTTTATGATACATAAAACTTTTCAAAATTTTTAAATATATTTTGTTTAATACTGAATTAGATTTTTTTATACTACTTCTTTCATTTTATCCATGTATTATTTTTTTTCTTTTAATAGCATCTACTTCCATCAGGAGTCATCCAAAATGATGACTTCTCAGTCATAATAACATTTCTTAATTGCAGGCTGAGTTCAGCTAAAAACAAAATAGGCCTAGTCTCGGGAAAAAAAAAATTAAATGAGGAGAGAAGGGCTAGCCTGAGAAATCGCCCGCCTTTCTGGAAAAAATGAAAAACTTACAAGAAAAGGTAACCGTATAATAAAATATTCTATTCTTGGGATTGGTGTATAAATAAGTTTCCTAAGTATACAATAAATAATAATAAAAATAAAATTTGTAAAACATTGAATCTATATCGAAAATAAATGTGAAAATAAAAATAAATAGTAAAAATCCTTTTTAATTTTTTTAAGGCCTCTGATGAATAGCAATTAATGCTATTTCAAGAAGAATAAAAAAAATAAAAAATTTATAATAATGATCGTGAATCTCGTTTAAAAGAAATTGATACATCAAGATCATTGATGCGCCTTCTCTACCAATTAAAAAAAATGGCTTAAGAAAAGTACTAGTAGCTCACATTATGTCATCGTTTATCCGAAACATACTATACGAGAAAGGATCGATGTGATATTAGCTCCATAATTTCCTAAAAGAGGTAATTAAGAAGTTCTATCTCAAAGCCTTCAAAATAGCAAATTTTAAAAAAAACGATCAAAATGTTAGCAGATGTTAGTAAAGTTCGTTAATGCTTTTCTTACTGGTGGAATGGTAAAACGACATTGATGCAGTAAAGAATGAAAAATACAAAAATTTCCTATTCTAAGAAATTTAGTACTTTTGTTCTGGATGTCTCTTTTCCCAGTAGATCTTAGCTGGAGCAGTTGGCAAAGTGACCATAGAGGTGAAGTCAGATGGAGGAACGGTTTCACCTTCGTTTGGATATCTCCACTTCATGGTTCTGATGAAGATAGACATCAAAACACCCAATTGACAGTAAGCAAACAATTCACCAATACATCTGTGTCTACCACCACCGAATGGCAAGTATGGAGAAGTAACACCCTTAGAGATAGCACCGAAACCGTAGTCAACTTCATCACCACCAGCAGCAGAAGAGGAAGCAGCATCACCGTCCCAACGGTGGATGTTGAATTCGTTTGGCTTAGGGAAGAATTCTTCTTGCAAGTGAGTGTAACCTGGGGAGACTAGAACGTGGTAATCCTTTGGAACAACGTAGGAAGTGTTTGGAATTGGGACATCTCTCATAACCTTACGGAACAAAGAGTGCAATGGGTGGTGCAATCTCAAGGTTTCCTTGATCATTTGGTTCAATAGAGGCATGTTTTGCAAGTCTTCGTAAGTCAATTCCTTGGTGTCGTTGTTTAGGACACGCATTTGTTCTTCGTATAGTTCTTCTTGGACATCTGGTCTTTCAGCCAAGTGCAATAGACACCAAGCAGAGGTAGCGGCAGAGGTATGTTGACCACCCATCAAGACACCAATCAACAAGTTGGCGATCTCTTGGTCGGTCATCTTAGTACCATCCTTGTAAGTAGAGTTCTTCATCAATTCATCAATCAAGTCACGGTTTTGGATATCGTTGTTAGCACGTCTTTCCTTAATCAAGGACATGTAAGTACCGGAGATAACCTTTTGAGCATTGTCTCTCTTTCTGTAGTGTTCCAAAGGCAAGTTAGGGAAGATGAAGTTGATTGGGGTGAAACCCTTGTCCAAGTCACCGTACAAGTAAGCAAAGTCAGTGTCCAACTTCTCTCTCATTTCCTTACCTAGCAAGGATCTGGAAGCAGTGAAGATGGTCATTTCTGGTTGGGTAACCATAACATCAGCAATACCGGAGTTAGTTTCGTTAATCTTGAAGTTCTTGGAGTTTCTGAAGTACTTGTACATTTCCTCGGCGATCAATGGGACGTATCTGATGAAGGCCTCCTTGGTCAAGGCACCCTTAACAAACTTCTTTTGTTCCATCAATCTGTGGTTTGGACAATCGTAGATAACACCCTTACCGAAGACAGGAGTGGTCAAGTGAGTGTAAGCAGCTTCAGCGGAGACATCGGCCAACTTAGCGTTAAACACGAACTCGTGACCCTTTGGACCCAAGTAAACAGTCATAATTCTACCCAACATCATGAAAGAGAAGATGTCACCGTACTTTTGGTGGCATTCTTCGAAGAAATCGTATGGTTTAGTACCGTATGGAATAGCGGAACCGACCCATGGGATCCAGTAGAAGACTAGAGGTGGTCTGTCCTTTCTCAAGGAGTACAGTAATTGCCATGTGATAGTGTAGACGAATGGCAAAGCGACTAGAATGGAGACTCTTTGAGCCAATGGCAAAGCCATGAAGTAGCCAAGACCTAGCTTGACATACTCCAGCAGTTCAACGACCAAAGAAGTATTTTCAGTGGACATAATGTTTAATTTATTTTTTTTGTGCTGTGGTTTTTTATTTGGGTTTTAAAAAATATTACACAAAGGTAGAAATAAAATCAAAAAAAAAAAGTATAGATATATTAATTGGTAATTGTTTCCTTATATATTAAATATTTTTTTTAAAACTTCTGGTCAAAATGATTTAATCAAATACGTAATTCTACGAGATAAAAAAAAATTTTCTTATTTTTTCATCATATTCATTGTTTTAACGAAACAGGAAATAGTAAACGAGGCCACTATGGGGAGCGAGAGGGACAGTCGATACGAAGCGATAACTGCAATGGCCGATAATCGAGTTCCTTTTTTAATTTTTTTGAGACAAGGTATGGACGATGTGTATCAAAAAAAATAACTACCCGTGGAGTCTCTCTGGTTCTAAGCACACAAATCACATAAATTGCATCGCCCATTGTCCCTGCCTACCCCCCAATCGCCGATATAAAAAAAATTTTTTTCTCGCTCTCTTACCTCGAACGTGCTGTGCTGTCTATACGAGGAAAGTTTGAACAGAGAACTCACACAGTAAAGTTTGAACAGAGAACTCACACTCACAAACAAAAGGCTAAAGAAAATCCTCGTTTAAGATTTCCCGAAAAAAGAAGATTGAGAAAGCCTTCTTTTTTTTTTTTTTTAATCTGTACACGAGTTTCTCAATGGCAGAACACGTCTTAGCGATATATCCATACTCCGGGTAAATGTGTATCGTATATTGTCTTCTCAATTTTTATTTCGTTGCTTTTTATGTTCTCAGTCGTATAAAGCACTCATACTCTCACACAATGGATTTTCCGGTGAGACCAGAGAGACCATTATACGAGGAGTAGATCTAAATTCATTTCTTTGATTCTGAAATATTTTTGCGTGATACAGAAAAAGTTAGAAATAAAAAAAAAATAATAATAAATATTTATTACTCAGCATTACTAATTATGTCCGATACTTTATTCAGTTTTTTTCTTTTTTTTTACTTAGTTACCTTGGAGGTTTCGTATCTAGTGGCAGCCTCTTGCCAGTTGATCACGTTCCAGATAGCCTTGAAGTAGTCAACCTTCTTGTTTTGGTATTGCAAGTAGTATGCGTGTTCCCATGCGTCAATAGCGACTAATGGAACAAACTGGTTGCCGACGGTATCTTGGTTGTACGTCTGTACGACATCGATGGCACCGCCGTTCTCCAAGTTTTTGACGATGAAGGCCCACCCGGAACCTTGGATACCAGCCAGTTTGGCGTTAGTGGCTTCTTTCAACTTGTCCAGAGAACCGTATTGGGACTCGATCTGCTTGGCTAGCGCAGAAGATGCGGAAGGTGGTTGGCCACCGCCGTTTTTCTCAGGTGTCAAGTTCTTCCAGAACAAACAGTGGTTGGTGTACCCACCACCGTGGAACTTAATGTTCTGTTGAACTTGGATTAAGTCACGTGCTGCTTGTAGGTCATTTGGGTCTTTCTCCAACTTGTGGGTCAGTTCTTGGAACTGGTCAGTGGCAGTGTTTAGACCGTTAACGTAAGTTTGGTGGTGTTTGGAGTAGTGTAATTCATTGATTTGACCAGAGATATGTGGTTCTAAGGCACCGAAGTCCCATTCTAGGTCTGGTAAAGTAACCTTGGTACGTCTTAGCACTGTAGACGCAGATCTCAATTGAGTAGCTGCTTTAAAGGTCTTGGAAGCCAACATCTTATAAGAATATTATTTTTATTTTTTTTTTCTGAATGTCTCTTATAATGACAAAACAAATTTTGTTGCTGTTCTTTAGGAAAGTGGTAAGAGAGAGATATATATTTGAGTCTGTAGTCCCCTTATATAGAAAGAGAAAATTTTCTTTTTTGAGTCTCCGATTACCAAAAACCCTAATTTTATTAATTAGTAATGTCAAAATCAAAAAATCGACAAATATTCGCACAGAAACCCTCTTCTAATGGACTTAAGGGCCCAGAGTACTACACACACCCCTAACCATCTCGCTTCACAATCAACCCTACACTGGGACTTTTTTCTATACAGTACCAGATATTTTAGGTCTGTTTTTAGGGTTTAGGGTTGCTTTTTTTTCTTATTTTTTGAGTCTTGCTGTTTCATTGGACAATTCGGATTTTAGCTATCCTCAATTACGTAGGTGTTTGATGATAGTTCGTATGATAATACATTAATAGTGTTTGTAGAGATTGACAATTATGTAAGTATATATGTTAGTTGCTAACACATGAAATGTCTTTATGACTTGTTAATGACTTAAATATATTAGTATACAAGGAAAAGAAGATAGAAATTTTAGAAAATCTAAAGAGACTTTGAGAAGATTTTTGATTTTTTTTTTTTGTTTTCTTAATATTGTTTTCATTGATGTAATTAATTCTGTTATTTCTTTGAAAAAGAAAAAAATAATAATTTAATAATAAAAATAAGATAAGCTGGTTATTACAGGATTAATAGTCTTATGAATTTGTTGTTTAATGTATGCTTGCATCGAAATATAGTTTAGGGTCTAGTGCACTAATTTCAGCAGATTTAGCTTCACCTTCTAGCAAGATTTCACTCAAAATCTTACCAGTAGCTGGAGCATTGTTGATACCCCAGCATGAATGGCCACTTGCCACGAAAAGGTTTTTGATATTGGTTTCCCCGATTAGTGGACCTGAACTGGTTGGAACGTTCAAAACTGGTAGATAACATGCTTGTTTAGTTAAAATTTCACCTTCGGATAGGACAGGAGATAATTTAGATACATAGTGATACAATTGGTCACACTTCTCTTCCACAATTTGGACCTCATCAGAAGTTTCAGGTAGACCCACCAAAGTGTCACCTTCACCGCAGACATAGACTTCATCTCTTCTGGCATACAACTCAGGTGAGAAATATTCGTTGTCGCCTGTCTTCAATTCTGTGAATATGGCGTAAGGGGAGACGTAGTTTTCAATGGTTGGTTTGTTCCCAATGTTCTTCCTCTTACCTTGAGGATTAGAACCAGAACTTGGTCTGATAGTAATAGAGTGTGCTCTTAAACCAGAAATTGGACAGTTCTTCAACAACTTAGAGGTCCATGGACCCATACTCAAAACCAGTTGATGTATATCTGTTATTTGGATAGGAACTTTATCACTGGATCTTCTCTGCTTTTCCGTACTTTGGCCATCACCTGTGTTGGCCTCCCTTTCCTCCTTCATTTGATCAGCTCTGGACCATTTCGTTGGTATATATGTTAAGCCTGTAGCACTACCAGTATCATCGACGCTAATATTGATAACCTTACCTCGTATCAATTCAACAGCACCAGTTTCCATGGCTTTTTGTAGTAGAAAATGCGTGAATTTATGTGGGTGAACTTGAGCAGTTGAGTCAGTGCCACCTAGAGATGACCAGTCTGTCACGATATCGTTTCTAACCCAGGTCAAATCTCTTGGCAACTGTGTCTTGATATTCTGACTGTTGAAATATATGCTGCTGCCAGTGTTGCTATTCAGATTGCCAAGTGGCTTGTGTGGAGCTTCATCGGAAGATTCATTTGGAGAGTTTGTTGCCACTTCATCCTTAATATTACTGCCACCAACCCCAGAAATGATACTGGAGTTATCAGCATCATCTTCGTCATCTTCGTCATCATTCTTAGATAGTGATGCATCCTTCTTACCGTTCATATCCTTATGGTTAGGCTTTCTTTCTTCGTCTGAAGAATCTTCCTCATCTTCCTCTTCAGATGAGGACCCCGCAAGACTGAAGTTTTTACCTTTGCTCTTACTCTTCTTTTTCTTCTTGAATGCAGCCTTCTTAGGTGGTGGAACATTCAAGGAGTAAGACTTCTTCCCTTCACTAATAACACCGTTGTTGTCCTCGTATAGTGGAATATGTTGTTCAGCCAATTTCAGGTCAGCCTCCAGGGAAACAGTAGTTAATCTTCTATAGTCCCAATTCTTACCACCATCATACATGTCACTCAGTTCTTGGTGCAACTGAAAACTTAACGGCACAATTTGTTGTGGGAAAGCCCATGAAGCCAACAGCCCACCAGCTTTACCAGATGCACCACCAGCAACCTCCCTAGACTCCAACACAGTGATATGGTGTGTACTAGGGTCAAAGTCGGGATGTTGAGTCAAGTAATAGGCAGTACATGACCCGATAATACCTGCACCAACAATAACTATGTGGTTCTTTTCCGCCGCATTACCGGAAGGATACAACTGAAAATCAGGAGTAGAAATTCCCCTATCAGAACTCATTATTAGTTTTTTTTCACTGTTATTTAATTTTTTCCTTGTTTCTTTTTACTATTGCAATAGACAGGTTTCAATTTATATGATATATCTCCCGCTCCCTACTTATTATTAAACTGGTTTTGGGTTTTTTTTGTCTTTTGCAAGTGTCTTTTCCTGTTTTTTTCACTTTCTGTCTTGGTGATTTACGGGTCAAGGAATATTTTTTTATTTCTCTCTCACTTAAAAAAAAAGGAGCCAACGGGATATGTTTCCGTATGTTTTTAGTCTTGATTGGTCTCAAAAGTAAGAATTAAAATTTTATTGTAACTGAAGTAAAATAAAATTAGTTTATAAAAAAAGTTTTTTTTTATGTTCAATTAAATTTTTTTTTGTTTTGATGAGTTTTAGAGAAGGAGGGGGGTTGAAATAGTAGGCCTTACGTGAGAGAAACAGAAAAAAAAAATTTAAAAGTGAAAAAGATGTTCTATTGCTGAATATTTAGGGTTTCTTGCCTCTCTGGGAAGGAGAATTGTCCTTTTTTGTCCAATTTTGTCCTTACTCCTAATTTTTCTCTCTCTTCCTATGTTTACCTGGCAAATAAAAAATATTGAAAAAAAAAACAGGGGGGTTTCCAATTGCTACGGTGTTTTACACTAATTTTTCTCGAAGCAAAATAGAGAAAAAAAAAAAGAATTGAAACATCCGCGTCTGTGGAGAGCCATTTTTCCCACAACAAAAACACACGTAGCAACGTAATGGAAAAGGAAAATCAAGAAAAAGAAGATCTGCAAAGGGGTAGTAAATAGCCTTGTCCTGCAGTAACTTCTAAGATGATGAGATAATGATATAGGTATTGCATCACCATTTTTTGTTGCCAGGTGATTTTAGGGTTTTTCATGTGTCAAAATAAAGTCGCTTGACCTAGAATTTAGGTCATAGGGGTAGTAAAGAGTTATACCCTAGCGTACCCTAGGTCTTTACCTAGGGTACATACCTTTCACCCCTAGGGCTTGTAATTACAAACCCTATAGGGCAAGAAGGCATGATTTAATTGAAAAGTGAGAAAATACATGAATATCTACAAGCTAGAATATTGGAAACAGACACAGAGCAAGGACACAATGTTGTTTGTGCGGTGTTATAGCAATGTGTTTTTGAAGCCTGCTAAGTTTGATATCAAGGCTATAATTCAGAACTTGGAGTTGTATAAGGGGTCCGTGGAGAAGAGACAATTGGTTAATGGTTCTCAGTTGGTGTCGAGGTTGGACAAGGACTTGCAAGTGCAATATGAGATGATGCGGACACTAAACAAGAGCATTGCTGAAGTTCAAGGTCAAAGGAAAGTCTTGGAAAGGGGGATTCGTGATGGTAAGAGTCCGGACGTGTTTACACGTGTAAAAGCTTTGAAAGATCAGTTTAATGAGTACAGCAAGCAATTGGGTGAAGTAGAGGGTAGAATACAGTCTATTTGCATGCAATTACCGAATTTGGTGCATCCCACAGTTCCTGACGAAGTACCAATTGTTGAAAAATGGATTAATAAGGACAAGTACAAGGAGTTTAAAGAGGACGAGACCAGAGATCATGTTAAGATAATGACACAACAAAAACAATTGATGGACCTGACAACCGCATCTAATATCACTGGTAATTCGTGGTATTACTTATTAAATGAAGGTGCACAATTGGAAACAGCATTGGTTAATTATGCGTTGGATAAGGCAGAGGATCATGGGTTCAGCAGGTGTATACCGCCAAGTATCGCTAGAAAAGAGATGATTGATGCCTGTGGATTTGCTCCTAGAGATATGAATAACGAAAAACAGATATATGAGATTGACAACCAGGGATTGGGATTAACAGCAACGGCGGAAATAACCCTGGCAGGCTTATATGCCAACAAAGTTGTTAATTTCGATTCTAATGAAAGTGCGAAGAAAATAGTAGGTGTGAGTAGAAGCTACAGAGCTGAGGCAGGTGCCCGAGGTAGAGACACCAAGGGTTTATATAGAGTGCATGAATTTACCAAGGTCGAATTATTTTGTTGGTCAAAGCCAACACATAGTGAGCAAATACTAAATGAACTTAGGGATTTTCAGATAGATATAATAGACAGCTTAGGTCTATGTGCACAAGTACTAAATATGCCAGCTAATGATCTAGGAAACCCAGCCTATAAGAAATATGATATTGAGGTTTGGATGCCTGGTAGAGGGAAATTTGGCGAAGTAAGTAGCACCTCCAATTGCACGGATTTCCAAAGTAGAAGGCTAGGAACCAGGTATAAAAACGCAGATTCTGCTAAACTAGAGTATGTCCATACTCTAAATGGGACTGCTATGGCAGTTCCACGAATGATTTTAGCAATTGTCGAGAATTGTTACGACCCAGCTACAAATCAGATTGCAATTCCAAGGCCTCTAATACCTTACATGAATGGTAAAGAGTATATTTAAGAAGAAAAAATAGTCATGTATAAATTTTGTACATATGTAAATATATATTGATCTTTTTGATAATGTAACGATATTCGTAGTGATTCTTTTTTTTGTATATAGTCATTGTTTTCAATTTCTTGTTATTTTCGGGGCGACTTTAAACAAGGAAAATCAGGAAAAGCCCAATCTTTGGTAAAGACAAAAAAAGGGAAATACAACCAGTATAATATATTGTGAACACAACCATTGAACGCTTGAGACAAATCTGTTGTTATAAAAATATTTGTCATATCTATTTGATTATTTTCAGAGATAACAAGTTAAAATAACTTAAGTGAAATAAAGATAAAAGGGACATTATAGAGAAGATGTTAGTCCTAGCCCTGAGTGATGCACATATTCCAGATAGAGCAGTCGACTTGCCTACTAAATTCAAGAAACTCCTGAGTATTCCAGATAAGATATCTCAAGTAGCTGTATTAGGTAACAGTTCTGGGTCTTCCAGTTTTTTGAAGTTTGTCACCGATATTACGCCGAACGTTCATATGGTACGTGGTGAATTTGATAATGCAACAATTCCTGTGATACATCCTACTAGAGTACCAATTGTAAAACCTGGTAGTAATGATAAGATAGAAAAGTCTACTAGAGTTGAGTTACCTCTCAATACAGTGTTCACACAAGGTGATTTCAAGATAGGTTGTTGTAGTGGATACACAGTGGTCCCTAAGAATGATCCACTATCACTACTGGCATTGGCTAGACAACTAGATGTAGATATTCTACTATGGGGTGGGACTTATAATGTAGAAGCATACACATTAGAAGGCAAGTTTTTTATAAATCCTGGTAGCTGTACTGGTTCTTATAATACAGACTGGCCAGTGTTTTCAGATATCCTTGGAAAGACTCAAAAAGAAGAAGAAAACAATGATGATGGAACTGAAAAGACAGAAAATGTGAAAAAAAATATACTAGTATCAGATTTAGATATAAATGGTTCAAATGTACCAAGTTTTTGTCTACTCGACATACAAGGTACAACCTGTATCCTATACATCTACCTTTTTGTTGATGGCGATGTTAAAGTCGATAAAGTAGTATTTGAAAAACAATGATAATCTAAATAGGTAATGAAAGGAGGTTAGTACTCAAGACCAATGATGTATTGATAATACACAAATGACCTAAGGGCACGTTATATATACTTATGTACGTTAAGAAAATTTTTTTTTGAACAGAGCGATGGGCATGGTGAAAAAAAAAAGTATAAATATGCGATGCCAATTCCAAGCAATGGCTATTGTAGAAATTGTTTTTTCCACTTTGTTTAATTTTTTGTTCTATTTAATGAACCAAGGAAGTTCTTTCCTTTTATCATAACATGATGACTGTGAGTGCATTTGGCTCGATTTGGCCGTAACCATTTATGGTACGGTCATTGATGTGGAAAAACTCAAGCTACCTAATTTACTTTTTGTCTGACTGTGATTCCCTCTCTTTGTAATTTGTTTTTTTGTAATATCGAAGTAAAGTTACTATGTCATATGCTATTAAAAATTAGCTGTAGGATATACTTATGTTTATGAAATCTAGTGGTTAGATACAATGGTTTCAATATAAAAGAAAATATCTCATCAGGCTAATATGATTGAGGAAACGTCCGGTTTTATTATATATTAAATTATGGTTTATTAGACAACGATTTTATCAACACCTTCTGTTATTATATCTTCCAGAAGATCACTCTTTAAATCATCTTCAAGTTTTTCTTGGCCTTTACGGTGCGTGAAGTTAGAGATCTGTAGTTCCTTTAGATCCAACACTTTCTTCATCGCGTATGCATCTTCGCCATCCTGGTAATAACTCTTTTCTATGCTCAATACCTCAAATGCTAAGGTATCTCTGTATAAATGTAGTGCTGCTCTGTTGGATTGTCTGACATGTAGGGAGACGTATTCTGCCTGGTAAACTTCTCTCAATGCGAATAATGCTTGTCTCATTAACTTTTCTGCAATACCCATTCTTCTATAAGTTCTCATAACACTCAGAGAGGTGACATGACCATTAGGTGGTTCCTTTGAGGCATCTGGGTCGTCATTCATTTTTGACAGCACATAACCAACCAATTTCTCGCCAGGAGCAACATAAGTTGGATCCAATTTTATCATCTTGCCAGTTTTTGGGTCAGAAATGCTTAGTTCCTCTTCGTCCTCTGCCAATTCATCTTTAATATCAGTGGTAGTTGCTACAAAGGAAGCTTCGGGCCAGGACAAAATATGGTACATATAGTACTTCATCAGGTAGTTTTCTGGCAAATTGTGCAGATTGGCATTTTGCATGCAGATCATGTCATCTACAGTTGCTCTTCTAATGGTAATTGGCATCGCGTTCTATAGTAAAGTTTTCTTATTTCTTTCTTCGGTTTTTGCTATGTTAAAATGATGGAAACTATGAGGTATCGGATGGCAGTAAATTGTAAAAAGAAAGGCCGGTCTTTATCCTAACAATGATTGAGTCTTTGGAGCTATTTGCGTGAACAAGGAAACACTGAGCTCACCATTCAAGTCCTCTTGTCAATTCAAATTGATAATTTTGATATCTTTTTTCGTCTTTCAAGGTGAAGAAAAAAAAAAAAGCGGCGAAAAAATGAATGAAAAAAAAACAGCCGTGCACCATTAGATTCGAATACCTTCAACCAGGGATATAGCTTCAACAGGCAGTGTATAATGCGATTCTTGTCATCAGATATTTATCTCATGGTGGTATTGATGTAGTGTATCCATATCATCTTCGAGAGAGTTGGGTTCGTGGTGGTTTATATTGATATTATAAAAAGTAATCTTATTGCACTTGAATAACCTTGATCGTACACCCTGAACCCTGTATCAATACGAACGTACTAGTATTTAAATACCAAGATGGTTTCTTTCATTTAGAAAAGGCCTCTTCTTTTCTATAAAATTTTTTTGTATTATTTAATATTTCGGAAGCATTTTTTTAACTTGAAGCGCCAATGAAATTGACATGATTTTGACAAATTGTATTCAGCACAAGTTAAGTAAAATTATAATAAACAAAACAAGTCAGAAAATAATGTATAAAAAACGGTTTAAACACAATATTTCTACCAAACAGGTATTGCAACCTAAGACCACTAATGTTAGGGTGTCTTTACAGCAGGGGAAGAAAAGGGTTGCCGCCGAGGGAGATCTTAGAGTTGAAGAGAACAAAAAGAATAAAAAACAAAAGAGTTTCGAGGTAACATCCATTGTTAACGAGTATGTGACATTACGGCTCGAGGATAATGAAAAAAATTGTACAGAAAGTAAAATTGAGAGTTTCCGTGCATCTGACGAAGACTTGGTAGTGGTTCCTCCAGCGTCTACATCGACACCTACAAGGGAAACACATGTTAAAGAGTCGCGAGTTTTGAAATACCCTGAGATAAATTACAATCGGAATTGGAGTTATAGGAACACAATGAGGACTTCAAATATCAGGGGCTATGAACCAAATGAAAACTACATCGATACTCATTACAGAAGAAGATATGCTAGTATGAGGGATCAAGATGACTCTAATGTGATGACCTCACCAAACACACACTACGCTAGAAATATTTTGACTGATTCCAGACCGACCAGTTTATTATCAAAGCATACGTCAAAAAATAGTACAAAGGAAGGTTCAGATAACAGTATTGCAAGCCTCGAAAGTAATGCCAATGTTTCAACAGTAAGACATCGATTGGATGCAACACAATTAAGAAGATATGAACTTATAAAGCAGGCCTATCAAGAGTACTTAGACGATAACATCGGTCATTCTTTTTTGCAATACCATGCTAATATTGACTGCTCAAAAACAGAGTCTAGTAAATCCAGTGAAATTTACACATCATCAGGTGGGAAAGCAACATACAACGAGAGCAAAATTGAAAATGCAAATGAAAAAAAGTGAATAGCCAGTTAAATAAGTAGCAATATTATAATGCAATCAATAGCTTAACTATGGTGGAGTACTAAGGAAGCAATTACAGATGTGGATTTCAGAAACTTTAATTCCCCCTCCGATTTTTATCTTACCTTTTTTCTTTTCGAATTTAACTTAATTTTTCCATTTTTACTACCTGTAATTGCAACGTTATTTTTAATAGTTGGATCGGAGGATATTCCTAAAATGAAGATCTAACGGAAAGTCGCAGAGATCTTAATGTGAAAGAAGAGAAAATCTCTCTCTCAACCTGCCATGGTAACGGTAGAGTAGGAGAGGGCCCAATTTAACATTTTATCAGAAAAGAAAGTGAACGGCTTTCATTTGTAACTCTAAGAAATGCCGAAGGTATATTCAACTGGAAAAAGAACAACAACGAAAAAAAAAAAAAAAAAATGAAAACAAAAAAAATCAACGACCATACATTGATGAATTATAAAGAGAAACGAATATTTTTGCTTAAAGTTTAAAGTTTTGTGCCAATATCACATAAAAATAAACATACTCTATTTCTGTAGTTATCAACAGCCGTGTATTATTCTTTTATTGCTTATTAGTACTGATACTCTGGCTGCAGCATTCTGATGGGAAAAAGAAAAGCTGTAAGAGTTGCTAAAAAAAAAAAAGGAAATTTCATAACAAAAGTGACATACTTTGCCACCATAAATACATTAAACAAGGAGAGTTATAAACAACATCTTTAACTGCTTCTAACTTCAAGTTGGACCAAATAGTATTTGTTTCTACCGCGAATAGACACATAGTATTTTATTATTTCCAATTTTGATAAGTGAATTACAATAAAGATTACTTAAAGGCAGAAATGTCTACTAATTACTACCAAGTTGCGACACCAAAGTCGCCTCACGATTTAATAAGCTCAGAGGAGGAACATGGTGCAGAAATTCCAGTACAGAACTCTGACCGTATAGGCTCTAGCCAGTCAACTTCAAATGGACTTAACAGCGGGCTGTTAGGGACTTCTGGAGATAGTGAAGATATCGAAAGGTTGAAATACGAGATGGCTAAGAGTGAAATATTAGATAAACTTAGTCTACAAATCCAGATAAATCACAAAAATATAGATAACATCAGAAATGAAATGAAAGTGGCGGATGCACAAATTCTTGTATTAGAAAAACTTCATAAAGATAAGGATCTGAAGAAAAAAGCAGAGGAAAATCAAAAGATAAAAATGGAAAGGAAAAGACAGGAAATTCAAGATAGAAAGGCTCGTGAGGAAATGCTCGCGAATGGTTATGACATCAACAGTTCAGCTTTATCTTTCTCTTCCAGGGCTCCTCTATCCGCTGGTAGCACTTTAGGAAGTGGTCATCATTATCATACTAGAAGTAAGAGTAATGGCCATTTAGTAGAGTTCTCAGGGTTAAGGCCCGTTGACTCTTTGCATACTCCTCCTACTGCAAAGAAGGGAACAAAAGGACCGGCAGAAAAAATACCAGACAAAAGCGTTCCAGGTACAAACCAAAACTTTTCTTTTACAACCAACTTTAATCCTGCTCAGTTATATGCTCATCATAAAAGAAACTACAGTAGCACCTGTCTTACAAGCAATAGTGGTGTTGTGGGTAGAAATGAAAATAATGAAGCAATTTTCAGGAGGTACGATGGTATCTTAATTATAATAACCTGCTCAACTTGCGGTAGAAGTGGATTTACTTCTGCTCAAGGTATAGTCAATCATTGCCGACTAAAACACTCAAAAACATATAATAGTCAACCTCTTGCTGTGCTGAATAACCAAATACTTTTGCCCGAAGAGAAACAAGATCCAAAAGTTCTAGAGGAATTTAAAAAGGCAAAGGTGCTACCAGAGAAGGAGTATCTTCCATCCATAACCAATACCATTTTGAATCAGGAAAAAAGGGCACCAAGTCCAAAACAATCAACACAAAAACATGTTACAATAAAAAGTGTAGATCCAAAGGAGATAAAACATTTAGAGAAATTATACACCGGCAAAAGCAATGATTTCAAGGATTTGATACAAATGGTAAATGATGCCCCAAAGGATCTGAAAGTTGTTCTTGAACAAAACTCTGATAATGATGAAGATGAAGATGAGGAAAGTAACGATGATATAGCTAACATTACTGCATTTGAGCTGAATACTACCGGTCCTAGTGAAGATGAAAAGTCATATACACCATCTAGTGCATCTGATGCAGCATCTAGTCCAGATCATTCACCAACTTCGAACCCTCTAGAAGAGGTGGAGAAACCAAAATTAGTAGGAGAAGAAAAACCTCGTAGAAACCTTAGAAAGAGAAAGATTGAAGAAGAAGAGGAAGAAGAAGCAAGAGCAAATAGAAGAATTCTAAGAGAGAGAGTAAGACCAGCCGAGAAAAAGGTAAGACCAGATGTCATTGCTTTAACAGAAATTCCTCCAGAGGAAAAAAGGTCAGGTCATTACAATCTTAGAGCTAAATCAAAACTCCGCAATTCAAGTGGCCACCTAGAGCTCGACTAGATATTTTAGAGAGGTACTTATAGCATTTATTCCTAATATATAACGGTATTTATCATATTAGTCATTTCTTAAGTCTTTTCTCTTTGGAATCATATATATTTACGTTATTATTTCATTATTTACCATCGAGGGGGGAGAATTAAACTCATCGCTTTTTTACAAAACTCGACAAAATAAAAAATACCTTAAATTTAAAATCTCCGAGAAATTAGTGCAATAAACAGCCAATGTGCTATCTACTAAACCTAATTCCATATCGAGAACAGCTAGACGAGGGCGGGGAAAGGTCGTCCTGGAATAATATTTAAATTACGATGTTTACGGTTAGGAACAATCTCGCTAAATATTCTCAGCTACGGCTGTGTAAAACGAAGTACCATGGACTGAGGTTTCTCTGCTCTAAACATCACTGGTTTTTCGCTACTGATGTGCCAAAGACTGATCCATACCAACCAGAAGAGGTTGTTAACACTAAGAGGCCTGAAAAGTTCATTGCATTTTCTAAGAATGACTCAGATCGACTTGAAAAAGTGTTTCAAAATAGGAATAAGTTGAGTGAGAAAGATTACAAAGTTCTACCGGTCAAAGAGGATTATCTATTTCATGTTAACTTGGAACGAATGGAGTTAATTCCATCTTATTGGAAGGGTCCAACTTATGAAGTTCGGAGAGGTACGTGGTTTAATTCTCTAAACCAACCTTTGGATGCTCAGCTTGCTGAGGAGTTAGAGAATAAATACAAAGAAGTTGACTTTGAATCACTAGAGAAGTTGAAGAAGGAGAGCAATGAAAATGCTAATTTTCAGGATGTGTTTGAACTTGATGGTGATTATGAGGAAGGGAAATTTGTGCTATTTATTGATAAGAAAGTTGCATTTTTATTACAAGCTGTGGACTGTGGAAAATTTCAATTGAATTTTCTGAGGTCAAATATAGGTCAATCAATCCCAATCAATGGCATGAAGTTGGTCCGAGGATATGATTCTGAACATGGAACCTCAAACAATGAAAGAAGTAAAAATGCCATCGGAAAAGGTAAAACCGCAACTTCGAAACCTAAGTCCAATGAACAGGATTCAACACTAGGTAAAATTGGTAATATTCTGAGTTGGGAATCAAATTCTGGGATCTTATCCAGAATTACAGGCGCCATATATGACAGCTCCTCTTCAAATACTACTACTAATGACAATAAAGCTAATTATATGAGAAATGAAATGGAAGAGGATTATTATGACGAAGAATCTACTTCTTCAGAGGATGATAAAAAAGACCTAAGTAATAATAGAGAGATAAACCACCTTGTTCTTTGTGTCCACGGTATAGGTCAAACACTTGGGAAGACCTACGAATATGTGAACTTTGTCCATACCATAAACTTGTTGAGATCGAACATGAAAAAACTGTACAATGCTGCTGATAAATTACAGCAACTGAATAAACTAAGTCGTTTTAAAGATTGGAATACTAATTCAAATGTTCAAGTGCTACCGATTACTTGGCGTCATGCAATTACATTTAAGACAGAAAGTGATCCCGTTAACGACCAAGATTCGAAACTTCCTTCTCTCGATGAAGTTACTATTGATGGTATTGTACCTTTTCGGAAATTATTAGCTGATGGTATATTTGATATCCTGCTATATGGTGAACCTTATTACAAGGAAATGATCATGCAAGAGGTAAGAAAACAATTAAATGAGGTCTACGATAGATTCAAAAAATTTAACCCAGGATTCAATGGCCAAGTACATCTGGTAGGTCATTCCCTAGGTAGTATGATTTTATTTGATATATTGTCGAAACAAGACAAGTTTGGTTTAGACTTTGAGGTTAAGAACTTTTTTTCGATCGGGTCTCCAATAGGAATTTTAAAACTTATCCAAAGGACAAGAGTTGGTACAGATAAAAAAGAAAAAATTGAGGATAAATTGAAAGTTTTATCACCACATTGTGCCAATTTTTACAACGTTTTCCATGTATGTGATCCAGTAGCCTATAGAATAGAACCGCTGATAGATAGAACTATGTCCAAGTATGAACATAGTTATATACCACACTGGTCGGAGAGTGACAATATTGCTTCGAAAGTAATTGAACTTGGTGGTAAAATACTCAAAGAAATTCCAATAAACCAGGGAGAAGAAGATACTAGTACAGATGAGAACGGGAATAAGATACAACTTGAGCTACCTGAGGAGCTGAAACAAGAACTACAGAAATTGAATTATTCTGGCCGTATTGATTATGCTTTACCAGGAAGCTTCCTTGAGGTAGATGTATTCTCAGCCTTAAGTTCTCACGTTTCATATTTCGAGGAGCCTGATATTGCTGGTTTTTTATTACGAGAAATATTATCAGGCCATAAAATACATGATAAAGTCCCAGTTAAGATATCTAAACTTTACAAAGCAAGACAGTCTAAAAATAATGTGAAAAAGAAAAATCAAGATGAACAACCCAAAATCAAATTTCTAAAAGAAGACATGCATACGAATCCTACATAATTTTTGTAAAGATTTCAATAACTTTAAATTTTAATATTCCTATTTAATTTTAAATGATCTACATGAAAGGTGAAAAAATCCAAAAATTCAAAAAAAAAATAAAATTAGATGTGCCCGATGAAAAAAAAATTTAATGCGATGAGGTGAGATGATTTAATTTGAATAAGGAAGTTCAAATATCTATTTATTTCCATTGAAAGCTATTAAGGGATAGTTCAAACCAAGAAAACGAGCTCTAAGAATAATTGGATTATATCAAAATGAAATATATCATCGAACATATGGAAGAAGGTTTCAGCGAGTGGGTCATTCTAGAATATTCCCAAATCATTAGAGATGTTGGTTCTGATAATCTACTTCTTTCTTCTTTACCAGAGGGTACACAAGAAAGCGATATACCTAAGAGATTAAAGGATATGGGATTGAAATGGACCACTAAGGGGCTATCAGAAATCACTCAGGACATTCCAGAATGGGAACCATTGCAAAACGGCAGGGTTTGCCTATTAGACCCTAGAGCTAAGACAGATCTACAACCAGAAGACGTAAAGCAGTTCGATTACTTTGTATTTGGTGGTATCCTTGGTGATCACCCACCAAGAGACCGTACCACTGAGTTAAACACAGCATACCCTGGCATGCTTGTTGGTAGAAGGCTAGGTGACAAGCAGATGACCACCGATACTGCTATTAGAACCACCCAAATTATTGTTAAAGATCAAAAGAAGTTTGAAGATATAAAATTCATTGATTATCCAGAATTCAGATTCAGTAAGAAAGAGGCCACCGAGATGCCATTCAGGTACGTCCTTGACAAGGAAGGAAAACCAATACTACCAGAAGGAATGTTAGCATTAATTAAAAAGGATTCTCAACAATCACTAGATGATCTATTGTTTTAAAGAATATATATAATAAAACAGGATACTGTTCCTCTTTCTAATTGACATGAATATATGATTTTTCCTCATAGAATATCGAGTATATATATATACAATATATATTTAAAATTTAGTTCTTCTCTTCCACAAGAGACTTCAGCAATTTCTCAACATCAATTTCGTCACCACCTGAAACCATGGCTGGCTTCTCCTCCTTCTTTTTCTCAGAACCCAAACTGAAATAAGTAGCTACACCGCCAACAGTAGCCAGTGTAGCAATTGCCAACCAGTGTGGTTGAACATTCTTACCCAAGATTCTGTATGCCTGAGCCATTATATATTGGTTTATTGTTTTTTTTAAAAGCTTAGATATTGTATAAGTCTAGTAAAATAAAGAATCTCTTCAAATTAAAAGTCTCCCTGTAAATATCAAGCTTCCTAAAGAAAAACTCCTAACCCCGGAATAAATGCTTCCTGCACCCTGCCCCCCGCAACAAAAATGTTGCATTTTTCAGGGATCGAACGGAGGACTCATGAATATATTTTTTAAATTTGTTAGAGGAGGGTAACTACATTAGAATTTTCTGGAAAAACCAAAATTGCGACTCTCTGCGCTACTTTCTGTGCTAATGGATTCTATGTCTCGGTGTTTGCCCGTTATGACAGAGGAAGCCCTGCCTGACCAGGGGGAAGCTACTTCGATTCAAATATAAAAAGAAGAAGACTGATCTTCCTGCAAAAAGACAACGACAACATCTTCATATAACTCGTGACCACAGCAAGAAACACCCCATAATACACATTACTAAAACTATTACCAATGTCCACTCTATTGAAGTCTGCTAAGTCTATCGTGCCATTACTAGACCGTGTCCTTGTTCAAAGAATTAAGGCCGAGGCCAAGACTGCTTCTGGTCTGTACTTACCAGAGAAGAACGTTGAGAAGTTGAACCAAGCTAAGGTTTTGGCTGTTGGTCCAGGTTTCACCGATGCCAACGGTAACAAGGTTACTCCACAAGTTAAGGTTGGTGACCAAGTTTTGATTCCACAATTCGGTGGTTCTACTTTGAAGCTATCTGGTGATGAAGAAGTTATTTTATTCAGAGACTCTGAGATCCTAGCTAAGATCAACGAGCAATAAATAATAACACGATACTACCACATATAAAGATAACATGTAAATATAAGTTAAATAGGAGAAATCAATAATTTAAGAAAAAACATTGACGTTATATTCGTTCATTTTTTAAAGCTACTTATCTGAATAATTTATTTTATCATTATAGGAAACAACAATATGCATAATAGTAAATATTTTATTTAGGAATATTTATATGACTTTTAATTTTAATTTTTTTTTCTTGCTTTTTAATGCTTTAGTAAGATCATGTAAATTATTTTGATCTATGAGTGAGATGTTTATTTGACATAATGTAATGAAAGAAAAAAAACAAACAACATAAATAATAAAAGGAAAGAAATAGAATAAAAAAAAGAATGATTGTGAGATGATGTTAATTAGAAATTACCAAAACTGAATAACTTCCCAATTTTTTTCTTTGCTGAAGATCTAGTTGAAGATCTAATCTCAGTAGTACCAGTACTACTTCTTCTTGACCTCGGCCGTGCTGAGCTAGATGACGCAACACTGACCTGATCACTATTAGAGCTTCTACGGATCTTCAAAAACTTGTTAGACGAGGATGAGCTAGCATTCTTGTCGTAACTTTTCTTTGAACTCTTACTAGTGCTCGACGTAAAACTCAATACAGAATCATTAGAGTCCATTTTTTTCAAAGAATGCCCGCTACTTGAATGAGAAGCACTGTATTTGTAGTTTTTAGGAGTACCAAGAGCAGCATTACCGTCAAGTGGTTTTACGTCTGAGGCAAATTTTATTTGTGAAAGTCTCTTTCTTGTTCTTTCCACTTTGTCCGCGGTGTTATCACTGTAACGACGGATGGAGTCTACCATAGACCTCATAGGTCTTCCACCGTCTCCAGTACTATCTCCAGTAATTACTCGTTTCAATGTGTTATAGCCTTTATCTTCTTCATTCAGGTTGTCAGTAATTTCTTTGATAGTGGTCGAAGATTCTAGTGAGTATTTAATGATAACATCGAGTTGAGCAAGCTTAACATCTGCGGATTGACTTTTTGTTCCAGGATTAGCAATAATGTCTTCTATTTCAGACATCATTGACTTTCTATTAGAAGCCACAATACCTTTTAAGCGCTCAACAACACTACCACTACTGTCAACAGTTGAATCTCTTACATGACTATCCTCTTTTGTAATGGAGAATTCCTCTGGATCCATAGCATATGACGATCTATCAGTCGAGCTCGAAGTAGCATCTGAAATTATGTCTGCAGAATCACCCTCCTCAGGAATTGGGGATCTTGAGTAGCTCTCATCCAATACTTTTTGATCTTTTTTGGACCAGAATGAAAATGAATCCGTGGAGACCATCTTGAGGTCTTGCGCCTCCTGCAACAAAATGTTTGAATCATTCAATTTTGAGTTCTGAATCTGGATAACCTTCTCCAACGTAGATCCTTCAATCTCCCTTTCTAAAGCAAAAAGCCTTCTAGCAGGAACCACAAATACTGGGATCGAAAAAGTAGTACATATCTTGTCCAATAATGAGTTGCCTCTATAACAAATCAAGTTTTCATACCTCTGCCATCTTAATGTACCCAATACAATGAAATCAGGACTATATACATTTATTGCATCAATTAAAGCACCCTTTGTCTTTTCAATGGAAATTTCTATGGTAACTTTAAGTGCCTTGCTCTCCTCTTTGATGACTTTCACGTAGTCAAATAAATTCAATATTATATTATCAATCTCCTTAAAAGAATATCCAGACACCCATTCCATACCATCTACAAATCCCCCTGACGTATCCTTACGGCCTGTCATCTTTGGAATATTTGCAATAATGACTAAATGGTCATTCTCCACCAGTTTTCTCACAGCCCAATCGAGAGCCACCCAAGTATGTCTTCTACCAGAGATATAACATACTATAGTTCTCGGCAGTGTCGGATCAGACATCTTTATCGTTAATATTTTATTTTTTCTACGTTGCTCTTTCGTAATCGGAACATAGTCATCACCCATAATCAAAGGTTTTTCCCGTGCTTCTGGGAACAGGATCTGAGGATACCGAAATACTTTATTCTTATTCTCCATGTTCTGGTTCATTATATTTTTCTTTTCCTGCCACTTCTTATCGAAGTTAACATTAGTCCTCGATCTGATAATAACCCTGTTCACAAAGACCGGTTTTGTAGGATAGTCTGATCTTATAATCTTACCATCTACCGTGTAGTTAAATTGTGACATCTTGGATCTCGTTAGTGAAAGTGGATTATCATTTCCACCACCAGCACCCGAATCAAATATCCTCTTCTTAAAATTCTCGACTTCATAGTCATTCTCACCAGATACATGGTTATGCAATAGGAACTTTGGATTGATAAACACAAGACTTCCTCGACTCGACCCCTGTCTGCTTAGATCAGTCTTGACAGGATACGTTCGCTTCTGCACTTCAACACCAGGAAACCCACCATCCATATCCTCTATTGCAGAGTACCCTATATATTTCGGTACAGTGTCATATGACACCGAGGGCCGTATATCCTTCCACAACAACTCACTATCAGGCCCCTCATAATAAACCTTGACACTTCGATACGCATTTCTCAGCTCCTTATCATCTGACATTTAGTATTACCTGTTTTATTTTTTTTTTTTTGTTGTTTTATTTGTATACTTTTTTTTTCAAGATTGTACTTTCCTTGTCTCTTTACCACAAATTAGACCAGCCAGATCAACAAATATAGTTACGACCAAGTACAGGCAGAGATAAAATAAGTTAAGAGAGAATCCCATTTAATACAAAATTTATTTTTTTCTATACGCTTAATATAAGCCCTTTTTTTTTTTCCCTTGCTTTTCTTCTTTGAGTCACCCGGTTCTTTTACAGCCACTCCTTTTTTTCTTGCTTCTATGCAGCAGTTTTTTCTACGGAGAATGAAAATAAAATAGTCATAAACTGATTCTAAAAGAGTATATTATAAAGCAAACATATTGTTGTTATATATAATATTCAAGCCATCCATGAATCTATTCAATTTTTTTTTCTAGTTTTGATTCAATAACAATTCTCTTCACATCAATCCTATCTCTCGATCATTATCCCCGAAAATCCCACCTGTTAAACGTAAAGCGCTCAGCTTTTCTCCTGCATTCGACACATACGTGCAAAATAATGCCGCACACCATCAGATGTGATTTACATTAAATTACGTACACGCAGTCTTTCCCCTATTCGGTTTAATTGTCGCAGATCCCTTTTTTTTTTCTTCCTTCCACTCTGCGGCCCCTCCACTCCCCTTTTTCATGCGTTACTGAACATTCTCTCGGAGATGAGCTGGTCCGATCAGTACTATCTCTCGTTACCCTCCCTCTCCTTAATGATATACAACTCTACGGTATAAGTCATACGAACATTATCGTATATGTGTATATCCTTTTGTATTACCCGGGGTTATACTTACCACTCTCTTTTCTTTTTTTTTGGTGGTGTTTTTTTCCGATTGTCTTTCTTTTATTATTGTAGAATTTCCCAATCAGGTAATTCCAATACAATAAAAATTAATTCTTTCTCTTTGAAGGAGAAGAGACAGGAAAAAAATATTTCTTTTTTTTTATTTTATTTTTTTTTTTTAGATTAATAACCTTGGAGAATAGTATTAAAGGTTTTTTTTACCTATTTGATCCTTTGATAGAAATACATTTTGAGACCTTGGCAGAGATCCATATTAACTTTTACTAAAAATAAAAACTAAAACAAAACGGACGTGGTCAATATAATGGATGATAAGAAGGGGCTTATCTCGGAGAGTATGAGACAAGTGCAACTGGATAACGATCTGGATGTCGAGATATTGTGCGGTATCAATAAGCAATTGAATAGGGCTAGGAAAGTCATACTTTTGACAGGGGCAGGTATTTCTTGTAATGCTGGTATTCCCGATTTTAGATCAGCTACAGGGTTGTACAACCTGGTAAAGAGACAGTACCCTGACATTTCTATTGGGTCTGGTAAGGAGATGTTCGATATCTCGCTGTTTAGAGACGAGATGAAGATATCTGTGTTTGCGACGTTTATGGAAAAGCTGTACTCTAGTGTTAAGCTTGCACAGCCTACAAAAACACACAAGTTTATCGCGCATTTGAAAAACAGAGGGAAGTTACTCAGATGTTACACGCAGAATATCGATGGACTTGAGGAGATATTAGGTCTAGAGACCTCGAACTCCTCGTTTGAGACATCCGCTGCTGTCCCAAAAAATAACGACAAAAGAAATGTGGATGTGATCCAGCTGCATGGAGACTTGAACACGCTGGCATGTACAAGATGTTTCCATGAGTTTCAGTGGAATCGTTATCTAGCAAGGTTCTTTAGACGCGGAGAACTGCCCACATGTCCAGAGTGCGAAAGGGTAAATAATGAAAGGACCCAACAGGGGAAAAGGTGTATTAATAATATAGGTTACTTGAGACCAAACATTGTTCTATATGGTGAGAACCACCCTTCAGGGGATATAATATCTGAGGGGCTCACATCTGACATCAATAGAGGTAGACCGGACTACTTTATTATCATGGGTACAAGTCTGAAAGTTGACGGTGTAAAACGTGTAGTAAAACAGATAAGCAAACAAGTGCATGATAGAAACGGTATAGTAATACTCATTAATAAGACGAAACTGGCAGAATCTAACTGGAACGGCATAATAGACTATCAGATCTGTACGGATTGTGATACATGGGTTGAATATTTACAAGGCGAAATACCAGACTTCTTCAAAACACAACAGCAAGTTGAAGCTATAAGACAAATGAAACGTGAAGCAAGTGAACTGAGGAAGATGAAGAAAATCGAACAGAATACTATGAAAACTCCTCCTAGTACACCCACTATGAAAAGAAGCCCGGTACCGACGAAACTAACCACACTTAATGGTGTGAAAAGGAAACTTCTCACTCCAGAAAACTCCTTTGATGAGAGATCACCAAAGAAATTCCATAAAGATTCTACCACCACAAAAAAGAATACAAAGAAGAAACCGTTAGGTGTTGTCAATGTCTGAAGATAGAATAGATCTTCTCAATATTCAAGATAACTTCTGGCTTGTCATATATATCATGTATAAAACGAAATGCGCTGCAAGATAAAAAAAAAAAAACTTGCTGGATCACATAATCCATTTTTGAGATGTGTCATCAATATAAGTTCATAGGAAGGAGGTTAAACCCTTTAAACTATAATAGGATAACACAATTTTGAATACTTCTATAAATATATTCCTAATTCCAAACAATGAAGCATGTGTAAAGTAAAATACATATTTCGATGTTTCCTTTTTTTAATGTGTAGAATCCGATTTACAAATCGTTTTTCTGTGTCTGTGAAATTCGCGAAATCTGCTGTGGAAAACCTGTAGCCGAAAATGCAAAATAAAAAAAAAAATATCGAAAATGGAAAAGACCAGTTCCTACATGTCATATTACGATGCAAAGAAGTACAAAGGATCTACATTTCATAAACTGCTCTTATCTAACCGGCAATTAAACAAACACAAATATATTAATTCAATGAGGTACGACCTGGAGAATGTACCAAGTGAATACATAAGCAGTTTAGAACTCATCGATGACCTTGATCAGCTGGTTCTGACCTCATGGGATGGCTCCATTATCGTTTACAAAATAGATTATGGCAGGAAGAGCTGTAAACTATTACAAAAGCTTACATATGATACGCCGTTATTGAGTTTTGCATGGTTGAAGGTTGCTTCTACATTCTATTTTTATGTTGGGACAGTAGAAGGTGAGATATTAAGGGTAGACCTAGAAAATGGTGTATTTGAACCTACAAAAAATCAACAGGCACAATTGGGAATTAGTCATATTTGCACTACTAAGGATAAACTCATATGCGGGTCATGGGATGGCATATTGCAAGTGGTAAACCCAACTACAAACACGGTTGAAGTATGTACTAAACTCCCGACAAAATGTTTCACAATGACATCATATGATAATCTATTACTGGTAGCCACTACAAACTGTAAAGTACTTCAATTACAATTACCCTTGACAGAGGACTCACCTTATAAAGAAATTGATTCGGGTCAAGTATTTCAAATCCGAGATATTGCTATAACACCTGAGGGTGATGGTTACGTATGCACAGGTATCGATGGCCGTGTCTCTGTAGAATATTTTGACCGTCCTTCTGATCGATTTGCCTTTAGATGCCACAAATACAATCTCGAGGACACGGTAATGGCATACCCTGTCAATGCTATCAAATTCATACCAAACACAGATACGTTTTTCACAGGAGGTTCTGATGGTTGTGTTTCTGCTTGGCACTTGAAGAAGAAAACCAAATCAAGACAACTAGACAAATTCAATGAAAACAGTGTTGTTAAACTCTGTTGTAACTCTAGAGTACTTTGCGTGGCTACATCGGATGATTCCTTTAAGACTAGTGCTGTGATAGATGAAACTATAGAGCAAGAACCAAGTAGAATTTACTTAGAATTTTTGTAATACCTGAAAAAAACAACAACAACAACCACAAATAATAGTATATTTATAACTTCATCAAGCTGCCATTTCAACATATTCCATTGTCGGTAATATATAATGCAACAATAAATATACTTCACGTGATCTACTTCATAGCCAAATACCGTAATATATGATAGAACCTTCCAGAACCCTTGGACAGTGAAAATTACGGAGGGTCAAAAAATTTCTGTTCTTTTGTGCGCAGGTTTCTCTGGCGTCTAGAGTGGGGGATTTTGTGAGAAATCTGGGTATTTTTCTTTAAATTTTTGATCAGTATTGTCAAAACTCATAAATATTTAAAGATGTTCAGTTTCAAAGTTATTCAAACAGTTAAAATATAGATCTTGAATCTTTGTTCGAATTCACAATCAGGTAGCAAACGACAAAGTTAAGAAGAAACAAAACCAATAATGACTACTGCTGACGAATATAAGGCACAAGGTAATGCAGCATTTGTTGCTAAGGATTACGAGAAGGCTATAGACTTATTCTCCAAGGCCATTGAAGTCTCCGAAACACCAAACCATGTTTTCTACTCCAACAGATCTGCCTGTTATGCCAGTTTGAAGAAATTCACTGAGGCTTTAAGTGATGCTAAGGAATGTGTTCAAATCAACCCATCCTGGTCTAAGGGTTACAACAGATTGGGTGCTGCTCATTTGGGTCTTGGTGATTTGGATGAAGCTGAGGGTAGCTACAGGAAGGCATTGGAGCTAGATGCCAACAACCAAGCTGCTAAGGATGGTTTGGAGCAGGTCCACAGAACTCAAGAGTCCAGACAAGGTATGCCAGATTTGGGCCTATCTAAGATGTTTTCTGATCCAAACATGATTGAAAATTTGAAGAAAAACCCAAAGACTAGTGAATTGATGAAAGACCCACAATTGGTTGCGAAGTTGATTGGCTACCAAACCAACCCACAAGCCATTTCCCAAGATCTATTCACCGATCCAAGACTAATGACTATAATGGCTACTTTGATGGGTGTTGATTTAAATATGGATTTGAATGAATCTAACTCAATGCCAAAGGAACAAGAGCAAAAGGAAGAGAAGAAAGAAGAGGCTCCAAAGCCACAAGAAGAGCAGAAAGAGCCGGTTCAGGAACCTGAACCAATGGAGGTTGATTCTGAAGAAAAGGGTGACTCTAGCAAGAAGGAAGAAGCTGAAAAAGAAAAGGCTGAAGGTAACAAATTCTATAAGGCTCGTCAATTCGATGACGCAATCAAACATTACAATGCTGCTTGGGATTTGCACCAAGATATTACTTATCTAAACAACCGTTCCGCGGCTGAATTCGAAAAGGGCGAAACTGAAACAGCATTAAAGACCTTAGAAGAGGCCATCGACAAGGGTAGAGAAATGAGAACCGACTATAAGTTAATTGCTAAATCTTTTGCCCGTATGGGTAATGTATACCACAAGACTAAGGATTTGAAGAAGGCTATCGAATGTTACCAAAAGTCCCTGACTGAACACCGTACACCAGAAATTTTGACCAAATTAAGAAACACTGAAAAGGAATTGAAGAAACAAGAAGCTGAATCTTATGTCAACCCAGAAAAAGCCGAAGAGGCTCGTCTAGAAGGTAAGGAATATTTCACTAAGGGCGACTGGCCTAACGCCGTTAAAGCCTACACTGAAATGATCAAGAGAGCTCCAGAAGATGCTAGAGGTTACTCCAACAGAGCCGCTGCATTGGCTAAGCTAATGTCTTTCCCAGAAGCTATTGAAGACTGTAACAAAGCTATCGAAAAGGATCCAAACTTCATTAGAGCTTACATTAGAAAGGCTACCGCTCAGATCGCCGTGAAGGAATTTTCTGCTGCTATTGAAACTTTGGAGGCCGCTAGAAGTAAGGATGCTGAAGTAAATAACGGCTCAAACACCAGAGAGATCGATCAACTTTACGTCAAGGCTACTCAACAAAGATTCCAGCCATCTTCCAGTAACGAAACTCCGGAAGAAGTTTACCAAAGAGCCATGAAGGACCCAGAAGTTGTTGCTATTATGCAAGACCCAGTTATGCAAAGTATTTTACAACAAGCTCAACAAAACCCAGCAGCTCTACAAGAACACATGAAAAACCCTGATGTGTTCAAAAAGATTCAAACTCTAATTGCTGCTGGTATTATCCGTACCGGTCCATGAATATAATATCCGAAAATTACGGAATCTAAAAATAAACCCCATTACTAGAAAAATAACCTCCTATTAAAAGAAATCAAAAAGAAAAAACCAAACAAAAAAATAATCAACTTTTTGCTGACATGGAAAATTTGCCCCAACTGTATTATTTCAGCTGAAGTTTACTTCATTTGTTGCCTTCTTTATTATTTCTTTTTCATTAGTATATATAAAAAGTAAATTTTCTTTTTCCATATAAATTAACCTATACACGTATAATAGTATAACGAAAAAAACTTACAGAAGTGTTCTACACGTTTAGGAAAACATAGAACTAAATCTTGTTTATTGCCTAACGTGAGAGAAACCAATAAAAAAGAAAAATAAAATAAAATTCAATCTCCGATATCTGTTTTTACATAAAAAACCTTCTTCTGTAATCTAAACCCCAATCTCCGTAACGACAATAAGTAAGAACACTTTCTAATTCTGTTAGCTTCAAAATTCCTGTTGAAAGTTTAAAAACATACCACCAACAGGAAAAGATAATGTAATAATGATTATCGATGATTTCATCATTTTTTTTTTTCTTTTTTAAAGTTACGGATCCGTACCTAACAACCATATTTAGCCTTTGTGCGTACATTCTCTGCATTTTCTTTTTCAGATTAGGATTCTGGCCAAGTTCTAAAAATACGAAAGGCCACTGTACCCGAATGTTTTTTTTGTTTTTCACTGTCCATTGCACCGAGTAAGATGAGATGGAGGGGCAAGGACTTTAGGACTACGTAGTTTTTAGTGTGCAAGGGTCCTGAGAGGAAGGAAGAAATAGGTTTCGATGGGAAACCTAGGCAAGGGCAAAAGGAATTTTCTATTACAGAGAAGAAGAAACAAATATTGATCGGCAGGGCGCAAAGGTTAATAGTTTCCAGGGGAATTTTTTTTACTATGAGATAAGGCTGAGTGATTAAATTGTGCCGTGGAAACACACTTTATTCATACGTAATCCAGCCGAGTTAACTTATTTTTATAGTAATTAGTACTATTATTAAATTTCTATTTAGAAATCGAAATTGACTTCTTTTATTAGAGATAACTATTATGTTGATTTTGAATTGAAAAGGCAAAAAATTTGAATGGCCAGCATTACGGTTATTTCTTATTATTGAATAGTATACATCGTTAAAAATATTAAAATAAAGGGCCAATAATTAATAGATAATAAAAAATATATCAAAAAATTAGTTCTATATGGGAGAGGAATTCGTTACAACTTTGGTTTTAGGGTTTCTTTAAAATTAATTAAATGCTTTTTAGAAGAAAATTAAACCGAAAAAAAAAATTTAAGAATAAAAAACAAGTAAGTTATTTGAACTTTATTTTGTAACCATGTTGGCAGATCTGCCTTGTTGTAGAGTCTCTACCATATTCTTTAGTTCCAAATTCTCCCTTAATAGATTGTCGTATTGTCTAGCCTTTTCTTCCAAGGCCTTAATGTATTTTTCTCTACGTTGTCTGAAAGCCTTTTGAGCGCTTCTGTTTTGGGCGGCTCTCTTAGTATTTCTCAATGGCTTACCAGTCTTACCTATTAGTTCACCGTTTTCGTTGTACTTCTCGCCGTTGTTGTAAATTGGCATATCAGAAGTAATGCTGCTCTTTCTAGATGTAGGGGCGGTGGATTCGCCTGGAGTTGGTAGGCCATTCTTGTTGTTTTCTTCATGTTCTTGACATAAAGTGCCAATGTTTATAGAGTTTCTTCTATCCTTGTCTTCAACTGGAACACGCAACAAAGGTTGTTGCGTGGTATACATACCAACTGGACTCACGCTACCAGAACCTCTGCTTACAACATGTGGTTGAAGGTTTTGTTGCATTAAGTTTTGAGTTAAACTCTGAATAGGTGGTAGTTGTGTGACAATAGCGGTAGCAGCTTGGTGATTCATATTAGAGGTAGAAGTTATGTAGTTAGCGTGCTGTTGTTGGTAGTATGGGGAACCGCCCACGGCATTTTGATTAATGTGCCCAATAACTGGGATGGTGGTTCTTGGAGTGTTTGGAGAAACCACTTGGAATTGCGGTTGTTGCTCATTGTAGTTGTATTCTCTAATCATTGGGACAGAGTTCAAAGTAGTTTCAGTCTTGATCATTTTTAGTGTATGAGGTTGTTTGTTATTAAGTTTTGTTTTGTTTTGTTTGTTGGATTATATAAAATACAAATAAGTGTTAATCAATAAAAGGAAATGGAAAAAGATATAAGATGTTATAAAATAGCTTTGATATATATACCTTTTTTTTTCGATATTTCGAAGACAGGTAATCTTGTTTTTATTTATGGAATATTGATGATCAAAAATTCAAAAATCATGTAATATGCAAAGAGTTACGCCCTTTACTTTTCCTTATACACTGCCGTACCCAACAAATATAATCTTTAAAAAAGTTCTTACATGTTAACATTTATTTTTTGTTGTCGAAGTGGGTGAAGTAATTAGATTTTGAGAGTCTCTTTAGTTCAAAATCCGAAAAAAACAAGTTTGAACCATCCGTTAGCACTAGGTTACTTCACAATGAAGGAGTCGCTTTAGAGGAGAGAACAAAAAAAAAACAAATTTTATCCTTTTTTTCTTAGAGAGAATCATCAAGAGGCAAAAAAAAAAGAAATGAGGAGGGCGAAAAAAAAACGACAAAGGATGAGGAGAGAGGAAAACGTAGTGGTGAGGGTTCAATGGGTTACCCAAGTACCCGCAAAGGAATTTTGTTTGATGTAATTTTTTTTTTTTCTTAAGAAAAACGTAATGTAGATGGCAAATAGAAGCGAGCCATGCTCTCTGAAAATACGGTACAACAAATTCAGAGCACGCTAAAGTTAATGCGTGTACATCACAGAAATTTGCGTATAATTTGTTAATAGTGCGGGTGGTAAAATGTCAAAAAAAAGGGTCCTATTCTGCGGGGAGTACAATGGCCAGAGCAAACAGTAAGGGTTAGTAGAAAAAAGCTACTTGGTTCCTAAAGAGGGCCAGAAAAGGAAGGAGGGTGTCTGTTCAAATTTCTGTGCGGGAGCAAGTCAGTTAATGAGGGAGTTGTGTTCAAATTCATTCATGGGGGTTTTTTAAGGTGGGGTGCTTGTCCTAAGAAAACCCGCAAGAAAATGTAAATGATGTTATTAAATCTCCTCTTTTGTTCGAATTCCGTCACGCTTATAATACAAGAAGAAGCATGCGCAGGGCATGTACCGCTCTGTGCACAGGCATTATTTCTACAATATTTTCTAAGCTACTTTGAAATTCCGAATATATTTTTTATTATTTTTTGGAAATTTATTTGAAGGAATCACCACCCCTTAGGCTTAACCCGCGACTTGACTATATGGAGGAAGAGGTTGGAATTGCTTTTTTCGATACTAATATATCTCTCAAATGTTTACCTACTAGTGTTTCTATGTGTAAGGTATTTTTATTCCCAAAAATAACCATTCCCAAAAAGTGATGCAACTAGTTTAAGCCTCCTTATTATTTTCTAGGGGTTTATCTACAGAGTATTCTTTACCACTTAACATTCTGCGTAACAAAACCATTGAACTGCAGGTTTGAATACCAAGACTGAAAACAAAATTCTGTATTTAGAAGGAAAGCTCTGGAAGGAATAAATAAAAACAAAAGAAAGAGGGTTGACACACTGTGACACCGCATCCAACTCAGCAAGACGTCATCTCCGCAAATTTTTATTAAAAAACCGGAAATTCAATAATTATTTTGTTTTCCTCTTGTTTCTACCCCTTTCAAAAGATTAGGTTTGCCTTTACTTTTTCCTAAAAAAGAAGAAGAGTATCTGCCGCAGCGATCCATTCACTACGCTATATTCAGGTAAATTATAGAGCTCAACAAAAAAAAAAGAATTAAACAAAAATATCTAAACAAAAGAAAGTCTAGTCTACAAAATAATTTACCGGCTGCACGATTTTTCCTCGCAAAATTTAGCTCTTGCGGTTTGTAGAATAAGATCGTACCATAGGTATTAACATTACTACGTCATTTGAACAAATTTAACAGCAATAACTGAAACAATAATATAACATCAATCCCTTTAAAGGTCATACTTCGCCAATTTTGAAGATACTTCGCCAATTTTGGAGTTTCCTTTTTTTTTTAGGTCAACTGACTCCTCCATAAACATTAAGCAAAAATAACTGTACTACAACCAAGAAACTTCCGTACAGAATCTGATATGACATACATATGGTGATTTTCCTAACCTCGAATGTGAATTATGCATCGAGGTCTAAGGGCAGATTGTTTTACTTAAGTTTCTACTATTTTATTACCTTGTAACCTTATGACAACAACACCATTAATTTGTAGTTTTGAAAGCGGTATCGGCTTAAAACCAATAAAACATGACTGCTTATAGAAGCTATATTTCCCCAACTCTGTTCTATGTAAAAAATCCAGTTAAAATTTACTGTGTAATTATGCGTTGTTTTGATTTTATTTAACAACCGATTACTTTATATGTTTATAAATAAATGTTTACGTTTCCATACATTAAATGTGGTTTTCTCCACCATTTCGTTGTAACCTTGTATTTTCTAGTAGTAATGACACAATTATATTTTCAGCCGGAACAGAAGTAAACTTAAAGAAGCAATAAAATTTTTTCTCTTAAATTACTTTATTACTTTTTAGTACAATACGAGTAAAAAAAAAAAAAAGAATAAAAATAGAAGGAGAATATCCTCGTATATCTATCATATTCATTTTCCGTACATCCGATTTATTCTGCTAATTAGAAAAGAATTTACTAGTTTGTTGCAAAATAATACTGGCATTAAAAGTAAATAGAAACAAAAACAACAACAACAGACAATACTATTGAAATCTGTACCAACTAGCGTTCTCACTTTTTATTTTTTTTTAATAAATTCATTTTTGCCGTTTCTTTCTCAACTATCATAAATTATTGCTAACGTATTAATGTTCGTTATCAGTTATTTATCTTTGTCAGTAAACCCTCTCTTCTGTTAACGGTATTCTAGTAACCGCGGGTTGAATTTTTTACAGCTCGCATTGTTCTGTTAACCCAATCGGAGATTTATTAATAGACTATGTCACCAAATTAGTATACCCACTGCAAAAGCATAAAAAAGTGGGTTGAATTGTGTACAGGTAATAATTATAATTAGAGATTAAAGAAGATAAATCAACATTCTAACAATGGTACGGCTTTGTTAAAACGTTAATCCTTGACTCTTCTCGATGATTGTTTAACCCACATGAGAAACTCTGTTAAACACCCGTAGACGGTTTTCTAATGAATAAGATTGTGTCAGGAAAAAACTATTATTCCGGTTTTCTCCTGTTTCCTACGAGTATTTTCAGACCCCTCTCATTTTTCTCATTTTTTCCAAACAAACATTTTTTGGGTCTAAGAAATTCAGTGGAATGGTAATTTTTTTTCCCTCCCCTCAAACAAATTAATTAATTTTTTACTACGGTAATTTATTAGAAAAATCCAGGTTCTGGAAGATGCTATTTAGGTGGGGTAGAGATGAGGCGCACAACCGGAAAAACTGACTTTAACAACATAAAAATCAGTGGGTTGAGATGGAAAAGGATCAACCCGCTTTATCATGTAAAAACTGCCATTTGGTAAGAAATTGCGTAGGAAATTTGAAATGACGTGTTTTAAG
This sequence comes from Nakaseomyces kungkrabaensis, assembly GCA_030556385.1. Classification (NCBI taxonomy): domain Eukaryota; kingdom Fungi; phylum Ascomycota; class Saccharomycetes; order Saccharomycetales; family Saccharomycetaceae; genus Nakaseomyces; species Nakaseomyces kungkrabaensis. Next base: position 353,059 of record JAKTPY010000006.1, on the reverse strand, counting down.
GATGATTATGAAATCCACTTTCCTCCTCGGAAAAATCTTGACAGGTATTTCATTCTCCTCTCCTCGCAGATTATTTCATTACTTCTTTCCTCGACAAAAACAATGGTGCTGGTTACACTCCATTGTTTGTTACATCCTCATTTATGCACATAAACCTTATTTTCTACCCAGCGGGTCCCCACTGTACCTCCAGTTTTCCTGATTGTTTGATAACAAACATCAGGTTTTATCTTTTGACATATTATTTTTTTTTGCCGTGCCTCTCCAGAAAATATTACCCTCATTTTTATTATCATTTTTATTGGATAACATTTCTCGAGAAGGCACTTTCTAATTCTTATTCGTCGAATCGTACCTTCGATCTTTTTCGTTCTTTTTTTAGAACGATTGACAAGTTAAATTTTCATAATATGAAAATTCTCCTTCAAAACCATTTTTCTTAAGCCACCAAATCATGATGTGACTGTTCGCATGACAACAAAAGACAGATGAAGATAATTTTTTTTTTTAATTCATTTTACTGTTTTTCTTCTTTGCAAATCCGTTTGAATTTGAATTTGTAATAAATTCAATGTATTCTCGACCTTTCAGCATTACTCCTTAATTCCATCATTGCTATCATCGAGACGGTTGATATGTAGTTACTGGTAACAAGTATATAGGTCTTAAATGTATTATACTATATCGAGGTAGGCTACTACATCGTAAATAACAAGAGTAAACATTTCGGACTTGTTGATGTTTCCCATTATTTTGTACATCCGTTTGCTAGAGGCTGATATCCTAAACGAAATAAGGGGCAACCTGCAAAAAATTCCTATAAACATTTGTAGTACTACAAATGTTTTTTTTTTTTGTTCACCTTAATTATGTCCCGTAACATCACCTGAGTAAAGAAAAAAATCGGTTCTTTTAAACCTTCTTTACGTTTTTCGTTGCTACTTGTATTTTAGTGATTGCTTAAGCTCCGGTTTAATCCTCTTAGAAGTTCAAGCAGAAGAAAATACAATTACCCTGCCAAAACATGTTAATTTTTTTCTGGTTTGATCAGCCGTTGGGTAAACTTTGTACATACTTCTCCTTAATTTTTGAAGGCTTCTTTGTTAAGCTTAAAAAAAAATTCAGAACGCTAAAAATTCAAAGAGGGAAATCGACATGGAATTTTTTTTTTTTTTTTTTTTTTTAGAATTTAAGAAACTACGAAAAAGAGAAAAAAAAGCAGATAAGAGTATAGGTAAGAAATTATTGAAGACTAGGAGTTGTCAGGTAATCTGACAAATAAGAAAAATTGGTCGAGAATAGGACGGTTATCTAAGTGCTACTGTTTTTACTTAGTTTTCAAAACCTTTTCTTTTGATTGCTAGCTGCTGATCTCTTTTATTATAGCAAAAGTGGTTTCATTATCTCCTTTTGACCATCTGGAATTAGCATAAATATATCCTAACTCCGTTCATTTAATTATCTTTGTGGTTGTGGCCTTAAAATTACTTTCTAAGTTAAAATCTATTCCGGTATTGATATTAAAAAGAAGAATACTGTAATCCAATTATAAGAAGCGTCGCTACAAAAAAAAGAAGTGTTCAATATTACAAATATTTTGCTAATTATAATCGACAAAAGACTTACAATTTATTTTATCGGATTTAAAGAATAAAAGAGAAAGGAAGCAGTTTACTTTTAAAACTACTTTCATATTTTGAATAAGAAGTAAGAACCTTAATCAATTAAATTTTCTTTTTTCTTTTACTTTTCATTTATTTTTGTTTTTCATTTTTTTTTGGTTATTTATTTTAGGCTATTAACAGTTCTAGTAATCTCCAAAAATAAAACAAAATCTTCTATATTTTATCGGGTCGAATTTTAATCACTATTTTGATACTCTTTTTTTCCCCTAATATCCGGCCTCTAATTTATTAACTATTATGCTGATTAAATGAGTGTCTCTAATGATCCGAAATTCAGGAATAACAACCTCATTAAGGCCTGTGAAATTTACGGATGTACTGATAACATATGGCAGTTGAGTGATATCCTTAATGGCACCCTATACTCGACAATAAACGGCACCAATGATAAAATTGGGGAAATAATGTATTCTTGCTACGCAAATATAATAGCTGGTGGGAGGATATCGTATATTGACAATGTGACATCATTCGTTGTAAATAGTAAAATTGTCAAATCACCGCTTGTGTACATCCAGTGTAAGAATAAAGATCTCCTGAATGACCCCAAGGTACACGAAATTATGACAGAACTGATACCAAATATCACGCAGTTAATGCAATTTGCAGGTATGACCAACGGGGCCCCGTTGGTTAGCCGTGATCCATTTGTCTTAGGTGTCCTCATGATATGTTTCGCGCAAATATGCATTTGCGTGGCTTACTGGATGCTGTTCATAATGGTTATTCTCCTACCCTCTGACAATCACAATAGACAGAATAGGTTTGTACTATTTTATGTTTTAGTTTCTGCAATTTTTGAGACCATTACTTTGAAAAAATCAGCATATGTTGTTTTCCGGCCTCAATATTACGATAACTATCAGAATTCAGACGAGTACGAGCACGTGATTACGAATTCATCAGAGACTCGGGTGCTAGAACTGGTATGTAGTGTTTTAGCTCATTTAAATTGGTTAATTTGCATTCTCTACATGTATCCAAATCCAAATTGGACTTGGCTACAGAAAAACAAAAAGATACCAAAATTTTTACGGAAGGGAAGGACTGTGATGTTGATACTTGGACTTTTGCTAATTGCTGTTGATGACTCTTTATTTGGTACTTTTTTAGGTGATAGAGATAATGCGGCCCTAAGATTAGGGTATAAGGTATTCGAGATCATTCTGTACACTATCTTTGCCACATTGATCATTTATTTTATGTTGTCTAATTTTGCGTTCGTGCTTTCACCAAAAGCCCAGGAGGCAAGTGAAGCTCACAGGAGGCACAGTGAAGATCGCTGCTCCAATGAATGTGAAACAGATGATGACAATTCATTATATTTTACCTTTGGTAGGAATCATAAATACAGGTTTAGTAAATGGTGGCGGTCAATGAAATCTAGATTTACAAAAACTGTTTCAAAATGCTCAGTCAAATTATATTATCAATTGAAAGTTATTTGGGCTGAATACCAAGATATCATACCACTTTTGATTTACAACACTGTTTTATTCTTCCTCTCCTACTGGGCAACAATTTTTCTGAACACTGGTAAATACTTTTATAGAAGATGGGCGTACAACGTTGTTTATTTCCTACGTGCTCTGATTACTGTGAATGTCTGGGCATTGATAGGTGTGCTAGAAAAGAAAGAGTTGATTGTTTCAAAGAATACTGTCCTTGGCCGACAAATTAATAGTGTGTCATTCGAAAATAATGAAGATAGCGATACTATTTTTGGTAGTATAAAAGAGGTAGACAACAATGTATTATCTAAAAATAATTTCAACATGGATAATACCAGAACAATATTAAGACTAGAAAATGAAAGCTTAGAAAATGGCGAAACACAGTATTATAGTGACGATACTTCAGGTTATTCTACTTTAGAGCAACCCACGGCGTCATCAAAATCCCCAATAAGGAGGCTACGTTATTTTAGGAAAAGAAAGAAATTATGATGTCCACGGCATAATAATTATATTTTTTGGCCTTTCCATTTGCTCAAGGGGTTTACTGACGTTTCTACAAAGTTCTATACAAAGAGACTGGAAAGTTGCTGGAACTACAGAAATTTTGCCTACCATCTTTTGTTTACATATGCTTTTGTTTTCATTTTTTTACAATTTCTATTTCCCATTCGTACTAACACTGTACATTTTAGAATGCCTCCCAGAAGCATAAAGTAATATTTCACACCACCTTCTGATTTCTTCTTAGGTAAGAGTTAGGGTTAGTACGAGAAAAAAGAAAAAAAAAAATTAGGAGGCTAGTGGTCTTATAATTTCTCATAAAAAAACAAAAAAAAACACAACAAAGGAAGACAAAAAAGCATTCATTAGTAGTGAGAATAAAAAGCAGGAAGAACTCTGGACGATGGTCTCAATTTATTATTTTTATTTTTATTTTATTTTTTTTATTTTTTTTTTTTTTTTGACATATAACGCAAACCCAGATATTGAAATTATTTTAGAAAATAGGAGACTGTCGTTTCCATTTTCGTTGATGTTCTATTCATATTTTTTATTATTTGCCTCCCCCAACATTGGCATTTTTAATCAACTTTTCTTTACATTTCTATTATGACACTGGATGTTTCTTTTTCCCAATTTCTTTTTTCTTAAATATTATTTACTGTATATTAATATTGTCAGCGATGAATTAATTTTTTTTCATGATCATCAAGTCGATCATGCATTAATCAATAATTTAGCTAAGAAGCTGGATAGAATTTACTCCAGGGTGCCGTAAATACTGCTAAGCATTACTAACTTAGCTCAAGTTGACGACATAGAACTCAAAAAAATGCATTGAATTTGAGCATTAAAATATAAATGAACAGTTATAATGAATAAATATTCTTAAGAGTTATCTAAAATTATAGAGGTAAAACAAAACAAACTAATGCGTAAATGGAGAATTCAAGTCCGGTAAAAGAAGAGTTTAATAGTCAAATGTAGGTCACTAATATTACAATTGTGCGTTTGTATGAAAAAATTTTACTGAAAGAACAAAATGCAGCCGTAGATGAACAAATTTATTAGGTTTATTTTCTGCGGTTATCTCGGCTATGAGGATTAGAGCATGACTGTTGTGCCCTAGGTGCGTTAATTGAGTAGTTAATGATATTTTGAAGCTGAGCATTCTGGGCTTTTAAAGCTGAATTTTCTTGCTCGAGGAAACGAATGTACTCAGTAGCTTTGTGCAGAATAGTAGCCTTGTTGAGTTTTTTTGCAGGTTCCATACCATTTAACTGACGGTGGTCATCTTCCGTAAGTGGAAGGTTGGATATTCTTTTATATGTGAAACGTATAGTCGGAACTGTCTCCTTAAGTTCAGTTAGTCTATCGTTGATATTAGTCCTATACTTCTTTTCAACAATACTGTGAAGGGCTCTCTTACTACTTGGTGGACCAGATTTTTTCTTCCCTTCTGGTTTACTGACACTTGTATTTCTTGTATAATCCCTCTTCATATTTAGTTTTAGATCATTAGGTTTTGATGTAGAGTGTAAAGGTAAAGAGTTCAACTGACCAGAAATAGTACTTTGATAGGGAACCGGAAATTCGTAGTTCGACTGCGCATGATCAACAGAGTATGTTCTATCCCCTTGTGCTGGTGTTCTATCAGAGTCAATACCAGCCAGGTACCCTCCACGAGGAAAAAACTGAGCAGCATTTTGTGGTAACATAGAAAAGAATTCCTCTGGACTGTCATGCTTTATTTGGCGCCGTAGATGGCCTGTATAAGGATCACCTAAAATATTTTCAAAATATTTGGTGGCACTATTAGTTCTTTGATGAGTAGGAGGATTCTTTCCGACATTATTAGATGGTATATTGGCATCTTCATCTGATTTGTAATCAATCCAATCATCCTTTTCCTCCAATTTTTGATCTTCTCTAGTAGATAAAGAGCTTTCACCTGAATTGGTGTCAATTTTTTTTGTATGATGATTATCAAGGTAATGATGGTGGTTTGGAAAGTTCTGAGGATTAAAATCCTCTGAGCCAATGTACATCATATCCTCAGAATCATTGGCATTTCCTCCTTGCGAATCATTAATATTTAAAACATCTTGATTCGCAAATGCTGAAAATATGCTCTTTTGAAATGGCATGTCGCTTACTCTTAACATTTATTGGATTGATATGAATGAAGACCTTTCTTTTATATTGAAACAAACAAAAAATTAAAACAAATACTATCCAAACACCTTCTTCTCGTATTATAGAAGATCTCCAAATAATATTGTAAACTGGGTTAATTCGAAATGGCAATTATTATGGTTGCTCCTTTCGTCCTGTTAAAATTTAGTTCCTAACGTTTCTTTAGACCTAAACCTTTAGCTTTTATCTTACCAATAAAATAAGAAGAATGTGAAATTAAATATCTAATGGGGTAGCAATATGTGTGCTCCTTATTTCTCTCAAAATGCGTTCAAAGAAATAAACAAAAGATCTCCGATTTATCGACTTATTTTTTGATTTCGCAAAATATTACGTGATGTAATTGAATTCTTAGCAGTAGTGCTTCTTCAAATATCAATAGGTAGAACGATTAATGTACGATAATTCTATGTGAATATCGAATTGTAGCTTCTTTTTTGCTAATTGAAGTAGAGAAATGCTAAACACTCACAGGTCTCGAAAATAAGGAGAAAACAATATCTATCAGGTTTTAACCTTCTGAAGTGAAATGCTTCGTTATCAGTATTAAGCGAAACTAGCTTTGTGAGCTGGACTGTTCAACTGTACTAATAATAAGCACTGTTCTTATAAGATAACGATATCAAAAACTGTTTTAGTAGTTCTATGAGCTATTACGAGTAATCTCTAGTAATACCTTCCTGAACTCTGAAATCTTTTCGTTTTATTTCCTAATAATAAACCAATCAAATAAATTTGATAAGAGAAACCTATGGAAATGTGAATCGTATTAACAACCGAAAGTGGAAATATATCAAATTTCTAGAGTGAATATATGTCTCAATAATTTTCTAGAAAAAAAAAAAATATAAAATAGTGATGATTATGTTCAACAAATAATATAGAACAGAATTTTAATCTTTTCGAAACCAGAAAATAAAAAAAATAAAAAGGGAGTGAAAAATGTCAGATATGGGGGTCCTAGTTATAAGAATACTTCTTTATATTGCAATTTATGTTTCTTAAAAATTCCTTTGCTTTTAAAATCTTTTTTTAGAATAAAATTATCTTTCAAAACTGGGATGTACAACTAATATTAAGTAATGAAACTGATTGTGTAAATTAACAAATATGCGTATCAATCAAAAAAACAATGATCTACCTCCTCTAAATAAGAATGCTTTACAGGTATCCTCTGTCTTAATAAAAAGAAAGATTTAGAAAGGGACAAAATTGGTATTAGCAGTACTCGAGGAAAAAACCAGAAACGAAAAGGGAAAGAAAATGAAACCAGAGCGTTTACTTATAGATGTGAAAATTCTCAATTAATAAAAAATGAGAAAAAAAAGTAATAACAGCAATAAAAACAAAAAGCAATTAAAACTCAAAAAATAAATTAATTCTAAGTATAATGCGTGCTGATCCCTTTTTGTTTTCCACTTTTTTTATTCAGCTTTCGAACTTTGCAAAACCTCCGTTTATTCTCAAAACGAACCCTGACTTATTTAATTGTCAAAATTAAGTAATATTAGTTTCTACTCCCCTTCTGTTGATATTTGTCGGTAATTATGAGTGGCTAGTTTGCTGCGGAGGTACATCTAAAATACCGTAACTCAGTAAAATATGGCTAAAAATAAAGCACTAAAAGAAACTATTCTGTGGGTCCTGCTACTTCAGTGCTAAAAATGATAATCCCTTCAGTTATCTTTTGATAAGGATTAACCGATGTAAAACAATATTAACATACAGCCAGAGGTAAAAAAAAATTACATCAACAACCAAATCTGACAAATTTTAAACAAGAATTACATGGATTTTCAGTACTAAAAAAAAAAAAAAAAATGAGTAAATGAGGGAAAGCAAAATAAATAAATGTGTAAACTCAATGCAAGTCTAGAAAAAAGGGAGTAAAAAAATTTTTTTTTGTTAGTTACAGCAAAGGCTATTACTGTCTACCTCATACCATGTTGGGGACTCAGCAAGATAGGAAAAAGAATAGTTAAGAGACAAAAAAAAAAAAAAAAAAAGAAAGTAACAACACATTTTGATATTGACGTGAAATCTGCAGCTATTCCTGCCCTTCATTTTTGTCCCATTACTAAAGATTATCGTAGGAGGAAAAAGAAATACAGCAATTTTTCTTTTTCAGGTGCCCAAAATAAATAAATAAGAAAGCACAGCAACAAAAATCCATAGGTTAGGACTAACACGAAACTACGCTTCAAGAGAACGCCCTATTAATTTGAAGAATGAGGAGGGGAAATGAAAACAAAAACAAAAGAGGCCTTACCTTCAGTAGAGTTGTCCGAAATAATGTTAGGTGATCTTTTTTTTTTATCAAAATTTTGTTTTCCTTCCTTTTCATAATTGTATTTCATTTCTTTTTCTTTTCTAAATGTGCAGTGGATAAGTAGACAATTGTGGAAATTCCTTTACCTCTGCAATTGCGGACTATCCCGACAAGGTGGACATCAAAAAACTAGAAAACTTTGTCTCAACCTCTTGTTACCTATTGTTCTAGCTAGTAACAATAAAATCTAAGGGCTTAATCCTTCGAAAGGGAAGAAAAAAGAACATTTCCACTCTATTAACAGCCATTATTAGAAGTAAAAGGAAATTGAGGGGGAAATTCAAAACAAAAATAAGAACCTAAACAAACCAGTACCAACTGAACCCATGAAAAACCCCCCTCCCCCACCTTCTACTTCAGCGGAAGAGTAGTTACGCTATGAGATGGGATTTTCTATTATTGTTATTGCCCTTTTTCTTACCTAATTCACAGTACATGGTAGAAGGAGACTTTCAGAAAGCCATCTTCTGACATTTACGAGGTCCAATTATTTAGAACAGAATTTCCGTATTAATTCCGTCGGGCCACTTTTGTTTATTTTTGGCGTAACCTCCCAAGGTTAAGGTCAAGGTCAGTTCAGTTTCGTTCTTCTCCCCATCTCTCTGTGTGTGAATCCAAGTTTGGAACAGCTATACTTCTGTTGTTTCACGTCTCCTTTGCCCAAAAAAATAAAAAAAGAAATCGATTTCATTCCAAACAAAGTTCAATAGAGACAAGGAGGCCCTTGTGTAGAGAACACGAAGTTCAACAATAAGATAGCATTTGATTCTCAATAAGAAAACAAAAACATAACGAAAGTCCCTTCATTTTGCTTTGAAAAGAAAGACTTACAATAAGAAATCTCAGTAGGAAAGAAAATTCTATGCAACGAAATGCTGGTCCCTCTGGCAACCACACCGGGCCAGTGAGGAAAGGGCGGAAATTTTTTGAACTTTTTTTTTTTGAAAAACTTTTGAAAAAAAGAGCGAAGAAATCCCCGTATCCAAAATCGTACGATAATTTGAATTTATGTCCTGCACACTGTTCTAAGGAATTTTCATTTGTCTTTATCCTTTACTTATTTCTTTGATTCCACAGTTGCTTCTTGCAGGAAGGAAAATCCTTTTTTTTTTTTTTTTTTTTGCTCACAAACTTTTTGTCCCTAATATGCCCAACCTTCCATTCAGTATTTCCTACGAGGTTTACTTTCTCTGCTTTTGTTCGAGAAAAAGATTTGCATGAATTTTAAGGAGAGGGATGGTGTAAGGAAGGCAATTTCTATACTACCGTTGACAAAAAAATAAAAAAAAAATAAAAAAAAAGGGAATCTTCTCTGCAGAATTTGCATGAGGAGTGCAATGGGTTTAGTGGACCCACTTTTCTGTGTCTTCGCAGAAAAAGAAAAGCTAGGAAAAAGGGTTTGAAAAATAGGCAATTTTAATTGCTGTGAAATTATTCATCTAATTTATTTCGTTATCCTATTTTCAGTAAACAATGGTAGAAGAAGCACTGCTTGATACTACATTTCTCAAAAAGCTCTATTCCGTTTATAGTAAAGAATACCCAAAAAATGCAATAAGGAGACACCAAACACTAAAATATTTACTGTATTCAGAAACAACCTTTTTTATTTTTAACTTATGATTAGGAAATAAATTTATTACATTTGGAGGAATAATACAGTTGTAGAACCAGCACCGCTCATGCCCATATCATTCGTTGATAAAAAGAAATTATCATAAAACTATGATAATGTATTACCTAAAAATTTTTCCTTTTTTGTCTAAAATCTCGAAAATCATAAGATGACAAAGAAATTGACCTCATATGTTTGAATCCACATAATTTTGTCGTTTACTTCAATACTTTGATGTTCCCTTTTAGGATATTTCTAAAACGCCTTCACGTAATATTTCCCTTTTGTCTCCAAATTACTGGAAATTAGTTACTTTTCTTCTTTGTCTATTACTAACTATCCAAACAGCTAGTTGTGAAATAAAATAAAATAACCGGCAAAAAAAGAAACACGTAATAATACGGTCATTGAATTGCGAACCAAAACACAGACAATAAATTTCAAGGTGACGTGCTAAAAATATTCTTTAAAGGAACACCCGTAGGCTAAATTAAATCATTGATGAAGCAACCACCTTAAACTAAAGTTTTGTATTAGTTACTCAAGTCATAGTTCAACCCAAATACCGGGGCATACAACAACATAAAAAAAAGTAATGTTACAACGCCAAAAAAAAAAAAAAAATGTGGGATAAAAAAAGAAAGAATTTCCTTTTAAGTGCTCAATGCCGAAAATAGATGTTCTGCTCTCTCAGAAACATATGCAATGGTAATTGATTAACAGAAATGAATTGTATTCCCGAAAATCCTTTTTTTTTTTGCAGACCCTTGAGATTTTTACAACACGGACTTTTCTTTTTTTGATTTTAACCCACCCTTTTTAAATTTGTAAATCATTCTTTACAGCACATAGAACAAACCGTAGTAGAATAATTTTACCGGCATTTTTATACATTCGCACGAAAAAAAACCATTCTGTGTACACCCCACAGGATCTGAGGATAGAATGTTTTGTAGGTTAAACTCAAGAGGTTTACACGTAGAATAGCTTGTACATCCATTTACCTCGAGAATTTCTAGGGACCTAAAAATAACTAAAGGATTTACCAGATAGACAACTATATTTCACATGTTGTAAGATTCTTTTTCTTTTTTTTCTTTCTTTTTTACTGATTCTCATTGACTGTTCTACCTTTTTTTACTCCATATTTATTTTTTTATCGTATTCGTTTATATTGTAAGCCATTAGGAATATTTTCGTGACTTCTTTATCAGCAGGTGTTATTAAGATTGGATAAGCAGCAACCAAACTCTGTAATCACAGTAAACATCAGGTGGTGGACTTGCAGAAAAAGATCATTTAGATTGATGAAGGTTCTAGAATCACATTTTGAAAAAGATTATTTTTTCTGAATCTGAAAATTTGTCCTAATTGTTGTTTTTCTTTTTCTTCTTCTTGATTTCTTTTTCAATCATCCCTCCTGAAAAGTTACACATCAAGTGATTCGTCATTTAACTAGAAGAGCTTTTGTTACTAGTAGAATCATAGACAAACTGAGACAGGTATCGAATTTTATCATTTTTACTGTGAATGTCTGCACTAGCTTCAATACTTTTAGCAACTGAATGTTCTGAGTAAGAACTATTTTTTTGAAACAGACTACTAACGGAGGATTCCTTATTTTTAGAAATTCGGGTTCTAGAGGACAACGCTACGGGTTTTGAAACCTTTGTTAAAAAACCGGAAGAACTTCGTTTTTTGTAAATTGTATGGCTGTTTGTTTTATTAATACTGAAAGCTTTTAGCGGTTCACGCTTTGTCTCAGAACTGTACTTGAAACTATTCAATAAGTTGTGGGATGAATGTAAATCCTTGTTTTCTGTTCTCGAATTCGTTTCCAAATTCGAAAAATCTTCCGCAAATCCTTTTTGGTTGTCCAAAGGGCTAGATTTGGGTTCTTCATCCTCTGAAAGAACTTCAATGATTTCATCCATTTCCTCACTATGATTTCCGATTTCGTCTCGTTGCGAGGCAATATCTGAGGACTGGAACACGTGTTTATCAGAAACTGTAAATCCTGTATCCGAACCTATCAAATCTACATTTTCTGGTATTTGTGTTGGTAATTCAGAATCTGGTAATTCTGTATCACTACTATCTTGAGTGATATCAACCACATCATCAGCGTCAACTGATGTTTCCTTGGATGCTATTTCCCTTTGATCCTGCTCCACAATAACGGATTTTTTGGTAAAATTAAAAAACTTGCTCGTAACCATCGAAGTTGTTTGAGCTTTAGCCAACTTTCTCTTACTCATCAAAACTTCAAATTTGTTCTCAATAGGATCTCTATAAACGACCTTCTTGTCTTTGTTTGAAGTGGAGCCTGTGAAGCTGTTAACCTTTGACTTGTTTGTAAAATAGGAATCTATCAATGGCGGGTCCCTTGAAACTTCGTTAATACCACCATTGGATGATTTTCGTAAAGACATGTCTGATTTGGAGTATAGTTGCAGTTTGTGTTCTCTATTCACGAGTCTTTTCCTGTGATCATAGGGATTCAAGTCGCCCCTAGCTAACTGGAAATGTACATTGTGATCGATTTCGTGATCTTTACAAAGCCTCTTTTCTCCATCAGAAATACATACCAAATTTCCGATACATTTGTAAAGTAATTCATTAGAAAGTAAATTTTCAGGAACTTCATTCAATGTGACAATTTTACTGTCAACTGGACAAAATACTCTTTGGAATTGAAATGATAAATCAGCAAATTGGTACTCTTCAAAAAAATTTTCAGGTACAGTGATTTTTCCCTCATGTTGAAGAGCTAATATGATCCGTTCCATATTACGGTGAGTAGAGACCAATTTTATAGCCTTAATCAAACCAATCTTTGGAATACCACTAGTGTAATCACATCCAGATAAACACACCATCATTCTAATTTCGCTATCATTTAACTGTCCAATAGGGAATTTAGACGGTATCTTTTTAAAATCATCTCGACATATCTCAATACATTCACCATAGTCATTAAGTTTAGTTATCAATCTTCTACAGCCAAAGATCAGAAGGTCTGAATCTTCGGATATAATCCCTTGGATAGCTCCAATCTTTTCCAAGTAAACCATTTGTGGGTCTGCTTCAAATGGAGCCACAACGTATTTAATGCCATTGTTTTTACAATAATCTATAACACATTTAGCCATCTCTGGTGTAATATCAACACATTTTTGGAAATAGTCCATAGCATTCCGCCTGTTTCCTGAATTCCATAACTTCATAGCTAGTTCCTTATTGGCGTGTCTCTTTTCTCTTCTTTTCGCATTCGTTTCTGATTTAACATTGATTGAGTCACCATCAAACACCAAATATGGCTCCACGCCAAATGATTTAAGCATATTAAACCTTTTAATAAAAAATTTTAGGTATTTCTCAGTGGGGAGATCCATCGCGAGTTCGTATGCGCAAGAGCATGCAGCTCGATGTAACCATGCATAACCATCTATACCAAGTGTAGTACCTTCATATCTTCGTAGAGTAACTTGATTCTGAATAGGTTTCAATTGTGGAAGTAAACCTGTTACACCCATCTCCAAGAGCGTAATAAACGAAGAGAGAGAAAAAAATTAGAAGTTATTATAACTTGGAATATAATAAGTATTTATATCAGAAAGGAGAAAAAAAAAGTAACAAAAAATGAGACAAAAATAAATTGAAAAAAGGATCTGCCTTTCTTAAATAAAAAAAATTTAGTAGAGTAGTTTTTTTTCCTTGCTTTCTTGCTGTTTTGAATTAAGAAGGTACTCTTTTCTTGTTACTTTCTTTTTTTTCTATATTTCTTTGCTGTGTTTTTTTTTTTTGTCAATATTTCTAGACAAATATTGAAGAAAAGAAAGAAAATTGCTAGAATATTATACGTAGAAGAGATGATTGGATACTATTTAAAAAAAAACTCCAGCTAATTGAATAAATAAATAGCTACTATGCCTAGCTGTTTTGTTAAAAAAAAACCAATTTTGTATAGTAATTTTAAAAGAAAAGGAATTTGTTTGAAGGCCTTGGGATTTCTTGTCCCAAGAAAACGAAGAAATCCGTTGTGGAAATGGAAATCCCACTAACTTCCCCGCAGCGGTGTCTGCAAACAACGCGTTGTTTTCGAGGTTTTTCTGTTTAAGAAAAAAATAAGAAAAAAACAAGAAAAAAAAAATCTTTCTTCTTGTTTCGCGTGGTGCTAAGTAGAGGATTTTCCACTCCCCCTTGCCGGTACGGAATTCTCATACAAGAGACGGGTTGGATCGAGAGAGAGAGAGAGCCGGGATAAGGAGAAGGGGGAGGGATATGTTTTTCTTCAGAGCTAGAACTGAACCAGAGAAGACCGCGGATGAGCTTATGAAAGGGCATTTTACCATGATAGGAAGAGCACCTGTTCTAAGCTTACTTAAAAAGGGTGGGTGACGAGACCCTTCATCTTCCAGACGGAAGGTTGTAGAGACGGAGCTAGGTAAATCTCTAATAATAGGGATGGGAGAAAAGGGAATGGAATAAGATATACTCTCTTTTCTAACCCTTTCCAAGAAATGCTAAGAAAGCTAAGAAGTAATTGACTAATAGTGCAGAGAAAGTCTTAAAACAACTAAAAATCCATATATAGCAAAAAAATAAATAAAAATACAAAAAAAAAAAAAGCAATTATATAAATAGAGGAAGAAATTGAATAGTAGTATGCATTGAATTTATATAGTGGAGAAAAAGAGTGAAAATTATTTACCCATTAGTTCTAGCATAGGTGGAATTGCTTCTTTATAATCTTGGTCCGTATCTGATCTCTTCAGGCATTCTAGGAGAGTTTTCTTCAGCAATTCGTTATTGTATAAATTTTTTTGCTTGTGTTCTTGGTTTTCTTGTTTCTCGGGATTGACTTCAAAGAGGCCGTAGAAAAATATCAGTAGTCTCTGTCTTAGTTCCACGTCGTCGATTTGTCGGTGAAATACTCCCGTGGCTTTTTCTATCAGTGACTTCTTGTCCAGTAGATCTTCGGCAATAAAGGGGATAGTGGTGACAATGTTTGCAAAAATAGCAGCAATAGCTCTTTGGGAAGCAATATCCTCGAGTTCTATCAATTGTACTAATATGTTGAAATTATGTACACTCTGAGGGTTCGCAAAATTGAAAAATCGTGCAGCAATGGATAAAGGATGGCTCATGAGATTGCTAATAAGCTCAAGAGTCGATCTTTGGATAACAGGGTTTTCATCTAGCATTAGGTTTACAATGAGGCTCCAGTATTGTTCTCTATTAGCTATAACTTTACAGACCTCCTCTCCGTCTGAATTGCCTGTAGAAGCCAAGTTGGTTAGTGCCAATAATGCTTCATATTGATCCACTACATTAATTACCTCATCCCCAGCAAATAGTGGATTAGAATCCACTTTAGACTCTTCTTGAGAGGCAGAAATCTCGGCTTTGGCAACCAAATCAAAAAGAAATGGTACTGCATTTAAAGGAGAGTACTTGTTGAAAATAAGTTCTGGATTGGTAGATATCAGAATTCTAGTCAAAGATCTGTACCCCAACATCCTGACAGGAAATCCTTGATCTTGCTTACTAACTAGATATTCCAGTATACAGGTGGTCACACCTTGTTGAACACATTTTGAAATGTTCTTCTTCTCTCTTGTTAAGTTGTAAGCAATCCGTATTACTTGTTGCTTTGATCCCAGACTCATATCTCCAAATTTGGTTCTAAAATCAGATAGGAGCTCTTGGGCCAAGATCTGATCTTCCTGGAATTTCAATGCTTCCTCAGTACTGTCAGCGATTTTATCATTATTCTTATCTTCGTGAACATTCATGCTAGCATACATACCTAGCTGTTCGATTGACTTAGATCTATGATCACCACTTGTAGGGTCGGACTTGTCATTAGGTATAGCCGAGAGATTGGCAAGTATAATTAAAATCCCGTAAAGCAATGTGTTTGTACCACTTTCCTTCTTCGCTAGTTTAACTAATTCACGAGTAAATACTTCATGAATTCTTAAAATTCTCTTTATAGAAACTTTGAGAGTCAAATAAGCTAATCCTTCAATACAAAGTGACAATTGTTTTTTATTTTTTAGGTCGGTATCGTCTTCGATTTCGACAGTTACATCATTGATAAAATTTTCAACTAGGATTTTTGCAAGCTTATTAACATCAATATGCTGTAACTTGACAAAAGACCATGTTTTTATCAGAACGAGTGCTGCCTGGACTTTATATTCTGAGAATTTCAACGATGTTTCGAGGATATCCACATAATTTTCACTTATATGTGTTCTTACGGCTTCATCAATACAAGCCGCGGAGAGAAGTGTCAACAATTTCTTTCTAAAAATTAAATCCTCATCATCAGATGTTGCTCTGAGTTTCATTAATCTATCCGCACCTTTCCCTATCAACACAGCAGAGCACAAAGTTGTCAATGATGGGTATAATTCTGTTAGAATTTCAACAATTAGGCAAAGCGGGTCATTGCCAATATCTTCCTCAGCCTCCATAATTAATACGTCCATTGTCTCCAAGAATTGTGCTCCAAACTCATCTGGGAATAAACGGTGTAGTTGTGCAAAAATTAGTAGCATCATAGGTGTTACCTCAGGTTCTCTAGCCCGCAGCGCTAAGTCCCTAACCAAAAAGGATAACTCTTTAAATTTGTATTCAAATTTGGCAAGAAGTTGTAGCATGATTGATAGAAGATATCTGATGTAATTATCCTCACCATAATGCAACCTCGATTTCAATTCCCTGACGAGAATAAGCGTGTCATCTCGATCATTAAATACACCTACGAGCACATGGATTGTTGATAAAGACAATTTTTCAAAAAGATCAAGAGAGTTAGCTATATTTTCCTTGATAATCTTCGCCAGTAGTGCACGACTCTCACTATGATCTTGGTATGATCTGGTGATAACTTCTTCAATTTTACTTAATTTGCTTTCTTCAACTTTATTTCTATATTTCAATATCTCTCCGACCTTCTCGATAGCCTCCGTATACTCATCTGTATCAATTGTTAGATTAGCTGAGTTTAGTTTGTCACAAAGAGTTTGTATAGCATCGTTATTGTCTGACATTACGTATTTTTGTTGTCTAGCTTATATTTTTTATAGTTTCCTATGCGTTTTCTTGATTTGAAACAAAGGCAACCAACCAATTAGTCTTTCCAATTGTCTAATTGACACTTTATTAGTCTCAAGAGGTGCCAGTCCTTTATTTTTTTGCCAAGGATTGCTAAGAAATTAATCTAAGGCATTGCACTCTATTCAATTTCCCTGATTTTTTTTTTCATCTCTTCTTCCCTCTTAATTTGACATTTTCACAAGGAGCGAGGGGGCGAAGGAAGGGGCGATGAAATGCAGATAAATCGTTAAGGTTCAAATAGCAAATATGATTCTCCTTTGTTAAACAACTACAAAATAATTGTTATTGTGCTTGGATAGCTTTGAGAAGAATAGTTAGGAACAAAGAGGCCCTTTTTTTTTTTGTTTGTTAAAGTAAGAGAGAAAATATAAGAATGGAATACTCGGATAGAGAAGATACTCCGAAGTTTACAGACTGTCCGGAGTTTGAGCCGTTGAAGGATGAGATCTCTTCAGGGCTTTTTGAAGTAAACGGTCAAGTTTCAACACTACGGCATTTTGCTGAGACGCTGGCTAATTTTATTGAACGTGGAGATGCTATTGATGTCAATGCTAAAGTGGTAGAAAATATAAACCAGAAGGCTGTGGCTAATATTAACATTGTAAATGAACTGCTAAAGAATATAAATGAGAAAGTTAAGAGTATTGAAGCTATTGAGGTAACTTCTTTGGATAGACCGCAAGTGATTGCAAGGGAGAAGTTGCTGAGAGATGCGAGTTTCTCACTGCTAGAGTTTCAAAATGTGCAAAAGAAATATACGGGCATAATAAAAACCATAAACGATGCTGCTAAGGGGAAACTACGAGAGACCCAGAACCAATCAGCATTATTACTAGAAGAAGAGCAAGAGCAGCAACAGAGAATCAGAGCAGAGCAAATAAATAACGGTACGAGCCAAACACATTTTGTAATTGAGAGGGAGCCGATCAATAATGAGGAATTTGCTTATCAACAGAGACTGATTCAGGAAAGAGATGAGGAGATTACAAATATTGAGAGGAGTATTACTGAATTGAACGGAATTTTTAAGGATTTAGGCGCTGTCATTCAGCAGCAAGGGATTATGGTTGACAATATTGAGGCTAACATTTATACAGCAGCTGATAATACTGTCATGGCCTCTAATGAGCTCGAAAGAGCCAGAAGATATCAAAAGAGGAGTAGTAAATGGTGTCTGTATTTCCTCATTGCACTTGTTGTCATGCTATTGTTTTTGATATTGGTTATTTTTATCTAGTTCTCTGATCTTTATTTTTGTTATTTAATGATTTTCATATATTCGGGTCATATGTAATTTTAGAGAGTGATCTTACATAGAGCAATGTGTAGTCATTTATAAATCGTTTTCATCCAATCTTAATTTGTTTAATCTACGCAAGAGCTATTTGAGATATGTGGACAATTTTTGATCAAGGTGAAAACAAGAATTGAACTCGAGCAAAAAAAAAAAAAAAAATTAACATGAATTTCATCAACTATGGATGACTTCAAAATTAATATGAGCGTGTCAGGATAGTATAAAACAAAATAGAAAGTGCTTTACTATAGCTGATATATTCCTGCATCAAGATATAAGTTATATGTTTCACCGAAAAATTATATCGCCAGTAATTTGTAAACGTTTCATTACACAATCTTCCAGACCTGTCAAACCTCTCCGAAATGCTTGGTTACTTGGAACAATAGCTACCACCTTTAGTGGTGTGATAGCATGGAATTACAAAACTGAACTTATAGATATTTGTCAGAACTATTTCTCTGGAGTCAAAGAACTAAGTCCTGATGATTTCACAAAATATAGAATAACGAACAAGATTGATGTGGATGACTGCCACTACTTTATGGAGTTGACACCTTTGAAGAAACAAAATGTCAATTTATGGAAGAATATGACAAATAATACATTGTGGTCGGTTGAAGTCAAGCAACCGGAAATAATGGTTGTACGTAACTACACTCCTCTGCCTCTTCAATATGACCCAACGGGAAAAGCTTTCGAGGTCTTTGATAAAGATAATAACTATGGTGAAGGAAAACTAACGTTTTATGTTAAGAGTTATAAAACTGGTGAAGTTGCTAGGTGGTTACACAGGTTACCAATTGGTGAAGTTGTGGAGTTGAGGGGACCAACGATTGATTATAAATTACCTGTCAGTTCCAAGCATACTACACTTCCCGACTTTAATATTGCCACTTTCACAGCAGGCACGGGCATTGTTACCGCACTACAATTAGGACTTAATCCATTCTCAGAGTTTAAGGGGAAAATTAATTTATTCCATTCCTGTAATAGCAAAGATGAGTTAGGACAATTACTTGAATTGGTGAGCCTGTTAGAAAACAAAAATAAAATGAACACGCACTTCTTTGAACTATCAAAAGGTGAAAATATAAGCGCTGCAAAATCGATCATACCACAGCCAATTGATCTCAAAAACCCCGTTGATAAACATGCAATGAGTTGTGCATTAGCATTGGTTTGTGGTCCTGATGGTTACATAACGGAAGTAGCAGGCTTAAAATATGATTTACAGCAGGGTCCTGTTGGGGGTTTGTTGAAAGAAAAAGGTTGGGGCAATCACGATGTGTATAAGTTGAATTGAACTAACCAGTGCACTAAATGGTCATTTAGGATAACGATAAATAAAATGTTTCCAACGACCGAGTTAACCTGTAAATAAATACGTATTAATATATATCTTACTCTTCATTTTCAGTTGTTTTAGTCTCTGCAAAAAAAATGTCATTAGGTAGAAGACCTAGTATTTCAGCATAACTGTTGGTAATTCTTTGAACATTTCTGATTTTAGCGCAAGCGGTAATTAGATCCTTTAGTAAGTCTGTACGAGAAACACTCTTGATCAGGTTTTGATTTAAGTTACCATCATTGTATATCCATGAAAATACGTCTTCTAGTCTATCAATATAGCCAAGTTCACCTAATTTAACAGCATACAACTTCAAGAACTTTTTGAATTCAACATCTTCATGTAAACGCAAAGTAACAAGTAAACGATTTTCAAGATGTGATAGAGTCACAACTTCTTCAATATTTTCGAAACCTTCCTTCATTAAGATAGTTCTTGCAAACCTCCTCAAATTCTTAATACGACCCTTTCTAGTTAGTTCATTATTAGTTTTCTTCTCCATGAATGATACAATACTGCCATGACCTTGAGGGATGCCTGAAAGTTCTAAGTCATAAGAATTTTCTGTGTTTGATTTTTGATCAGGTAGAAAGGAGGACGAGTTTGTTGAATCCCAATACTGAGAGCCATATACCCACCAACCGTCACTGATTAACATCCATGTTTCCATATCTTTATCAAATATATAACCATCACCGTTACTGAGTGTTACCAGAGGACACCCATCATTTGTCACGGAGCACATAGTAATGTTTTCAGCTCTTGTTAAGACATCATCTGCATATCTCAATGATGGATTTAATAAAGGGAAAACACTATTTGATGGAAACTCAAGTTTTTTATCTTTAATATTCCAGCAATAAAGTTCACCGATACTTGAGACACATAATAAAAACGAACCACAAGCCTCCAAAAAGCTAATAGGAACACCTAACGTTAAAGGAGGTATTAGCTTCCTACCTGAATCGTTGTAAACATATAGAGTACCATCATCACTGGAGCAAGCCCAGAATGAATCGCCTGATGCAACTAAAGTGATAAACTTTGGAATAAAATCCTGGAATAAAGCTTGTTCAGACCCCAAAGTTCTATTAGTCAATTTTATTATTGTTGGCTTTTGTTCATTACCGCTTCCGTTTCTAACATTGAGTATTAGCTTATCATCTGTTGGCGGTGAATAACTAAAGTTCATTCTTATTAGAGGTGAAGCCAATCTAATTCTAGAAAACGCAACATTGGGAAGAATTAAATTGGTATCAAGGAAATCTAGCGGTTCTAATTCTTTCTTAGTTTTCTTTATAGTACCATTTGCATTCGTTAGTTCTTCCTTAGGTTTACGCTTTAGGTCTTTTGGAACAGCATAAGATGGATTTTTGAAATCTTGAGAGGTTTGTACAGTGCCTTTGCTATCTTGTTTTGCATCATTTTCAGTTTTAATTGTAGTGGCAGAGGATTGTTTTTCTTTAGTATTTACAGTTGGTTTACCACCAGATTGTGCAGATTTCGTGTCTTGGTCTTTGCTTTTGGGTTTACTTTTTGTCTTCTCACTTTTATTTTCAGCTCCATTGGATGATTTCTTATCGCTATCACCTTTTTTGGTATCTTTATTATCCCCAAATTTGGCTCCTGTTGTAGCTTCGCTAGAGTTAGTCGATTGAGAGTTTGGAACGTCTGGTTGTGTTTTCCCTGGAGTATTGTTGACTTTCTTTATTACTGTTAAAGATTGACGTGTTTTTTCGATCGCATCATTGACAGCTGGGTTATCGCAGAATGTTGGCTTTTCCGATTCTTCTGTTGAATTATTCATGAGAGATGTTGTTTTCAGTAACTTCGCTTTTTCATCAGTAGCAGTGTTCTTTTGTTCTTGTGGTTCCCTTTTTGGGAGTCGTAGCAGGTCAGTTATTCTATTACTCTTCCATGCCTCTTCAATTTCTGTATCTGGTAAAATATTACCCAAATCAGACTCCAGAAAGGCGAAAGTATATAAGACGTTATCATTAGATATGGCAAATAGCGTTAAACCATTTGATGACCAAGTCATATCAGTAAGGGGTGTGTCAGAAATATGAATACCGTTGAAAAGTGGTTTGCATCTCCGTGAGTTCCAAACAAGAACTGTACCGTCAACATTAGTAGAGGTAGCCAATAGATTATAGCGTGTCCTAGTACCTTTTTTTGTATTTACTTTTTCGTAGTATTTTGGTGAATGTACTAATACTCTAGTGTTTGAAGATGCAGGCTCGACCACTGTAGTGATAAATTTATATTTGGAATTTCTGTTTAGTAATGCGGTGACTGTGGTGCCTGCTGCTCCTGTGCTTCCTTTCAGACTGTTTATGACAGGTAGATAGTCGGCTTGTGGCGGCATGGTGATCCTGTAATTTAAAGGATAAACCATAGCATGATGAGGTAATTTGTCAATGGTCTTATATTTCCCGTCTTTATTTAGATGATAAACCAAGATACTCTTTTCTGATGTTAGCACTGTGAATGTACCGGCGCCAGATGGATCAACAATACCGGTTAGTGGTCTGACGTTTTTCTCTAGCCTTATGTCACACATCTTCTTCGCCTCTTCTGTTTCCACATTGAACACAAACACTCGACAAGGTTCATCAGTCAAAACAAAGAGGAACTGTAATTTAGGATCCCATTTAACATCAGTGATAATTGACCCCTTGGGACGCAAGAAGATCAATCGTCTGCTCAAGTTAGTTTCACCGGTCTTTAAAGTGTCCAGCCAATTGTCATAACAGTACACGCTCTGTTCGGTGGCCAGGTACAGACGTTTTCTATCTCCCATTCCAAACACTAGCTCTTCTTCAGGATGGTCAAAAATGAACTCAAATGTAAACTTAGTTTTCAAATTGTCAAGGGTACACCTGTCAAATGCGGTATCCAATAATAATTTCTGTTCCCAAATTTTTACAGAACCTTTACGCCCACATAGAACCAAATACTCATCACCAATAGATATTAAAGAGCTCACATTTCCTTCATATCCTTCCAATGGATACTTTAATAGTCTCATTTCTTTCTCTTTACTTCTTCTTTATTTTGGCGTACTGTTTAATTCTATTCCCAAATAAGATCAAAATAAAATTAAAAAAAAAGAAAAATTACAAAATCTAATTGACGTGGTAGCTCGTCAGGGGTATTCGCGACTTTAATTCTGTTTTAGTTGTATCTCAATTGAGTAGAAACAAACTTGATTAAACTTGATGATTGTAGTAGATTGCTCTTTTCTATGGGTTTGTTGATACCTGCTTAAGAAGCGTTTTACACGATGAAAAATCACGATTTCCAGCAGAGAAAAAAAAAGTTTTTTTTTTTTTTGGGTGGAATTGGAGTTGAGGAAAGAAGAGGGAGGGAGAATGATTATAATCAAAGGAGTTATATTGAATACCTTAAACTGGACGACGGAACACTTTGTTTTGTAGTTTTGGAAGTCGTGGCGGCTTAATTGTGTGTGTGACTTGAATCTGAGGGAAATAGGGATTCTAAAAAGAAGGATAAAAAAACAGGGAAATGGGTGATAGAGATATTCACATGGCTGATCGAATGAGTAACAATACTAGTAAGGCTGATTTGGAAGATGAGGTGATGGATGATGCTACTGATTCCTCTGAATATGCGCAGATGTGGATTGATTTATTTCTCGGGAGGAAAGGACACGAGTATTTCTGTGATGTAGATCCCGAGTATATAACTGATAGATTCAATTTAATCAATTTACAGAAAACAGTGTCGAAATTCAGTCAAGTGGTCCAGTATATTGTGGATGAGTTGGATGATGGGATTGTTGAGAATATGTCTAAAGCGCGTCTTGAGCAGCTAGAAAATGATGCTAGAAAGTTTTATGGGCTGATCCATGCTAGATATATTATCACCGTAAAAGGCTTGCAAAAGATGTTGAGTAAATATAAAGATGCGGATTTTGGAAGATGTTCACGAGTATACTGTAATTTCCAACCACTCTTACCAGTTGGTTTACATGATGTTCCAGGGATAGATAGTGTCAAACTATACTGCCCTTCATGTGAGGATCTATACAACCCAAAATCTTCTAGACACAGCTCAATTGACGGTGCATATTTTGGTACTAGTTTCCCAGGTATGTTCTTACAAGCATTCCCAGACATGGTTCCAAGACACCCAACTAAGAGATACGTTCCAAAGATATTTGGATTTGAACTACACAAGCAAGCCCAGCTGACCCGTTGGCAAGAGCTCCAAAGACTCAAGCTAATAAAGAATTTAAGCGATAAGAATGTAGATTTGTCGAAAAATGGTGGCTATAGAGATTAGAACAAAAATATATTGACTTTTATCTTCCTTAATACTATAATGCACACACTCATATTTTTTTTTTTTTGTTTGTAACTGTTATATTACAGAAAAGGAACTTTAAAAACTGTTGTGATGAAGACTTAAAACAGGAAAAAAGCACTCACTGTGTTCACATCCATGACAGTTGCACCAAATTTGGAAATATTCATTTGAAAAGAAAAGAACCAGCAAGAATAAGAGTAATCACAAACTAAATAGTGGTACTTTATTTTTTTTTTTTTCTTCTTTTATTTTTGGTTCCACCTACTCATAGAACCTCTATTTGCATATTTATGGTTCATTTCTATTTATTTTATTTTTGCACTGAGGGAATATACAAATTTTTAATCCCGTTTAATAAATAATTATCTCGAGACTTAAAAGAAAGGAATATATATTAGACACAATGTAAAACTTTGTATCGGAATATGCACTTATTTGAAATATACATATAATTGCACAATGTATTATTATTGGAATCATAACCTCTTCTATTACATTTATCAGCACTTCCTATTAGGGGATGTTATATCTACCTTTTTTTTACTTTCTTATCGGAGTTTCGAGTACATTAAACAAGGGTTACATATTATTAATGCAGAAAGGCACGAAGACATGATCTACAAATACAGCAAGCATGCGGGTTGCCTTTGATGATAGTAAAACGATTCAATATATTAAAATCCAAGGGGGGGGATATCAAATTACGATTTCAAATTCCCTTTTTTTTTTCTTTTTTCTGGAGGATTATTTTTTTTCATTTTCATATTTAAGGGAAAATATGAAAAGAAAATTCCATTTAAAAATTGGTCATTTCAAATTAATTCAAAAAAAGAAAAAGGTACATGTATAGAAGTGTAATTACCAAGAGCTTTAAGAGAAACATGCATGTGAAACCAATTAAGATGAGATGGGAGACCGGTGGGGTCAACTACAGTTACTTAGTGAGTACACAGGACAAATCCGAGTCGTTATTAATTGATCCAGCTGAACCTGACGAGGTCTGGCCTATGTTAGATGACCAGGAGAAGGCCAGTATTGTAGCTATTGTTAACACACACCATCATTATGACCATGCCGGTGGTAACACGCAATTGCTTATGAATTTGAGGGAGGTAGTGCCAAATGATAGGATATCAGTCATTGGTGGGTCTGAGGAATGTCCACATGTGAGTGAGATTCCTGACCACATGCAGAAGTTTAAGTTTGGTAAACAAATGGAGGTTACCTGTATCAGAACGCCATGCCATACACAGGACTCAGTCTGTTATTATGTCAAGGACCGTGAGACTAATGAACAAGCCATATTCACTGGTGACACATTATTCACTGCTGGTTGTGGAAGGTTCTTTGAAGGCACTGGTGAAGAGATGGACAATGCGTTAAACAAGTATATATTACGTGGTGTTGGAGAGCCTAACTGGGCCACAACTTTGGTATACCCAGGACACGAGTACACAATGAGTAATGTTAAGTTTGTCCGTAGCAAGGTATTCAAAGAGGTGGGTCAGTGTCCACGGTTTGATGAGTTAGAGAGGTATTGCCAACAGCACGAGGTGACCACTGGTGCATTCACATTGGCGGACGACATGCAATTCAATCCATTTATGATGATCGACAATGCTATAGTTAGAACAGCTGTTGGTGATAAAGAGTGTCAGCTAGAACGTTCCGTTGTTATGGACAAGCTAAGAAAGATGAAGAACTCTATGTAGGAAATAAATTCCTTTAATATATAAAGAAATTTAAAAAAATAAATACATCTGTATGAGAGAAACTCGGTATAAAATAGCGACACAACAACTCAAAGAGGGGAGAAGAATGCCTTTTGGTAAGAAGTCCCAGTCTCAAGTTCTAACTCTCTTGAAGATAGAGAAGGAAAGAACAATACATTTGTTATATCTCCGCTGTCCACACCCCACATGGCAATAGAAAGCCTCGGAAGTTCCTTTTCTTTAAGGTCGGAGAATAATTTATAAAGATTCCGAGGATCTTAAAAGAAAAGAAATGGAAAAAAAATTATGCAAGATCAAAAAAAAAGAGAATAAAAAGTAGAAGAAGAATGGATGTCAGGAACATCACCTTTTTATAATTTTTTTTTTCATTGAAGAGAAATCAAAAAAACTAAAAAAAAAATTTTGCATCATTTGTTTTCGCATCTTCTACGTATAGCTGATCATATGAATTTTCCGTAACAAACAACTATAGTTTTACCCGGGTCCAAACAAGAAATAAAAAATTAAAAAAAAAAGATATACGGACGGAAATAAAACCAACGTGGGGTAAAAGAAATAAGGTTGGTATGCTCTGAATAGGGTGTAAACTGAAAATTTACGTCATAATGTATTCACGGATAAGAAAGAAGATTTTGTATTTTTTTTGTATCTATAAAACTTGTTTGTATCCCCAGTGAGAACCAATTGAAATTGATTTTTTAATTTTTTCTTCTTTTAGATGGGAGAGCAAAAAGGGGGGAGCAGTCAAGATCCTCTTTTAATTTTTTTTTTGTATGTATTTTCATGGAAATATTTACTTTATCTTGATATCTTCATGACAATGGTGGTTGATAGAGCAAATGTTGTACATGTCAAAGAAAGAAAAAAAAGAAGAACTGGCACAGAAGTATTGTCGTTATTTTTTTTTTATCATTAATAATATATTACATAAAAAAATATAAACATTCCCTGTCTTGTTGTCTCCTATCCTTGACAATCTCCGGCCATTATCTCCATTTTTTTTTTTTTCATTTCATTTCTAATAGTCTACGTTCGTGTTTATAAATTTCTCCGTTAGTCCTTTATCTCGGTCTGTATTCGCGATGAAAAAAGATCTACAGCACAGAAGGGGGAAGAGAGAGATACATATTTTTTAAATTTTTCCCGTGCCCTATTACTTTGTCACAGGGAGAAAAAAAAAACAACACAAAATAAAAAAAAAGGGATTTACCAGCGTGCGTGTTTGTTCGAAGAAAAAAAAAAAATGAAAAATTAAAAGATTGGAATCTTGCTTTGTTTTCTGTGGTGCATTGTTGGCAACTTTTCCCAAAAAAAAAAAAATAAATGACGAAAACGTACAAGAACCCGACGGGATGATCTTGTTCCGGGACTTATTCTGATCTACGGGAGACTATGGTAAGCAGACACCCAGAAAAGGAGGGAGGGGTGGAGAGAGAAAAACGGAGAGAACAGCATAAGATCCTGCCACCACAGATACAAAGACGTAGAAGAGGATACAAAAAAAATGTTCAACAAAATGAAAGCAAGGCACGGCACGCAGAACCACATGTAGGAACACTATGGGGGGTG
The DNA here is from genome assembly GCA_030556385.1 of Nakaseomyces kungkrabaensis. Taxonomy (NCBI): domain Eukaryota; kingdom Fungi; phylum Ascomycota; class Saccharomycetes; order Saccharomycetales; family Saccharomycetaceae; genus Nakaseomyces; species Nakaseomyces kungkrabaensis. Next base: position 325,863 of record JAKTPY010000006.1, on the reverse strand, counting down.
GGGAGGGGTAAGAGAGAAAAAAAAGAGAGACACCTGGTGATTTAAATGCTGGGTCAGAAGATTCCCGAGCGCAGACACAAAGAAAGAAAAAAAAAACACGTCTAGATCTTGTTTATTACTTGCTTGTACACGTATCTCTGTGAGTTATCAAGAATTCAAAAGAGTAAAAAAAAAAAAATTATAAAGGGTGGGCCACAAATCCCAATTACCACAGAAACATGTGTACAAAACAAAGTAATCATCGTTACAGAGGGAGTAAGAAAAAAGACAGAGAGAGAGATATGACACAGAGACATTTTGACAGAAAAGAAAGGATAACAAAGCAACGCAACTGAAATATTTCGCAAATAAGTGGTACCTCTCCGAGTTGTGTTTGTGTGTATGCTTAATTTTCTGCCGTATGGGGGACCCGAGACAAGGCCATTTTTGTTTTACAGAGAGAGAGAGGAAATAACATCTTGAAATTATCGCCCTGGCTCAAAGAAACGCACAAAGCAAAACTCTAAAGGAAATCTTATAATAATTTGGTTTTTTCTTTGGGATGGAAATACAAAAAAAGAAAAAGTGGGCAGGATAACAAATTAAAAAAGGGAAACGGAAGAAGAAACGGGAGTGTGTGTGACAGGAATTAAAAGCAAAAAAAAAAAAAAACCATAAGAAGCAGGAAAGAAAGAAAAAAAAAAAAAAAAAAGAAAACCAATCTTTTATAAAAAAAACTGTTTTTATTAAAAAGGAACAGAGAGATTAAGAAAGAAAAAAAAAAAATTACGAAAAAAAAAAAAAGAACTAAAAATATAAAAGGAACGAGCAAAAAAGGGAAAACAAAAAAAATAAGGGAAAAAAGGCTAGCTGACAAAACAATAAACAATAAACAATTACGAAATAAAAGCAAAGTTCTCTTTTTTTTTTGTTTTATTCTTTTTTTTAAATGATATCTTATTTACCAATGAATAATAATAATACGACGGTACAGAGAGATATTCCCCCGCTTTGGTCGGTGTTGAAGGATAGAGATACCACTACTCCACATTTCTCTACCGAGGCGTCTCCTCGCAGTGTAGAGTATAATATACTCTCGGAACACGAGTTCTTGGAAAGGTACAGAGACAACTTGAACAGACTGCTGCAGGAGAAAGAAGAACTCGAAAAATGCTGGAAGTCGGCCTCAAACACAGATGACTCGGCAAGACTACGGGATTTTAGTGAGAGGTTGTCTGCCGTACAAGAGAATATAAATGAGGTCACGCGGTTGAAGCAAGACTATGACAATGCGTCTAGTGAGGAGAAGAAGCAGATACTGGCAAGCCAGTACCCTGCTACGTATCAGTTACCTGTACCACAACAACAACAGTTTCAGCATCAAGTTGGAACTGCTGGTAGGCCAGGCTTTTTGCCGCCTTTCAAGAGTCTGGCTGTTACTCCTACGGCGCCTTCTTCCTCCTCTTCTAACTTCCAGAGACTGCCCCACTTAATGCCAAGTTTGTCTTCGTTGTCTGGGAGCTCCCAGATTGACTCAAGTAGTTCCAATGCTGACAAATCTTCAGCTAGAACTCTGCAATTGACATCCCCTAACCAAGGGAAGGCCCTAGGTCCTACTGACTTGGTGAATCCACAATATCGTACTACTGTTACTAATGCTTCTGCAGGTGCCGCTGCCGGTGCTGGCGCTGGTGCCGGTTCTGGTACTGTATCTTCACTTTCTCCTAATAACTATCAGTCGCAGTTTGTGAGTGCGTATCAAGGTGTTAGAGGGGCCACTGAGGGGTTCTCTTATCAAAATCCACTAGAACAAAGAAGTAACTCTCTGAATGTGGCTAGTATATTAGGTGATAAGCGTAGGGAAAGTATATCTTTGCCTTCCTTTAGTGCAGCAACCGCTAATATTGTCAATAATCAGCAGAAACAACAGCAAGGTGGTGCTCCCGGAGCTACCCCATTGTTGCCGTTACAAGCGGGGTTTGGTAATGTGCTTACATCACCTCGATATGGCAGTTATGACTCTAATGTATATGACAGACCAACAGTGCTCTATGGCGCTGGGCTAGACTATTCAAATACTCGTAAACAACCTAAGAAAAGAGGTAGAAAGAAGAGGGCAAAGGACGAACCTAGCTCTCCATTTGGTGGCGTTTTGCCACCACCTCATCAGCTAATGATGAGTGAGCCACAAGTCTTAAAGAAGACAACTACACAAAGAGGCTCCAACGAAAACTCCTCAACAGTAACATCATGTCTGCATTGTGGTGAAAACCACACACCTGAATGGCGTAGAGGGCCATACGGTAATAGAACACTGTGTAATGCATGTGGTTTGTTCTATAGAAAGGCCATTTCTAAATTCGGTGTAAAGAACGCTAACTTACTTCTAAGATACCGTAAAAGGATTAACAATACTGCTAATAGACGTGTGCCGAAAATGCTAAAGATTCCTATCGGTATCATCGAGGAGTTCGATGCAGATGCTACTCTTGATGGTAACTATAATACAATTCGAAAGGAGGAATGAAAGATGGAGATGGGAGAGGGACATGCCAGACGGATGGGCGCTTAATTCTAATAAAGCCAAGAGCATTACTCGATAAAAAAGTTTAATAAAAGGACACCACATATTCTTCATTTCTTCTATTTGTATTTTTATCAACATTTTCTGACTACGAAACCTTCGACTTTTGGTATTTTTTTCACACCTCTAGTTAAAGATTTAGTAATGGTTTAAATTTCAATTTTTTTTTCTTTTTAAGTCTAATCTTATCAAAGACTATATTCAGGCTAAGGACGATACCTGACGTACATGGGGGACTAAATTAACTATTAGAAGACCACCATAAAGATACCTCGATTTTTTACTTGTTTTTTTTATTTGTTTTTTTTTTTTGTGAGTGTTTTTTTTTTTAACTATTCTATATGTTCTTTAGTGGCGACTGTAACTTCTTAAAAATAAAAAGTATAATTAATATTCTAAACAATAATAGTTTTAATAAGAGATAATAAACTTGAGTCAGAGAAAAGGAGTAAATTATAGAAATAAAATCGAAAAATCGAATCAATTTACTTCTCTGATTCAAGATATTGTTTCATCGGGTTAGCGCTACTAAGATTTTCCTCGACATTATAAATCAAGGCATCTTTTATTGCTTTCCTATTTTTCCATTTTCCTCAAAAAACTATTTGATTATTATTCTGATGTTAATACGTGGATCTTCGAGTACTGCTTATATTTATATTAACAATTATGTGTCCTTTTATATTTGAATTTCATTTTATGTAGTCTTCAATTCTCTATTTATATTTGTTTAATTAAAAATTCTTGGTTGTAATATTAAAAAATTAACATTTCTTTTATCGTGACTTTGTTTTAGGTTAGTTCAGTATTTCTATTTCATTTACTTTTAAGAATATGTGAATTAAAATATAAATGCTAGCTAGTTAAATAAGGTTTGTTTATTTTCTAGAATGTATTTGAATGTTTTGAACCATTCGCTAGTTTCGGCACTGTTCACTCCATTATCAACATTGACAGTGGATATCATATTATGCCAAGGGATATTTATGCAAAAGTTAAGAAGTTCGAAGAAACTACTGTGTTCAGAATAAGGTACTTTGAAAACCTGGTACTTGTTTCTAGGTTTATACTGAGATTTCAACCAATCTAAACTACTATTGTACTTCACATCTTTATGTGTTTTTAATAAGTTAACACAATAAGCAATTCGGTTTTTTTGGTTTTCTTCGTACGATAGATTTCCATTGTACTGGAACCCCTTTTGATATCTATTACCAAAGGTCCAGCCTGTTGGTATAAAGCCAAAAATTTCCTTGAAATCTATTGTTTTATTTTGTTCTTGCAGGTTTTTCATGTAATTGTCAATTGAATTAGCGTCACTAAGAACTTTTAATGAGACAAGATGTACATGAGATTTGCTCGGGTCATCTGTCAATATGTTTTGATTGAAAGACAGCGGCCAATAAAGCTCTACCATTTTCCTTTTTATAGAGTTTGATTGGACATATATTTTTGTATTCAACGCCTCCGCAATTTTGATAGCTAATTTTTCCTTTCCAATAGAATAAGTTCCAACTAGATAAAGAATGGAAATCTCAGATGTTTTATTGGTTGATCTTGAAATATTCATAAATGGTAAGATAGATTTTTGTTTATCTTCAAAAAAAGAGTGTCTGAAATTTGGAATGTTAATTTGGCTAACGAAACTAGCAATCATGTTTAGAAGAATATCCTGATCAGGAAAAGTAAATGTCGACAAGAGATATGTGGTATCTAGATAAATTTCATCAATCGTTCTACCATTGATAACACTATTAATTTTATTGATTACTGCAGAATTACTTCGAAAATCACCAGTGTGAAGAATCGATTTTACAATCTGAGATTTATCTGGATTCCATTCCTCAAATAAAAACAGCGATGCACCAGGGCAGTGGTTCGCTTCTAGTGTTAAAACGCTTATTGTTTCGTTAATCCAGTAACGTTCATTGCTTGGTAACTCCTTGAAGCAACTAGTTATATCAAGTTCTTCGTTTTGACATTTTCGTTTTGGGGTGTATCTAAATTTCAATAGGTTATTAGTGATGGTGGAAGAGTATAAATTTCCCAAATTCCACGACTTCTTCAGACCAACGTAATGATCAGCATGAAAGTGTGACAGGAAAAAATCTTTGATCTTAGAATTAGGTTCTAATTTGTATGTAAACCCATCGACAATCAATTTAAATCCAGATTTAAATGTTAAAATTTTAAAACTCTGAGGTATATATTCTCTCTTTTTTTTCTTGGTTTGTATAGGTGCTGACAAAGCGGTCGTTATTGTTGTTGTTTTTTCATTAGTAGTAAACACACGTTGAATTTTTGGTTTGGTATTAGAAGTTGACAACTTAGCTTTTTGACTCAGATCAGTTTTATTAGCTAATGGTATCGTCCTAGTATTTTGCTTTTCCTCTGAAATCTTTTCAATACATTTATCACAATGAGTTTCCCTATCAATTAATGACATGTTTTCCATATCTTTATCACACATAGGACAAACCAGTGGATCAACTACATTGAGAATCTTTGAATTATCAAGTTCTTGATGAGTGCTAACTTTCGACGACTCAGCTAAAACTCCGTCTTCTTCAGTTACTTTAATCATATGGTTGGATTCAGCAAAAATTTCGATTTCTGTTGCAATACTAGATTGTGAATACATAGACATTTGTGTAACTTGAGTGTTTTGAGAAGCCTGCGTTCCAGGTTTTGACTGCTCAGTGGCTCTAGGTTCTGCTACAGTTTCTTTAAATGTGTCCTTATCTTCTAAGATTTCAACACTACTCGAACTTTCATTACCATCTTCGTCACTGTCCAAAACCTCAATAGGTATGTATTCACTGAGAGTTGACGTTTCTTGTAGTTTTCTTCTCTTCACTGCTAATAAAGCTGTCGTCGGTATATTAAACTCTGTCAAAGTCCTTTGTTTCTTAGTCTTCTGGGAGCCAGAAGACGGAACCGTGGCAGATCTCCTCCCTTTTCTGGATTTCAAACCATTTTGTTGCCCCCGTTGCCGCAGTATATCATGTTGATTAATTTCCAGCAGGGATCGTCTCTGTGACATCAAAGAAACATTTCCTGGTTAGTTGGGTATTGTATTTATGGTACTATTGTAAGTATTATCGTTGTAGGAATGTGCTGAAGCAATAGTGCTATTTTTATGATCTTATAACATATTGTTCTTTGATTTTAATTTCTTTTTTTTTTAATTTAGAAATTTCGAGGATGAAATAAAAAAAAAACGCGATGAGCTTATTTCGAATGTAAACAAAAGTCATCGCTACTTAATAAAGGTACGTAAAAAGGCTTTTGATACTGTGTATTGATTCTGTGCCCAAAATTGAAAAAGATATGGTAAAGACAATATAGAAAAAAACAATGGGTCTGCTAACAATTATAAAAAAACAGAAGATCAAAGACAGAGAGGTACGGTGCCTGATACTGGGGCTGGACAACTCCGGTAAATCAACTATTGTGAACCGTATATTACCACAGACAGAACGCGATGAGAGCATTACACCTACAGTGGGGTTCCAAATTCACAGTGTAATACTACACAATGAGGAGGATTCGCAGGATTACAGAGTATCAATGTGGGATGTTGGTGGCCAACGTACTCTCAGACCCTTCTGGGACAACTATTTCGATAAGACAGATGTCTTAGTGTGGTGTATCGATATAAGCTCCCAGCTTAGATTCGATGAGTCCTTCCGGGAGCTGACAGAACTCGTCACACAGGACAAAGACCGGATCGGATACCAGTGCAAATTGATTGTTGCCATCAACAAAGCCGACTTGATCACAGACCAAGACACTCTCACAGAACTGGCAAAAAACATTGAGACCCGTATAGAAACCATGCTTGGTCAGCAACAACAACAACATGTTCTCCACAAGAAAAGTATTGGCACCTACGTGGTCTGCAGCGGAATCTCTGGCCTTGGGATAGAGACCCTATGCCAGCATATGGTTACCAAAATAGTTTGAACGAAATCACAGAGTACTGATAATAAAAATGGGCCCAGGGGGGAAGCGGTTTACAATTAAACGTAGCTTATTTCAATTGTCACTCATGTTCATCTCTCATGTTTCACGGTTATACTCGTGTGATGTTTTTGGGAATTTTCACCCCCTTCGCAAATTTTTTGAGTTTAATTTTTTTGTTCTTTTTTCTTTTTTTTTTTGTCGTTTTCCGTTTGAGGCGTTTTGTGCATTATAAAGGGACTCATTTTTTAAATAGTTTCTGAAATTCTTATTTTTTTCTTCTATCAGCAAAAGATTCTGAGGATCTTCACTCTTATTTGTTGATTGACCTGAATTTCAATCATTAAAGGCAGTTAAAGTTATAAACTTCTTTAGTTCCGCAGGGGATTATTATAAAATTGTTTGTTAACTCCTTTTTTTTATTCTATTAGAAAAAGCTGGGGCTATATCAGATATTCCACGAGGAAGAAATAAGTTTTTGGGCTTGTTGTTTTTCAGAAAAGTGTAGATAATAATGGGTAACGTTCCTACCAAGTTGGATCAGGAATCAACTACTGGCAGGAGTGCCAATTCTGATGCTAGTAATAGTGTCAATGGTGAGGATAGTAGGGCAAGAGGTAAGAGGGCCACGTCCCTTGTAGGGAGTATTCTGAGTTCTAATAGGGTGAGGTCTGAGTCCAATCCGGATAAAGGAACGAGAAAGAAGTCTACTAGGGAGAAAGAGGAGCAGAAGGAGGACAGTGCGAAAAAATTAGTCATTAGGTATGACGAGACTGTGGATGGTGGCTATCTTGCGCCATATGGATGTTATAACTTGGAGAAACTAGACTACGATGCGGACATGGTACGTAAGATGATAATTGATAGGAAGTTGGCTCCTTTTTATATACCATTGCAAGATTTTGACGAGTCATGGACGAAAGAGGAAGTTATCAAAATTGTTGATGGTCTTCCGTTGCATGCGCCCTATAACGAGCATGTGGAAGAATTCGAAGATGTGCCTATAGGTAATTTGAAGGACCCGTTTTTCGATCACTTGGTTGATAAAGGATTGAGTAAAAAAGAACAAAGAAAAATGCATGCACTGATATTTAAGGCCAGGCTTCATAAGAAGCGCATTCTATGGCAGGAATCCGAGAATGATGCGTACTTGGAACAAAAATATGATGATAGAAAGGACTCTGTTACCACCCACAAGTACTTACCAAATGACGAGTTGAAATACGTTCTGTATAAAAACGGGGCTGAATGTCCGATTTGTTTCCTTTATGTTCCGGGACCTCTAAACTACTCTAAGTGCTGTCAACAACCTATATGTACCGAGTGTTTTGTTCAGATTAAGAGAGCTGATCCACATTTTCCACATGATGAAGTTGATCCAACTCAACCACAAACGGATGATAGTGAAAAGGACCCTAATCTATTGATTTCGGAGCCTTCTAATTGCCCATATTGTGCTACACCTAACTTTAGTGTAACTTATACTCCACCTAAGGAACGTAAAGTCGGCATCAATGGACAAGATCCTAACTCCTACAGACCAATTACCATTACGGACAAAGAGATCAATGCGTATACAATCACATCTGATGACATCCGTCCTGATTGGGAAATGAAACTTAATAAAGAAAGGGCCAGGTTAGCTAGGAGATCTGCTAATGCAACTGCTATTCATGTAAGTAATAGACTAATAGGACCACAAAGGACAGCAACAGCGGCTAGTGATGATTCGCAGAGCGAAATTACCAGCAGGGCTGGTGGCAGAACTGCGGGTATATCGGACACTGCCCTTGATGAGCTGGAAAGACAAATGGTTAACGAAGCTATCAGATTGAGTCTGCAAGATGAGAAACGAAAGAAAAAGGATGGAAAAAAGAAATGAAATGAATACGCTTTTTTTTTTTTGTTTCCTATTTCCTTCTTTCATTAATGATAAACTAGAATTATAAGGCAGACAGAACCTATGAAAATTTGGTTCTCATCAGAAAACATGAACCATCTAGAAAAGAAATAATTTAAATTTAAATAATGAAGTATTTGACAATTATATATTAAGCATTGAATAACGAAAAGTAGAAATGAATAGTATTATTTTTTTAAAAGGAAAAGGAATACAATATTTTGTTCTGATTGATTTATTAATAATACCTTAAATTGTTTGGATATTAATTCATTTGTATCATTACACACGTCGTATCTTCAGATTGTTACCCTGTTTCACGTGATGTTTGCTCTATACGTAAACGTCATTAATGCCCCACGCAACTTTTTTTTTCATCGAAAATTTTTTTTTCCTGAAATTTTTTTTCTTTCATGGCTTCGTATTGTTTCTAATTTCTTTGCAAATTAAAAACTTCTTGAACTTCGTCATTGTAATTGGTCTTGTTTCCTGTAATTACCTTCTCTTGTCAATTTTCATTCTTTTTTCTATTTAAGATCTGTAAGGAAATAGTCTGCTTTGATTGTGTTTTTTTGGAAAACTACAGGAGCTTAAATTGATTATCTCTACAACTGACCATTAAGAAGAAATAAGAAATGTCTACTGAATCCGCTTTGGCTTACGCTGCTTTGATCTTGGCTGATGCTGAGATTGAAATCTCCTCCGAGAAGTTGGTTACTTTGGCTGAAGCCGCCAACGTCCAAGTTGAAGGTATCTGGGCTGACATCTTCGCCAGAGCCTTGGAAGCTCAAGACTTGAAGTCTTTGATGGTCAACTTCAGCGCTGGTGCCGCTCCAGCTGCTGCTGTTGGTGGTGCTTCTGCCGCTGCCGCTGGTGGTGAAGCTGCTGCTGAAGAAAAGGAAGAAGAAACCAAGGAAGAATCCGATGACGACATGGGTTTCGGTTTGTTCGACTAAGAATCTTATTAAAGAACGTAATTTTTCTATATTTTCACATTTATTTTTTAAGATTTTTTAATTGAGTAATACTACCTTACTTCTTCTCAACCATTGCATAGTATATTAATTCCCATATATAATAATAGTATTATTATTTAATATAAAGAATTTATTGCTTCAAGAAGTTGTATTTTTTGTTGTTGTTGTTTTCTGTATACAATTGTAATTTACCTAACTTATTCGAGCAAGTTCCTTATTTCTATATGTATATTATAAGGGCAAGCTACATCTCATAATAACGAGTGGATTAATCATTTGCAAGATGCCGATATCCTTTGGCATGTTAATTTTTCAGTGACTGTTTTACATCCGCACACCCAATTTTGGTTTTTGCTCGTGAAATCGGATAAAGATTATCGTAGAAGTGTATATAATTTCCTAATTAAGTAATTTCTTATTGACTGAAAATTTGAAATTTTTTTCTTTGTGTGTCGTCAGAGCGAAATGAGAGTTCCAGGAGGGAATTGTTTTGCTGGTGATAGAGACTTGCTAGGCAGGGAGGCAAACTCTTCATCCTCCAGCAAGACTGTCACTACACTCCTGGTCCAGCCTAGTTCCAATGAGCCTAGCACTAACCGTCAGTATCACCGCCATGAAACACAGATTGTCTAGCAGTTCGCTCTTGCAAAGGGAAGTTTCCCTAAGGCTGTTTGTTGGGGTCCCGTAGGTGGGAATTACCTACCAAGAGTTCCTTACCTCCTCACCAACGCTTACCGTCTGGAAAATTGTAACAATTTTGCCAAAAATTGCTGAATACTATAGATGAAGATAGACAAAATTGGTGTGTATAGTACCATATTTAGGATAGTATTTAGTTTTTATAGCCGCTTTTGAAATAATACCGAAAATACAACATAGCAAACGCAAGATGTCCAGTGTCCAAGTATGTCCAAATGATAATAAAACTAGTTTTGAGGATGCCAATGTGAGGGAGATAAATAGAGAGACAATAATAACATTCAGATGAGTGAAAAGAGGTTATGATAGTAAAGATTGATAAGTTGAAATTAGAATGCTGAAATAAGAAGGATTACCAAGACCATTTAGATTGAAGAAAATTCTGAATTATAAGGTATGGTTAAAAATTAACTACTCGAAATGTGGGAAATGAACAAGAGAACTCTTCGAATTAGATGAACTGGATAACTAGATCTGACTGGATAAAGCAATGACCGGATCATTTTAGTAAAGGGGAAATATCATTTCATTAAACAGCAGGGGTACAACTAGAGGAAAATTGCATGATATTACAGATAGCTTTATTTTATCTCAAACATTGGAAATCTGATAATACCAACTCATTTTTTTATTTCATTGATCAAAGTTTACTAACAACAAATTTTCTTTTTTGATCCTATTATTTTCTTCCTGGTTTAACTGTATACTGAAAGAAGAATGGACAAATATGAAATTCATTTTATAATAGACTTTTGGTAAGAAGAAGTCTGCTACTGCCGTTGCCCACGTTAAGGCCGGTAAGGGTTTGATTAAGGTCAACGGTTCCCCAATCACTTTGGTTGAACCAGAAATCTTGAGATTCAAGGTTTACGAACCATTGTTGTTGGTTGGTTTGGACAAGTTCGCTAAGATCGACATCAGAGTTAGAGTCACCGGTGGTGGTCACGTCTCTCAAGTCTACGCCATCAGACAAGCTATTGCTAAGGGTTTGGTTGCTTACCACCAAAAGTACGTCGACGAACAATCCAAGAACGAATTGAAGAAGGCTTTCACCTCTTACGACAGAACCTTGTTGATCGCCGATGCTAGAAGACCAGAACCAAAGAAATTCGGTGGTAAGGGTGCTCGTTCCAGATTCCAAAAGTCTTACCGTTAAGACCATTTTCCATCTATCCAATATCCCCAACATCTTTTATTTCTACCATATATTTTTTTTACAATAATAAAAAAAACACAACTGTTTATCTATATCTTTTGAAATTTTTTTTCTCATTAAAGATTTGGCATAATAATTTATGAAAAATATAATAAAATATTGTTTTTTATCCCAAAGAAAATAGAAATCATTAACTTGGTCTATTTTTTTAAAATTCAAGAATGATTAACAAATTTTTCTCAAGATTATAGATAAAACTTCTTAAATAGAAGCATATTGATTACGTAAGTAATACTAATACACAATATAAAACTTTTAAAAAAACTATTAAAACAATATTGCATTAAAAAATATAGCCACTATATGGCTGTTTCGGTTAGTATGTTATATCTCTGATATCATTATTATAATTTTAATATCGTTATATACGTGACATCACATGTTCACGCGACACCAAAATCCACTTCGAGCTTTTTTATTTTTTTTTTCGAGTGGTGCGTTGCGCGTCTGCGTTTGATTTTCGGGGCAGAGGAATGGCACCCTCCTCCTAGAAATTGCTGTAGAAGATACAAATTTGTTAACGTTGATTTCTAATGGTGCACAATTACCTGTCACAGAAACTGTCGCAGCAAGGTGGTTTGTGCCTTCCAAAATCAGAAAACCGTAAACAAACAAGAAAAATATATATGAACATTGGAAATAATACTCTAAAAAGCCACTTTTAAACTTAGTTTAATATATTTCTTGTTAATTCAAACAAAATCAGAAATTGGATAGTTGTTTTAGAAGAAACCAAATAAAAAGAACTCTAATTTTATTGGAAAGGAGTTTCTTTTTAAGTGAAGTAAGTTTAAAAAAAAAAAAAGAAAACAAGCACGCTCAAAATGAGTTCCAAGTTGACGAATACTACAATGGATAACAACAAATCTCAAGTAGAAAAGTCTATCCAGAGGTCTATAAAAGATGGGAAGGCTTTAGTGGAGAAACTCAAGAGTTCTGATGTTGATACAGTTAAAGATGAAGTAGTTGAATGTTTGAATAGGATGGTAGAGCAGCTGGCTGAATCTAGTGCGCAGGTGCAGCAATTGAAATTTAAGAATCTTCTGTTGACGAACAAAGTCGATACTGAGTCTGAGTCGCGTTTTGAAGTGGAAGAAAACTTGAAAAAACAGCAGTTCGAGAGGTTAAAAAGCCAACTTTACACTGAGAATATACATCTATCCGAGCAGCTGAAGATTAAAGATAGTAAAGTTACCAAGTATAAGAAAAAAATTGTTGCTAAGAATCACCACATTAATCAATTGATGAGGTTACTGAACCAGTCACCAGCAGTATTTGATTCTTCTCAATCCGAGAGCTCAATGATATCTACTCAAAAGGAAGATACTGAAGAGGCAGATACTACAATTCCAATAACGGAGTCCGTGAAAAAGCCAAGGCAATTGAAGAATGAGACTCATATGTTACAGACACTTGGTATGTTGGCAACTCATGTTTTAAAAGATGAAAATAAGTCTGCTGAGGCCTCTCCTAATGGTGATGAAACTAGAATAGAGGATGATGATTCTGTGAATAGGACAATTATACAAAGTGCCGTGAAAACTGGTAACGATACGGAATTGGAGATTGATCGTAGTCCGAGTTACGGTAGAGTCATTCCACCTCTACAAACTACCGGTACAAAAGAAGATCTACATAATCTAAGGGTGGTACTGCCCAGTATACCTAGACCGGAGTTGAAACTTGATGTGAAACTACCGATAATGAAAAGATTCAACACTTTGGATGGGTCTGTTAAAGATATATCCTATTAAAAAAAAATGCATACATTTGGGAAGAGAAATTTCCTTCAATTGAGATATAAAAATAAGCACTAATACAGTGGCTTGTTTGGGTTATTCCTAGAAAGAATTAAATTGATAATACTAATTACAACTTCTCTATCGAAATTTTTAGAAATACTATATGTCATGATAAATACTATAATAAATTCAGAAACATGTTATTTGAATCGTTTAATTAATGCAAATAATGTAGTATATATAAAAGTGATATGTGTTTTCATTTTGTGGTTGAAACTATAATATGAAACAAACTTCTCAAAAATGGGATATTATCTAGTAGTATTGTTTTAGCGATTGTGATATTATCAGAAAAGATTGATCAAAAAAATTCATAGGAGACTGTTTTTTCAAGTACATGCATTTAAGCAAAAAAATAGTGACGAAGTAGGCATTATTCTTTACCTTTTGTATAAATTGATTTTACTTACTATTCGTAACACATTATATCACCAAAACGTTATTATGCAAATGAAACATAGTTTTATCAACAATTTAGACGACTAATAATATTATTATCATTATCATAGAATATACAAAAAAAAGAATATTACGTAACGTTTGAATATATATTGTGAAAATAAAAACGAGGGGGGTCGAACACTCAACGTTGGGATATGGATTCGGGGCAAACCCAACATGATTATTGACGTTCCATCACTCACCTCATCTTAAATTTATTTCACATGAAAAAAAAATCAAGAAATGTTATAGCAAAAATGGTTTGGATAGACTACTCACTCAATAATATACAAAATGTCGAATATCGCACCATCAAAAATATTGCTAAAAACTCCTTTCAAAAATTTTCCATAAGTTAGATTTATTTTTTTTTTTTTTAATTTTGTTATAGTTGTTAATGAATAGTTAAGACTGTAGTTCCTTTTTTTTTATTTTTTTTCAATGATTATGGCATAGCAAATGTAATTAATCGGAATAAAAAGATTCTTAAGAAAAAACGGGTTTGTCGTTTAAAAGGGTAAGAGCACACAAGAATACTTTCTTGGCATGTCTGGTATAGAAATACCATTAATATGTGAAAAGTTTTACGACTGATGTATCCAACTCGTTACTTCATTGTCATTATAATTACTATTATTATGGGGATTAAAATATCACAAATTAGTTCTTTGAAAAACTTAGGTTAGAAATGAAATTGAGTTAGAATATGGACGAAAACTTTACCTTCTTGTCGTTTCATTTTTAAAATATTTCACCTAACTTGAAAAGTTAGGTAGTGTTCTCTATCAAATTAAAAATAAAAAAAATAAGTCGGGCAGATTAATGTTGAATAAGAAAGTATGAAGTTCTCTTCATACTTCACATTAAGCAGATGTATCTCTACCCAGGAAGTAAGCCTTAGTCCAGTCCATAGCGACCAAGATTCTGTTCTTGAAAGAAAGACACATGGCCAAGTAAGCGTATTTCCAGAACAAGAAGGTGAAAGAACCAGCTAGTCTGTATTTAGCTTCACCAACAGCCAAATCGGCAATAGCTTGCTCAGAACCGATATAAGCTAGAGCACCGTGGTGGTTATATTGGAAGTCCTCAATTTGGGCCTTTAGGTTGTTAATCTTATTAGTCAAATCCGTGATGTTCTCATTGGTTTGGTTATTCTTACTAGCCATATATTCGAATTGGTCTACCTTGTGCAACTTCTTGAAAACCTTGGCCAAGTATTCACCTTCTTGATGGGCAACTTGGGCGGTTGGGAATAAACCTGGGTAGAAGGTACAATCACCGATGGCAAAGATAGAATCCTCGGCACCTAACAATTGCATCTTGGAGTTGATTAGTAGACCACGCTTGGAGTTCTGCTTCTCTGGAAGCTTATTCATCAATCCTTTACAAACATCTCTTGGAGCATTACCTGTTGCCCACACTAAGACACCGTATGGGATAGCTTCTGTAGAGTCCTCGCATTTAGCTGTGATCTTAGTGGAGTCCACCTTCTTGACCATAGTCTTCAATCTCAAGTCAATCTTTTCCTGTCTGAACAAATCCTGGGCATAGTTAACCAATTTCTTATCGAACATGTTCAAGATGTTTGGTAGGGCTTCCACAAGGGTAATCTTAATTTCTTTACTTAGTTCCGGCATCCATTTCTGTAGATCCTGGTCGACGTAGTCTCTTAGCTCGGCAGCGAATTCAACACCGGTTGGACCACCACCTACGACCACAAAACTCAATAGTCTCTTTCTCTCTTCGTCATTTGGAGCCAAGGATGCTGCTTTTTCAATGTTTCTCATAATCTTGATTCTAATTTCCTGGGCATCGGAGATCTCCTTCAAGAAGGAGGAGTTCTCGTACACACCGGGGATACCAAACGTGGTAGGTTGTGCACCGACACCAACAACCAAGTAGTCATAGTTCAAGTCCATCTCGTAGTCATTCTTCTGGGAGTTAGACTTCACTTTGACAGTCTTGGTTTGTGGGTCAATATCCATGGCCTCTGCTTCGTAGTAAAGGACCTCACCGGTAGTTCTTCTGGCAATGTATCTGACTGGTTCAATAATGGATTTCAGTTCGACACGGCCGACTGGGGTAGATGGTAGCAATGGAGTGAACAAAAAGTAGTTTCTTGGGGAGACAACGATCACGTTATAGATATTGGTATCCAAGTTTTTCAACAAGGAGATAGACCCCCACCCGGACCCCAAGATAATAATGGTCTTACGCTTGGAACCGTTTGGGAAATGGTCACTCTGGGGCTTCTGCTTGGAAGGATTGGACTCACGGTACAAGGAGTACGAGATATAACCTGCACCCAGCAGCGTACCGTACAGAGCAGCTCTCAAAGTCCATTTCCCCAAAGTTCTGAACGCACTCTTCTTCTGAGTAGCAGTAACTGCAGTAGTGGTAGGCTTAGTAGAGTAACGAGCCAATGGTGTAGAGACAAGTCTCTTACACAGAGTCTGTCTAGTCAATGATCTACCTAGACTATATTTCATCATATTTGTTGTTGATATTTTGTGTTAGTGCAGTTGAAACAAAGTAAAAAAAGATAGATAAGGATGAGATAAAGCACTTTCCTTATATATCAGAGACAGAGTGAAGAGAGAGAGAGAAAAAATTTTCTCTCTCTCTATTCTCTTGCAGTAAATTGTATTAACACTCCTTGTTAATCCGATGCCCTCTCTCACGCTCTCACGCTCTTGCTCTCTCTCCAATAAAAATTCCAGACCCCTGCGATCATCTGCTAATACAAAAAACCCATCGAAGAACTTTCCCGCTTTTGGGAACAAGAAGAAAACAATTCACGCGTGCAAGATTTGATTCCCTCTCACTATGACCAGACACAGAAATTACCGCAGCCAACCCTCTTTTCTATCCTCTTTTATCACCGATAAAATAAAATAAAGCAACAAACGTCTTTGCACTCCCTTTTTTTGAACTCCCCACAGTCCACATTTTTCCGGTAATACCCTTAGAAAGTACCGTGGGGAAAGGGAAAAGTGGAGACCCTACCCCCTACCCTACCCTCTCGCCCGTCACCACGTTTTGACACGCAAGGCCGTTTTGTCGGATTGAGAGATTTTTGAATTTTTTTTTCGCTGTTTTTTTCCGGTTTTTTTTTTTAATTTTTTTATTATATCTTTATGTACGGGTATTGACTCCGTTTTTTTCTTTAGTAGGGTAAGTTAAGTTCATTTTTTTATGGTTTATTTATGTCGGCGGCTAAAAACAATACTTTTGGAAGAGTTGTCAAAGACTAGACTAGAAATGAAACAAGCAAAATTAAATGAACATTATTCGTAAGGGGGTTGCGTTGTGTGGGAGTTTAGTGGTTATCCCGTTGCTTTTGGGAGCTACGTGGTTTGCGTTTTGTGTTGTTGTATGTGGGGTGATTTCTAATGGGTTGTATCAGGTCGCGTTGTATATCTATCTGAGGAGTGACTGGGAAAATGATGTGGGTCACGAACAGATGAGAGATCATCGTGATGGTCATCACGATGATCTCTCATCTGTTGTTAATACTAACAATAATAACAAGAACAGTTCGAAGCATAGGTATAAATACTCCAAACAGAAATTTAATCTTAACGTACTGAGATCACAGAACTCCCCAGTACTAACACCACTCGTGTCCACAGCACATACTTATAACATTGCACAGTCGTTAGAGACAATGATGTGAGTCACGTTTATATTCGTTGTTTCTGATGTTTATAAAATGGGATACCCGGATGAGAGAGAGAGAGAGAGAGAGAAGATCACGCGAGCTTTTGACACGACTGCAGGTTTTTCAGTCGTGATAAATTTACTTTCATATTTTTTTTTTTTTGTTTGGGATTTTCAACGTGGAATGAAAAAAAAAAAAAAGAAGGCTGCCTTAATTGTGAGAAAATCAATTGTCGGAAGGGTTGCGGTGGTCGTTGTATTTCATTTTTATTCAAAGTTAAATTTTATATTTATTTTCTTTTTTGGTTTGACTTTTTAGCAATTGGTAATAGAACTGCAAAAGTAAAGGGAAATAATACAAAGATATATAATGCTTCTTTGTCAATTGATTGTTGCATTGGTGATGTGCTGCTTTAGCAGTGCTCTTTCCATAAAAAACCTTACAGTTATTGACTACTACAATAACCAGAATGTCCTAGTCAAATACGATACTCTAGGTCCAGACACTGTAACAGACATGCAAGTGAAATTGATTGAAAATGAAGATCAATACCAAGACTTGGTTATCTCCTTCCAGACTGATGATGTTATCTTGAAAGACGCTATTCTTTTGGTTGGTTATCCAGACTCCCACCAAGAAGTTGTCTATGAAATTATTGAAGACAATAACAAGGATACATTTGTATTTGCTATTAAATTGCAAGATTTCAACAGAAACTTATTAGCTCTACACGACAGACTAGAAAGAAAGCCAATGTCTGTAACTTTCAGTGCCAGTGTCGAGGGTGATTCTGATAAGATTAAGAAAACTTTGTTTTATTACGTTTTGAAGGATAGCGCCATCTTGCCTTACTTGGCTGATATGGAAGTTGTTCCAAGAAAGGAATTTGCTATCAAGAAAGAGATGGCTCACACATTCAACGCTCCTCCAACCCAGGCTCCAGCTTTCATCGCCCAAGTCTTCGCATTGGTTATCTTAGCCACATTCGGTGTTCTAATCGTTGCATGGACCTCAATGGGTGCTTACAACTTTGATAACGTTCCAAAGGGTAACTCCATTTACTTCGTTGGTTTCATCGGTACTATCATTGGTTTCGAATACATCTTCGCTCAATACCAATTCGGTACCGGTATCTTTGAGACCATCTACAAGGCTTTCTGCTTGGGTGTCCCAGGTATCTGGATCTGTGCCAAGTTCTTAAGATCCCTTGACAAGCCATTGTAAATATCATTATGAGAGGAAATTGAGAAAAGAAAAGGATGGAGTAGTAGCATATTATTATTTTAGCTTTTTCTTTTCACTCTTTCCACCTAAATTTCTGTACACGAATTATTATTGGATGCAAAGAAAGCTTTAAAATAGTGAACAATATTACTTTGATAGATAATATTTTAAGTCCATCCTCATTTCTCTTTCTATTTGTTTATATACAAATATTACTAATAGATTTTTAGTCAAACATTAACTTTTGAATATGTTTATGTATAGTTTTGTTTTGTTTTGTTTTGTTTTTTTGGTATTTTTACAATAATAGGAATATTTTAAATTATATTAGTCAGTGGATACATCCACAAAAGTGTTCGTTATCTTTCGAAACCCCCAAATTTTCTTGGTGACAGGGTTCCAAAAAGGTTCATTGAAATCATTAGCCGCTATAATCTTTCCTTTGATCAGCCCCATAGGTAACGCATTGTATGTTCTAGAGTCCAGTGAATGTGATAAATTGTCACCAGTAACCCATACATGTCCTTGAGGTACTCGTATATAAGTGTTAAACTCGTCTTCCTCTATTATGGAACTTCCGAATTCGTTCGGTACGTAATTCACTATATCCTTCCGCATACCGGGATCAACAAGTATATAATCACCAGGCATCCCACTTATCCTCTTACACACCCTGTGACTGGGATCAGTTGGCTTAACAGCCACGATGCAGTCTCCTAACCTGCAGTTCTTGCCGTTTCTGAACCGTTTATCAACGTGAACAAAGTCGTTGGAGGCCCTTAGTGTCGGTAACATCGATTCACCTCTCGTCTCAGTGAATTCATAGAAGTAGGTATGGAAAACATGTAGGAAACATAACGATTGCACCACATAGGCACCAGATCTTATCACTCTGGACATCTTGTTCTTATTCCTTCTGTGCAATGGGGGCTCCTGGTTTCAATTTGAGACTATTGCTTTCCTTGGTGCCTAGCCCTGATCAATTGCAATTGGTTTTTAGATAATACAATGCCAGTTTATTCAAGTTGTTTTAGGTTTGACCTTTATAATCAGTAACAAGTTTTGAAATACCCTTTCGGATATTAAAGAAAATTGAATCTTCCAATGAGAAATTGAACTCGAGCAAATCAAAACATTGACAAAAAGATAAACAAAAAAAGAGATCAGGAATTTTCACAATAAGAAACTGAGATAGTCCCTAAGAAGGTAACCGTGAATGATTAGGTATAGCAGGCTTTTACCGCAGCGCCAGCTCTGCAGCAGAATCACTTATAAGGTACGGGTACGATGGAATCATCAGATGACTAATGCCGAGATTCAGCGCCGAATTGATAACATACCACAGGAAAACTATAGGAACTTCTCCATTGTTGCTCATGTTGACCATGGTAAGTCGACTTTGAGTGACAGGCTGTTGGAGATCACTGGTGTAATCGACAAGAACTCATCGAATAGACAGGTTCTGGATAAGCTGGAGGTCGAGCGGGAGAGAGGTATTACTATCAAGGCCCAAACATGTACTATGTTTTATCATGACAAAAGATACAATAAAGACTACCTCCTGCATTTGGTGGATACTCCTGGGCATGTGGATTTCAGAGGTGAAGTTTCCAGGTCATACGCATCTTGTGGAGGGGCATTACTATTAGTAGATGCATCACAGGGTGTTCAAGCACAAACAGTAGCTAATTTCTATCTTGCTTATAGTATGGGTTTAAAATTGATACCTGTTGTGAACAAAATTGATTTAAACGTTGCAGATGTAGAAAGAGCCAAAACAGAAATAGAAGATAATTTTGAGTTACCAAAAGATGAGATAATCGGAGTGAGTGCAAAGACTGGAATAAATATTAAGGAAAAATTACTCCCAGCAATTATAGATCGAATTCCTCCACCAACAGGGAAAATAAGGAAACCATTTAGAGCTTTGTTAGTCGATTCGTGGTATGATTCGTATCTTGGTGTCATTTTACTAGTCAATGTTGTGGATGGTCAACTTAAAAAAAACGATAAGGTACTATGCGCACACACAAACAAAAGATATGATGTTAAGGAACTGGGTATTATGTATCCTGACAGAGTACCTACAAACTCCTTGGTAACAGGGCAAGTAGGATATGTCGTTCTAGGTATGAAGGATTCTACTGACGCACAGGTTGGTGATACATTGATGCATGTAGGAAAGGAAAGTATCACCGACGTTCTACCTGGCTTTGAAGAACAAAAGCCAATGGTGTATGTAGGTGCATTTCCAGCCAGTGGAACTGAATTCAAAGCAATGGATGATGATATCAATAGACTCGTGTTGAACGACAGATCGGTAACTTTAGAAAGAGAAACCTCTAATGCTTTGGGACAAGGATGGAGATTAGGATTCTTGGGTTCTCTACATGCATCTGTATTTCGAGAACGGTTAGAGAAGGAATATGGTTCTAAGCTTATCATTACACAGCCCACAGTTCCTTATCTAGTAAAAATGAATGATGGGGAGGAGCATATTATTACCAATCCAGATGATTTCCCTGATAGTGCAACAAAAAGGATGAAAGTTGCGGAATTACAAGAACCATATGTTGAGGCAACTATGACGCTGCCACAGGAATATTTGGGTAGTGTTATAAAACTATGTGACGCAAACCGTGGGCAACAAAAGGAAATTAATTATTTGAATACGAACGGCCAGGTGCTTTTGAAATATTATCTTCCATTAGCACATCTAGTTGATGATTTCTTTGGTAAACTAAAAGCAGCTAGTAAAGGTTATGCTTTACTTGATTATGAGGATATTGGTTACAGACCATCGGATATTGTTAAGTTAGAACTTTTGGTTAATGGTCAAAGTATAGATGCTCTTGCGAGAGTGTTACATAGATCTGAAATTGAAAAGGTCGGTAGAGAATGGGTTACAAAATTCAAGGAATACGTGAAATCACAATTATTTGAAGTTGTTATTCAAGCCAAGGCAGGTACTAAAATTGTAGCTCGTCAAACCATAAAGGCTAGGCGGAAGGATGTGCTTGCAAGATTACATGCTTCCGATGTATCAAGAAGAAAGAAACTTTTAGAAAAGCAGAAAGAAGGTAAGAAACACATGAGAACTGTTGGTAGAGTTCAGATCAACCAAGAAGCTTATCAAGCCTTCTTGAAAAGGTAAATACCATGTAAATAAAACGTAATTTGTAAATATTATATTATATATAGAGCGTCTAGTTATTATCTAGTTCTTACCTAGTTCTTACGTCATTAGTCTTTATTTATCGTTTCAGTAGGTCTTCTAAATACAAGATACCTCTAAAGTTAGGATCTTTAATCTTAGAAATTAACGATCTGCTCACTTGTTGGGTAGATATTGTTGGTCTAACCGCATTATTTACACACCTAAAATTACTGTTTAAAAATGTACGATTCGTCCAATTTAACAGATCTAAAGCAGATTGTACATATTTTCTCTTATCATCAGCACCTCTGTACTCGTCAAACATATAACCTGGTCTCACAATAATGGGTCTGAATTCTGTACATTGTAACAAGCTAGTTTCTGCATCTCTCTTAGACGTTATATATTCCTTTGGAATCAGAGGGAACCAATTATCAGCAGAGATATAGGCGAATGCACCTTTATTGAAATCCTTGCCTTTCACATTCTTGAATGTATTTGCCAGGATTAGTGCACTTTCTTTGTTCATCTTTTCATAAGTAAAATTAGAAGAGTTACTTTTGTTTAATGGATTATTGCCAAAATTAAAGCCAAAATTCACTCCTTCTCCATTCAATGACTTCTTGTAATTCTCATTTTCTAGCAGAATACCCATAGAATGTACTACATTATCGGCCTCACTGAGCCTGTCCTTGTATGTATCAGGTTCGAATATGTCTCCTGAAACCCAATTGACTTGATCAATCCATCGTAGATCTCCTGCTGTGGTATTCTTTGGAGGTAGACCACTCCTACTTACCGATGTGACTTTAAACCCCTGCCTTATGGCCTCTTGACATATACGTTTGCCCAAAAACCCATTACCACCAAACACAATTAAAGATTGCATTGTTAATCTCTTGAGATTGGATCCCTTGTTCTTTTTGAAAAAGCAGGGAGCCGGTGACTTTATAGAATGCTTGATTCATCTTAAGTTCATTTTTTTTATTATTAGAAAAAAAAAAAAAAAGGATGAAAAGAGAATACCAGAACGTCAATATTAAAGAGTTTCTTTTGTCATAATAGACCTTATCAAAAGGTGTCGTTTTGTTAAAATAAATGTTATTGTACATATTATATAGTAGCAACTGTGTATCATTCTATATTGTTTATGCCGTTTAAAAAATGCCCTTTAGATATCACCGTTGTAATCAGCCAATCTTCTTGTAATCTCAAACATCATGGCTTTCAATTTGGTTTCATTTGGCTGTAAGCTTAGGCCTCTTTCACAAGTTACACGGGCTTCTTCCAATTGACCCAAGTTAATCAAAGCATCGCACTTCCTCACAAACATATCCGCATTGATGAAAGCTGTGTTCAACATAAAGTCTATATCCTGTAGGGCCTCGACGTACTTCTTCTGAGACAATGCCAGATCGATTTTCTGGCGGGTCATGAATTGTAGTTCCTGTAGTTGCACAGCGAAGGCCTCCCATGGTGCACGCTTTCTCTGTGCCATCTCGATGGCCAAAGTCGTGCTCTTTAGCGCTTCTGGAAACTTTCTCTTCTGTATATTTTGGATTGCGTTCTCGAATAGGTTCTTGATCAGCTTGGTAGACTCATTGTTAGGCTCAGGATTCAGAATAGGCTTGGTGATGCCAACTAACGACTGTGTCAAATGATTTATCTGTGCGACGTTGGTCTGGATCGACTCGTTCTCGGTCTCAACCGATATCTTCTTGCTGTTCTCGTTATAAACTAATGCCATTGTTTCGCTTGAGATCTAGTGTGTCAGTATCCTTGTCTTATTTGAAATTAAACTGTCCTTCATATAATGAACTTTGGGAAATCCAAATAAATTTCAAACCATGCGCGTCGAAAGAAAAAAATGGCAATATCGATTCTGTTTTCGTTTAATGTGATATATGACTATACACCGTATAACAATAAGTGAATAGTACTATTTATTGTGTTGAATTAAGATACTTATTGATTTATAGAGGATTAGAGAAAAAAAGATATATTTATTCTTTTTTTTTGGACGGGGAAAGTGGATACATTATATGTATAAAAAAAAAGGAAATACATATAAAGAAAAGAGAAAATAAGGAGATAATATTATAATCCCAAGTGTTACACTTGTTTATTAAATGAATAAATTTGTATGGAAAGAAAGAAAAAGTAGAGAGGTTGGGAGGGAATGGATCTGAATAGAAGCAAAAATAAATAACTAAGATTAAAAAAAAAACCATTTTTAAAATTGTTCTTTTTGCTATTCCTTATTTATAGATTTCTATTTTAAATTTTAGTTTTTCCCTCCACATTACGCACTCAATTATATTAGGAGATTAATACTAAAAAAAATGCTTTTCTCTCTCCTTACAAATCAGCATCATCTTCATCAGGCAATGGCAAGGCAGTAGCTTGTTCCATTTCTTGTTGGTATTGTTGCATCAATTGTTCGTCGACTTGGACCTCTGGTGGAGCCAAAGCTGGAGAGGCAACGAATTCCAATTGTGGGTTACCGGCAAGCTTTCTAGCCAACCACAAGAAAGGCTTCTCGAAGTTGTAGTTAGACTTGGCAGAGATATCGTAGTATTGCAAGTTCTTCTTTCTGTGGAAAGTGATGGTCTTGGCCTTGACCTTTCTCTCCTTGACATCGACCTTGTTACCACACAGGACGATTGGGATGTTCTCACAGACACGGACCAAGTCTCTGTGCCAGTTTGGAACGTTCTTATAGGTAATTCTGGAGGTAACATCGAACATGATAATACCACATTGGGCGTTGATATAGTAACCGTCTCTTAGACCACCGAACTTCTCTTGACCGGCAGTATCCCAGACATCAAACTTGATCTCACCGAAGTTAGTGTGGAAAGCCAATGGGTGGACCTCGACACCGATGGTGGCAATGTACTTCTTCTCGAACTCACCAGTCAAATGTCTCTTGACAAAAGTGGTCTTACCGGTACCACCGTCACCAACCAAAACTAGCTTGAATGTAGGAACTTCGTTACTCATCTTTATTTTCTTTGCTTTTAGTATCTTTCTTCTCTTTTCCTATCGAGAACTAAATCTTTAAAGAAGTAAAATCTTATAATAATTTAAACAATTAAAAAAACCCAAAGGAGATGAGAAGAAAAACAAAACAAAATTTTTTTTTTTTTTTTTTTTCCGCAGGGCGCAAAGAGAAAAAATTTTTGATCCGTCGTTGTAAGTGATATCGTGTTGAGTTATATATCATGTGATATTTAAGTTATAATACCATATATAATATATACTTAAGTTTATTGAAAGCTGAGTGTTTTGTATTGTGAATTTGTATTTGTATTTGTATTGTGAATTTGTATTTGAGTTTGTATTTGGTGGGGTTTTTTCTAGTATTTGTTTGAATATATTAAACAATATAATATGTACAAGGAAAGTTCAATCTCCTTTTTTTTTGTTGCTATTAATGAGCTGGTTCTTCTTCAGCTAGTACCAACCAGTCTTCCTCTACTTGGGCAGAGGCTCCGTTATCTTCGGTGTTTGGCTGGGTGTGCAAAGTCTCGACATCTTCTTCTTTGTAAGTCTTCAACAAGTCACCGCTCAACTCACTAGATGGCGCGGTAGGCTTGGCAGGAGGAGCCCATGGCTTGACGTTACCTTCAGCGTCCTTCAAAGAGAACGGAGCCAGCTTCACTGCCTTCAATTCCTTCAAGTATAGATCAGATATAATATTTCTCGTGACTCTACCACTGCTGAAATGACGCACCGCTGTACTAAACCTAAACATTGTTATTTTCTTTGCTTTTCTTTTTACTTTATCTCTCTTTCATCTATTCATATACCAGTGTCAATTAATAAACTATTTAAAATCCTCTTTCCATCTCCTTCCTCTCTCCTCGACTATCCTTCACCCGGTACCACCCCTCTTCGCATTACCCTCCTTGAACTTAAACCCTATGAATAACAAATTTTCAACAAACAAACAATCTTACACCCACACACCAATAATCTGATTGGCTGCATGGTCATGTGATATTTTTGTTGTAAGTGATATAATTGTGACCACAAACGTACAATATTATATTTGTATATATCGTTTAGGGAGCAGGGCAAAAAAAGAGAAGAAGCCCAGGAAATCAAAAAAAAAAAGGGGTGTGAGCTTGAGAAATTGAGCTTAAAGAAGAGAGAAGAGGAAGGAAGACAGAAATTGAAGAAGGAAGAGCAACTCTCCGAGGGAAATTCAAAATTCAAAATTTTTTTTCATTTGATTTTCGTTTAGGTTTTGTCATTGGTTTACCCGATTTGGAAATGTTATTACTTATTGATGTGTTAATACTCTCTCTCCCCCCGGAGAGAGAGAGTAATCATTATATATATATATAAAGGTGATACCAATTCGAAACGTTGTGATTAATATCTTGTAATGTATGAAGTATAACTACACATACATACAAATACATTAAACAATGTTTAAATCCCTCGATTCTATGTATACTGTCGTCAGAGACTGTTTGTTCTCTGAGGGACAGAAATTCACTGAAGAGCCTATAGAAAACGTTATCGCACTCCTGGTGATATGTTCGCTGGTGACAGCGATGGTCATGTGTGGTGTCGTCGTCGTGATACTTCTACTAAACGTTTCCAATGAGAGAGTGCCCGACGAAGAGAGGTTCGATGAGAAGGTGTAAACCACCTTCTCATCTCCCTCTCTCTAGCACACAAACACACCCACTAATACCACGTTGATCTTTTTTTTTGTATTCATTTCATTTGCACGTTTTTTCTTAATATTTTTTAATGGATTATTTACTTTCTTATATATTTTTAATTTTAATATTTCTCTTCTATTTTCTGGTTATACAATTGTGTGTAGTTTGTTCTCCATTGCGTGAGTTGTTGTGGTGGAGGTAGTGTTGTGGTTCCAGTGTTGTAGTACTCATACGTTTCGTATCTGTCTTTATACTGTCTCTTCTGTGTGAGATTCGCCCTCTGCGGTAACTTACTCGTCTTGATGCTGTCGCCGATGTCTAGCCTGTTGCTGTCCACAAATACCCGGTTGTATCCTGGTGATCCGGCATACACGCTGCTCAATACATCAATAGGCTTCTCCAGCTCTTTCCTCTGCGTACGTGCAAGTTTACGGTTACGTCTCTTCTCCTTTCTCGTCAGCAACTTGACACTGCCAAGTTTCTCATTATGTTGCGTCGGCGTTGGCGTCGTCTTAGTTGGCGTATGCAAACCTCGGCTCTTGTGCCTCTTCTGTCTCGTTTTGTGCCTTTGTTCTGCGTGTAACTTCGACCTGTAGTAGTCCGCTCGTATCTTGATGTGGTTCTTACCCATCAGATGGAATTTACGCACACTCAGGGTGTCATGCGTAAGATACGAGTGGCAGTACTCACAATAATACCGGGCCATGTCTCTGTGTTTCTTTACCTTTCCTTTCCCTCTCTCTACTAAATATATCTCATCGAGTTTTTATTTCACACTTTTTTTATTTTTTCAAATTTTTGATAAAAAAAAAAAGAAATTATTTTCGAAGATTGAGTCCTTGCTAAATTAAATAGTCTTGACAACAGAGCACAGCAAAACAATGTTGGTACTTTCGTTTTTATTATTGGTGCACTTGTGTATTGCCACAAAGGGGTTCCCAGATAACCCCTTCGACTGGTTCAATAGGTCGGCAGACCACAACATAGATATAGACCCTTTGCCACGGTCACCAACCTTAAACCCAGACCAGACACTGCTTAAAATTGGGAAACACGGCGCTATAAGCTCTGACCTGGAATTATGCAACAACATCACAAGAGACCGTGTGTTCCTGCAGTTTCCGGAGGCCAACGCAGCAGATGCGGCTGTGACACAGGCATTGTGCATCGGAATGGTTAATTTCTTTAACAGTGGTATAGGAGGTGGCGGTTACGTTGTCTTTGCTAAAGGACCCGATGCCCCTGACACATTGGGTGACCATCTTTTCATAGATTTTAGAGAGCAGGCTCCAGAAGCAGCAGATAAGATGATGTACAAAGACTGTATGTTGTGTTCGAAACTTGGTGGTTTAGCAGTGGCGGTACCTAGTGAATTAAAAGGGTTGTATGAGCTGTACAGATCGAGAGGCAGTGGTACTGTGAGCTGGGCTCAATTGCTACAGCCAATCATCGAACTAGGAGAACAAGGTTGGGAAGTTGGCGAGGCGCTAGGTGCTACGATTGAGCTATATGAACCCTTCTTATTGGCAAGAAGCGATGATTGGGGTTTTGTACTCAATAGAACCAAGAATGGAGTCAAGAAAGTTGGGGATAAGATGACTAGGCCTCGGTTGTCTAATTTATTGAGGGAATTGGCCAAAAATGGGTCCGTAGATCCGTTTTACGACAAAGATAGCTGGATTGTTAAATCTATGGTCGCCAAGATACAAGAGTATGATGGCATAGTCACTGAACAAGATTTTGCTAATTATTATGTAAGGAAGGAGAAGCCCTTAAAAAGAAAAATAAGACAAGGATTTTCATTTGCACCAAACAATGACTTAACCGTCTTGACAAGTGGCGGTTCCAGTTCTGGTCCAGCATTGCTGGGCTCTTTATCGGTCTTGGAAAGTTTCGGAAGTAAATTGGGTGGTGATTACGAAGAGGCCGAGATCTTCAAACTGGTTGAAACAATGAAATGGATGGCAAGTGCTAGAAGCCGTTTAGGAGACTTCTTTGGCGATCATCTTCCAGATAACATTCGTGGAGTGTTAAGCCCTAAATGGATATCTAAGATTATCCATGCCATTAAGAAACAATGTAAACAAGACAGCTATAAAACTTTAGACAATTATATGAAATATGACCCCCTTTATGACATTAATGAACCTCACGGGACCGCACATTTCAGCATAACCGATAAATTTGGAAACGCAATCTCATTGACCACTACTGTGAACCTTCTTTTCGGCTCATTAGTGCACGACCCAGTCACAGGTGTCATCTTCAACAATGAGATGGACGATTTTGCACAACCAAACAGATCCAACAGTTTCGAACTAGCCGCATCTGTGTACAATTACATTGAACCAGGTAAGAGACCCCTGTCCTCAACAGCACCAACAGTTATTCTAAACGAATTGGGCTATCCTGAATTAGTTGTGGGGGCTTCAGGTGGCTCAAGAATAACAACAAGCATTTTGCACACTATCATCAGGGTCTACTGGTACCAGATGCCCCTGTTAGAGGCAATTGCGTACCCTAGAGTACACCATCAACTTTTACCAGACCAATTGGAAGTGGAGAATGCCACAATGATAGGTACGGAGACTATTCAAAATTTAAAAGACATGGGCCACAAAGTCGTGGAGAGAACCCCTAAGAGTGTGGTCAATGCTATCCATCGCGTAGTTGGCGAATGGCACGCAGTTAGTGACTACTGGCGCAAAAGAGGTATATCAGCAGTATACTAAGAAGTAACAAAAATAAAAATGACGTCTTTGTTTATACAAAGGAAAACAAGAAGGCCACGCAATTTTCTTTTTTCATGAAAACCTTTACGACTTGCCTGTTTGTTTATTTATAATAGTTGAAATATGACTATTGACGTGTCTGAATTTCCTTTGTGATGTGCATTAATTTGTCTTCTAAAATAAACACAACACGGTGTACATACAGAAGTAACCGCGTTTTTGTTAACCTTCTGGCTTACCCTGTTTCTCCTCGGCGATGAGTTAGCCGTACCCATTCCAATTCCTCCTTTTCTTTCTTTTTGTATTTTCAGTATCTGAAAATAGAAGATATTCCATGTACGGCACTTTTACTACCCCTCTTTCCACCTTGTTTATGTTTACCATGTCTTTTTTTTTAATTCTTTTTTTCGCGACTGCGGAGTTTTCTATGTTTTTGTTTTCCTGCATCCAGGATCTTCTAATTTTTCCACCTCGAGAAATGCGAGAGAATTTCCAGGGTCCCGTATATTTTTTGTATGTTAAGAAACTGCCGTACAACTCATTCCTGTCAATTTTTCTCTCTATGGTCCAAAGATAGAAGAATAAATGAAAAAAAAAAGCAATGAAAAATAAACAATGGGTCTACCGGCTGGTGCTACGGAAGGTTCTGTGTGGAACTCAACAAAAGTTGAAACTTTACTTCTTTTTTTGGTGTTCTTTTTTAATGTTCACACACCACTACCATTTTTAACTTTACTCTCTCTGTGTGTTATTGTCCAGATCAAATAAAAATTACGTGTTTTTAATAAGGCCTCCTGACTTCTAGTGCACAACTCTATAAAAAAAAAGAAAATCATTTTAACGATTACAAGAAAGATAAAAAAAAAATTTTTTTTAGTTGTGTATTTATTTTTTTTTATCTATCAGTCATATATATTCCATATTATTTTTGAAAATCGAGAATATTTCTTACATTCTATTTCCTTGAATTGTCTTTAAAAAGCAAGCTTTCTTATTTCTTGGAAGGAAAAAATAACAAACATAAAAATATAATAAAAGAAATTAAATAATGGTTTCTTTTTCTTTCGCTACAATTGTAGCAGCTCTTTCTGTTAGTAGTTTGGCTGCTCCTGCTATCGCTCCAAAGAACAAGGATACTTCCGTTCACTTCGTTAACGAGAAGAGATATTACGACTACGACTCTCAAGCTATCGGTGAGCCAATTAGAGGTGTTAACATCGGTGGTTGGTTTGTTCTAGAACCTTACATTACTCCTTCTTTGTTCGAGGCTTTCAGAACTAACCCAAACAATGACGACGGTATTCCAGTCGATGAGTACCACTACTGTCAATACCTGGGCCAAGATGAAGCTAGAACCCGTCTAGAACAACACTGGTCTACTTTCTACACTGAACAAGATTTTGCTGACATCAAGGCCAAGGGTTTCAACATGGTTAGAATCCCAATTGGTTACTGGGCCTTCGTTGACTTGGACTCTGATCCATACGTCAAGGGCTCTCAAGAATACTACTTGGACCAAGCTATCCAATGGGCCAAGAACAACGATCTAAAGGTCTGGGTTGACTTGCACGGTGCCGTTGGTTCTCAAAACGGTTTCGACAACTCCGGTCTAAGAGATTCTTTCGATTTCTTGGTTGACGAAAACTTGGCTATCACTAAGGATGTCCTACAATACATCTTGCAAAAGTACTCTCAACAGGAATATCTGTACACTGTTATTGGTGTTGAATTGATCAACGAACCTTTGGGTCCTGTCTTGGATATGGAGAAGATGAAGGATCAATACTACTTGCCAGCTTACGAATACTTGAGAAACGAGTTGAAGGGTATCCAAGATATTATCATCCACGATGCTTTCCAACCATACCACTACTGGGACAGCTTCATGACTGTTGACAACGGCTACTGGGGTGTCTTGCTAGACCACCACCACTACCAAGTCTTCTCCCCAGGTGAGTGTCAACGTTCCATCGATGAGCACGTTAAGGTCGCCTGTGAATGGGGTACCGGTGTCTTGGACGAATCCCACTGGACTGTCGCTGGTGAATGGAGTGCTGCTTTGACCGATTGTACCAAGTGGTTGAACGGTGTCGGTGTCGGTGCCAGATACGATGGTTCCTTCAACAAGAACGGCCAAGGTTCTTTCTACATTGGCTCTTGTGCTAACAACGAAGACATTAACTCCTGGAGTGAGGAAAGAAAGCAAAACACTAGAAGATACCTAGAAGCTCAATTGGACGCCTTTGAAATGAGAGGTGGCTGGATCTACTGGTGTTACAAGACCGAAACCAGTATTGAATGGGATGCTTCCAGATTGATCGAATATGGTATGTTCCCACAACCATTGACCGACAGACAATTCCCAGGTCAATGTCCACATTAAATGATAAAACTATAGTTTTGTTTTGTTTTTCATTTTATATCTCTATTTCATTCACACACTTTTAATTCTTTTTCCCCCGGTTTTTATTTGGTTTTCTAAAAAATAATTCATGGTTCGTTCATCTGTTAAATTATCAGGTTATTATTACACATTGTAATAATTTTTTTTTCTCTTTTTCGACAATTCCATTTTCTGCATACTTATTTTCTAAGTAACTTTTGGGTTAAATTCAAACGGATGAGAACAACTTATAAATTTTCTTCTAGCAAGGAATATTGTCATTTGAATTTAAAATAAAAAAAAATATATTTTATCCCTCATTGGTTTATTTTAGACACAACAGTTTTGTTAAAATAACAAAAATATCATCACTACAAGTTATAATCTTGTTAGTTGTATCTTCCTTTTTTTTTTCTTTATTTTCTTCACTTCTATATAATCATATTATTACTTATAGATTCTCTTAACAAATGATATATTAGATCTGCTCTAACTATAACTACTTCTACATTACAAATATGCAAGCATTGCATATTTGTGACAAATGTAAGCTTACATAAGCCCTCGAAGCCGAAAGCGGGAAGAATGCTAGCCGACGCTATCCGGTCTTCTACCTCTTTCTCACTGTGCCGGCTTGGTATCGGGTGATCGCTGTTCTATAGCAACAAGAAAAAAAACTAAAAGTTTCTCGAGGATTCTTATGAAAGCAAAAATATTCTAGGGGAAGTCATTTGTATATATAACTAGGACTCTCAATTCCACTCAATTGAAATAAACGTAAAAGAAAAAGAATCTATAACCAAACAAACAAACAAAAAATAATGAGTGCTGTATTATTCAAGAGATTGGCTTTCCAAGTAGGTCCAAGTATTTCTGAGAACACATTTACTTTGTCATCCGTCTCTAAGCAAGGGCATTTCATATCCTTGAGACCTTTTACTAAGCCAACCAAGGAACAGGAAGGGTTTCCATTTGAGTGGGTTTTTGCAGGTACGAATGAACACGTTAAGGTGACTCCAACCACTGACAGTGAAGGTAATGCTGTGTTACAACAGGACTTTGATATGCAATTTGACACTAATGTTTACCTAGGTGTGGAGAACACTCATAGAGGTGTTATCAATACTTTCTGGAAGACCTGGAACTCTGGTTGTCTTGAAGAAACCGGTAAAGTTTTCCCCTTCGGCAAGGATAAAGAAGGCGTTCCATTCATGGAATTGTGGCAACCCGTTGATCCAAGTGTCAAGGATTTAGTAATGGTTAATGCAGGTGATGGTAACTCTGCTCCAGCCTCTTTGAGATCGGTAGTACTACAAGTTTCTGCTGGTCAAGGTTACGAGGGTTTGATTGTTATTGTTGGAAACTGGGCCCAAGGCTACATCGCCAAGGAAGGTGTCAATTCCGTTGAAGGTTTGAACTTCATCAGATACTACATTGAAAATGATAAGGCCAGCAAAGTATACACTCAATTTGGCGCTGATGCCAATAAGTTCCCAACTGAGTTGTCCTCAATCTCCGTTGGATCGAATGTTTCAGTCAACGGTTTGAAATGGGATGTGATCGAGGCCTGAATTAATGATGATTTGTACGTAGAAAATATTTATTAAAAAAAATAATATAGATGATCTAAGCAATAATTTTTGTTTCTTTTAGATAAATAAAAAATGATAAAAGAACAATAAAATGTTCAAAAAAAGAATACTCCGATACGGGGAGTCGAACCCCGGTCCCCACGGTGAAAGCGTGATGTGATAGCCGTTACACCATATCGGAATACAAATTCGGCTGAGAGCTTCAGTAAAGAAAAGGAATGGGTGTAACACTAGCATATCACATGCATTTCACTCAGTACGAAGGAAAAAAATTTTTTTAATTTTTTGCTTTTTATGTTTTCCCCCTCCATCCGGGTTGTTGGGAAAATAAAATAAGAGGGATAATTTTACTCGATAAATACAAGCATTTTCTTTTTTAAATAAATGAAATACCAATCTTGATCATCTGATTTGAGAATTTTTTAGTGAATTATTCAATTAATTAGAAGATAGACTTGCGTTTGTTATTTTTTTGGGGGTCTTAAGGAAAGAGAAAAGAAAGAATACAGAAAAAATAGAAATTAAATTAAAACAATGGGTTCTTACTTATTCATTCTAGCTGTAATTGTTAACTGTATCAACTTATTTGGTCAAGTTCATTTCACTATTTTGTATGCTGATTTGGAAGCTGACTACATCAACCCAATTGAGCTATGTTCCAAGGTTAACAAATTGATTGTTCCTGAAGCTGCCTTGCATGCAATTTTGTCCGTGTTGATGCTGTTAAATGGTTACTGGTTTGTTTTCCTACTGAACTTGCCTGTATTTGCATACAATGTGAATAAGTTTTACAAGAAGGTCCAATTGTTGGATGCTACTGAGATTTTCAGAACATTGGGTAAGCATAAGAGAGAAAGTTTCCTAAAATTGGGTTTCTACCTAGTGATGTTCTTCTTCTACTTGTACAGAATGATCATGGCTTTGATTGCTGACAGTGAGGAATAATTGTACTAAAATAAACGCAAAAAACTGTGTATACTTTTTGTTCTTCATTTTACAAAGGAAAAAAAAAAATAATAATAACATATATCTAATTCTTATTCAAAACATGACTAGCTTAGAAATTTTAAGTAAACAAAAAAAGATAGTTATATTATAATATGCAAATTTAAATATTTAAAAATAAAACAAAAACAACTAAAAAAAAAGTACTTATTAAATTAATTGTTATGTTGA
This sequence comes from Nakaseomyces kungkrabaensis, assembly GCA_030556385.1. Classification (NCBI taxonomy): domain Eukaryota; kingdom Fungi; phylum Ascomycota; class Saccharomycetes; order Saccharomycetales; family Saccharomycetaceae; genus Nakaseomyces; species Nakaseomyces kungkrabaensis. Next base: position 291,698 of record JAKTPY010000006.1, on the reverse strand, counting down.
TTTGTTCATGTTTTTTTTGTCAGCTCGGATTAATTTGTTACTTAAGTGACACTCTACCCTTAACATTACAAAACATTAAAAAATAAATTACAGCAATGCCATAATAACGAAACTTCAAATAATTTTTAAAAACTTTTGTAATTGATATTGAATTGAAAAAGATATACATAAATAAATAAAGAAACAAGAGTTCATACTGCATTCTCAGAAATAAATTAAGTGATTGAAAAAAATAATTGCAGTTCTCAAATACATAAAAAAAGAAACAAAAACTTGGATACTCATTTAAAGATAAAGTCATAAAACAAATAAAATCTATTAATTCCCTTCTTTTAATAAAACAAAGGTGGGATTGAAGAGAATACTAGGGTTACCACCCTATATGATATTTCCCTCATATATTTTTTTTTTATTTTTATATTTTTAATTTTTTTTGGTAGCTCAGTTTAGATGAGCTCTCTCAACACGTTCACCTCTCTTACCAGCGAAACGGATAGCAGTTTCCTGGTCTTCCTTTAGAACAGCAACTCTCATAGTGGCTAGAACATTTTGAGCGGCGTTAGAGTGACGGTAAACACCACCGCTGAAGGCCTTAGTGGCATCCTTACCCAAAGCACCCTTCAACAACTTCTCACCACCTGGATGTTCAGTAACGTAGCCAGCAACATCGTGAACGATACCACCAACGATGACCAGACCGTCGTTTTGCTTGTTCTTTTCCAAGAATTCCTCCTTGGTCCAGGTTGGCAAGTCGACCAGCTTTGGACCCCAGTTGACCTTCTTGCTATCTTGGTCAATCTTCTTTTGTTGTTGTTGAATCAAGGCTTGTTGAATAGCATTTTGGGAGAAGGTCTTCAAGTTGTAAGACAAACCGACCAAAGAACACATGTAGATGAAAACCTTGGTTGGGTCGTATTGGTACCACTTGATAGCATTTCTGTAGTCATTTGGAAACTCGTGGTGGAAGTTGTGGTAACCTTCACCGAAAGTAACAATAGCGGTAACCCAGTTATCACGAGGGGTTCTCTTGTCATCGAATGGTTGGGTACCCAAGTAGTGGGCCATGGAGTTAATACAGAAAGTAGCTTGTTGGATAACGAAGACACGAATGAAACCACCCCAGATCAAACCACCCAAGTAGTCGTTGAAGAAGTAACCACCCAATAGACAAGGCAAGATGAAACCGGAGATCAACATGATTGGAATGTAGTGCTTGTGTTGGAATCTGACAACCCATTCGTCGGTCAAGTCAGAGATATCAGCACGGGCCTTGTACTTTGGGTTTGGCTTCAACAACATCCAACCCATGTGGGAGTACCATAGACCTTGTCTAGCGTCATAAGGGTCTCTCAAGGTGTCGGTGTATCTGTGGTGAATTCTGTGAGAGTGACCCCACCATTTGATTGAACCTTGGACGGAGGCGGCACCAAAGAATGCAAAGAACATCTTCAATGGCAAACGGGCGCTGTAGGCTCTGTGGGACCATAGTCTGTGGTAACCAGCGGTAACGGAGACACCACCCAGAGCATAGTACACGGTAGCGAAAAGAGCCAACTTCCAGTTCAAAGGAGCTTTACCAGACAGCACGAAGGACCACCCGATCATTGGCAAACCGCAGACCAGCGCTAAGTTCAACCAATTCAAGTGCTCGTGCCAGTTATTCAGCGTCCATGGCTGCTCAGAGATATGTGGCGTAGAGGCACTAATCCTCGAAGAGACGTTACCATCCTTTATATTAGCACGTGCTTTGTCATCATTAGCGAAATCGACTTGGGTAACTTCTTTTGTACCCATCAATTTACCGAGACCGTTGACAACACGCACGGATTTCTTGTCTAGACCAGCGGCTAGGATGTTGGCCTGGACCAAGTCCACTTCGGACAGACCATCCTTTTCAAAAGATGTAGTAGTGTTAGTCTCTACTCTGGACATTTTATTGTATTATGTTTTTTTTTCTTTTGGAGTGGATACTTTTTTTTACTTTTCCATAAGAGAGTTACAGCTTAAGAATATAGATTTTATATCAGGTTTATATATGTAAAAAAATTACAATTGGGATGACTCTCAACAAGATCAAATTCAACAATAAAACCCAAACCGAAATCTGCATCGGGTAGGGTCCTAAATTTAAAATTATAATTAAAAATATCAAGAAGATCAAATGTTATCATTTTTTTGATTTTTTGGGCTTACGTTTCTTTTTTTGGCAAATCGCAATCACAATCCCAACAATTTTTTCTTTCTTTAACAATGCAAGAAAGCAGTTCTAGACCAAAGAACCCGCTCATTAAGCTTCTTTGATTTTTTTTTTGTTGAGATCACGTGGAAATATAATGTAGTACGTAGATAATTTGTATTTTACAATGAGTTCTCTCAGAGAAGCACGCGCGCCTTCTTCGTCTTCTCACAAAAGCTTTGCGGGATAAAAAAAAAACAACAAAAAAACAAAAATTGAAACATTTTTGGCTTGTTGAGTTGGGTTGAGCTTCTTATTTCTTCCTGTAATTGGCTACGTCATTTCTAACCCGTTGGGACGTTGTTATGGTTCCCGGAGTTTTTTTATAAAAAGCTGCCTCGAGAGAGAGAGTATCGGGTTTAACAATACTATATCCCTCTACCTTCCTCTCCCCTTAATTTCCTTTATTGTTGAATTTTCATTTCAGTTCACGCTGCGTATTTTAAGGGAACACATTTTGTTGAAAAAAAGTGTCTTCCCCTTAAAAAAAACTACCACCACACACACACACACACACAAGAAAAAATGATCAGACAGGTGCCTCGATCTTTGCTGCTGAAACAGCGGAAGCGGTTGGAAAGGGCGACCGTGCAGAAGGGTAACGGGCTCATCGCCTCGGCTATTGCGGATGTGTTCAGTCTTTCTACGAAGAGCGAGCCAGCCGCTGTGCCATTGTTCTCCAGTGCTGAGGCGCTGGAGTATGGGGGTGATGTGAGGCAGTTTGTTTCATCTGCCACGAGCACAATGGGAGAGGTGTTTGATAAGCGGTATGGTGCCATGAGGAAGGAGTGGAAGACCGTGGAGGACATAGCGGCGGTGTACAGCACCACAGACTGGACGAAAGTTCCAGTGGGTGTGGCCAGGCTGATGTACCTGCATGGATATGGCGCTTACGGGCCCCGTCGTTCGAAACAGCTGGCTCTAAACGAGACCGTTACGTACTCTTCGCGCTGGATGGAACCGCTTACCTTATCTGTAGTGTTGTACGGGTCCGTGCTAAGTGTACTGGGGCTGATGTAAATATTTAAATGAAAAAAAAGATTTTTACTAATATTCTATCCGTATATATCTATTTTTTTAATGTTTTTTTTAATTTTTTTACTTATTCATTACTCGTCATCATCCTCGGAATCGTCCATGTCGTCCATGTTGTCTTCCCAGGATTTCTCTACTGTTTCCTTGACTCTTTTCACGTATTGGGACTTGTGGTCTTTGAACAGCGTCGCGGCCTCGACATTTGCCGGCGACGCAGGGTTCGGGTCGTTGAACAGACTCTGGATGGACGTTAATATCGAGGCGACATCGTATGTAGGCGTCCACCTGTTCTGCAAGATATCTAGACATATCTCACCATTGGCATATACGTTCGGGTGAAACATTTCGCTCAGGAACTTGACATGTGGTGGCTTGTTTGGGTATTCCTCATCGAACTCGAGTAAGAGACGGAACGTACCGTCCTCGTATGGCGTATCTGCAGGACCGATGATCATGGCGTTCCATACCATCACGTTGTCCGGAAGTGGTGAGGCAGAGACACCCGGTGGCGAGTCTGCCTTCATCCTCTTGAAATCTCTCATCAATCTTCTTCTAGCTGCCGTAGACATTTATTATCGATTCTTTAAATTCTAATGTTTATTGTATAAGTTCTTTCAAATTTTTATTTTTTTTATGATCTCTTCGAAAAAAACCTATTAAAATTAATAAAATGCTATTAGTAAGTTCAAAAAATACACTGTAATGGAATAATGCAATAAAGAAAAACCAGAGAAGAAAACCAGTTCCTATTATAGTTTACTATCTGTGCTCTTTTGACGCCAATATCGAATTTGTAAATCTTATTTTAAACCATTCAAACCTCTCCACCTTTTAATATTTTTTTTTTTTTTTTGCCACTGCGCGAAAGTAAAGTCACGCCATGATTTCGTTGAAATAGATAATATTATATAATGCTATTAATTCATTAATGATTTATATATATTATATGATTATATTACCTAATCAAAGTAGTACAGTGCTGCTGCCACTATATATGCGAAGAAGAGACCACTTAGTTGTTCCGAGAGTGTGTGGAACACTATCACTGTGACTATGAGGTTCCACAGCCACATTGCGAGGAACAGGACCAGTAGTATCACCGGGTTCTCCCACATGACAAATCTTGCTGTGAAAGATACCATTTTGACAGTCTTTTGTAGTCTCTGTTCCCATGCGGGTATCCTATTGTCCTGAGTGTTCATAATCTTCTTACATTGGTCGATGAAGTAGTTCTTGGAGGACACACAGCGCTGTACGGCACTGACGAAGAATTGACGGGACTCTCCAACCAAGAAAAGAATCATTAGTGTGAGCAGAAAGATGTGGCCCGAAGGGTCGTGACCACCTTTCCAATACCCACCATTAATTCTGCATGCCGAGGAGTTGTCCAGGGTAGAGTTTGTACCAGCACCACCATTAAGGGTTAGGTTTCCGATAAACTCCTTGATGAATAGGTTGATTTGCTCGTTGGTATAGTCCAAATTATTCTCCAGCAGGAACCTGTTAACCTCCCGGATCACGGCGCTGTTGCGAATCTGACTGCCGTAATGATCGAGCGCTTTCTCGATACTGCCGGTGACAAACTCCATGAGTTTCGAATCAACGCCCAGCGGGTTCTTACCGTTAACCTGGTACTCCTTGACCTTGTTGTAGATCTTACGCCAGGAACTGAGTCTTCGCCTCCACGAGTCCTGGAACTCGAGGTTTACGTTACCGTCTGCGTCGTAGAGGTCGAAATTACACGACCCGCCGCTGACTTGGAAGATCAGGTCCATAATAGGTGGGATATCGAACCATAGTATCCCCTGTGTGAACACATACCACCACAGCGTCAGGATCAGGTACCGTTTCAGACTGGTCTTCCACTGCTGCCTTGTATCATACCGCACTATACACAGCCATCCTACCAGTGTAGTCCAAAACCAACCTTTCTTAACAAATATACGATTTACCAACCCATCTTTGTTCACCTGTAAGGGATGTCTCAACACAAATAACGATATGATGTTCCCTAAAACCAGAATTGCAGGGCACAGCCCCAGCAACGACCATTTATACACAGAGTTCATTTGTTGCAATGTAGTTTTCTCGAGTAGTTATTGATCGAGAAGAAAGATAAAAGGAAAGAAATATTGCATTTGAAATTTTTGATCCCTCCCTCATCCTTAAATTTTAATTTTTTTTTTGATGAGCTTTGTAATTTTACAGAAAAAAGAAAGCAAAGTTTAAAAAAGAAAGAAATCCTTGAGTTGAGCACAACACATTAAACAAAGAGGACAACACAAAGATGAGTAACGAACAACAAGAAGAGGAAACGGTACTTCCGACAAGATTCGAGGTAGAGCTCGAGTTTGTACAATCGCTGGCGAACATACCGTACGTAACGTACCTGCTGACGCAGCAGCAGCTACTGTGGAAGGACCCCAAGTTCAAGAACTACTTGAAGTACCTCGAGTACTGGTGTGAACCACCCTACGCACAGTGCATAGTGTACCCTAACGCACTATTTGTGCTCAAACTGTTGAACGGATTCATGGAACACGCCACAGTCAACGAGGACGGCCTCCTCGACGGTCTCGACGACCTCCCAAAGATAATACAACTGCAAGGTGGCCAATGGATGAACGAAATGGTAGAAAGATGGGCTAATTAAGTTGTGCTTGTATATATATGTATGTATATGTATGTGCATAGTTCGTATAAGATAATAAAACGTGTTATTCGTACTGTATTAGATAAAACGTGATGTTCGTACTATATTAGATAAAACGTGATGTTAGTATTATATTATATAAAACGTGACACACGTACAATATAACAATAATCGTACAAAACACCATAACGTGATCCCACGTACAACACAACATACCCTCCCTTTTCTTCTGGGAGTGCGCGCACTTTGAACAGCGCTGGCTCACTCTCTCTTTTGAAAAAACCGAGGTGACCCCCCAGCGGTGTGCGTTTGTGTGTGTCTCTCGGTGGATGCCGTGATGTGTCTGTGGGAGAGTATCTCTGCGTATATCTCTGTGTCTTTGTCTCTGGCTCTCTGCGTGAGCGTGAGACTGGTAATCTATACTCCGGGTAAGTGGTCATTGTTTTCTCCCACACTTTTTTCTTATCACTTTTACCATGACGCTTATTGTCGAGGGATTGAATCATTTTGGAAGGGGGGGGTTCAATTGAAGATCTATATAAACCAGGAAATCTTTATTTGGATTTGGGAAATAGAACTTTAATAAGAGACAGAGACAAAGAAAACACAAAGAAATAATAACAAACAAATAAAGAAATGCCTGCTCCTGCTCAGAAGAAGAAGTTGGCTGGGTTAAGGGCCAATTTCAATGTGTTGGGTGAGAAGGATAAGATATTGGTAGCCAATAGAGGTGAAATTCCAATTAGGATCTTTAGAACTGCGCATGAGTTGTCTATGCGTACCGTGGCTATATACTCGCACGAGGATAGGTTGTCTACGCACAGATTGAAGGCGGATGAGGCGTATGTTATCGGTGAAGAAGGGCAATACACCCCCGTGGGCGCTTACCTGGCCATTGACGAGATTATCGAGATTGCAAAGAAGCACGGTGTGGATTTCATCCACCCGGGCTACGGGTTCTTGTCTGAGAACTCAGAGTTCGCTGCGAAGGTGCAGCAGGCCGGGATCACCTGGGTGGGTCCACCTGCAGAGGTGATTGACTCCGTGGGTGATAAAGTCTCCGCTAGAAACCTAGCGGCTCGCGCGCAGGTGCCAACCGTGCCAGGTACTCCTGGCCCAATTGAAACCGTCGAGGAGGCCGAGGCCTTCGTTGAGAAGTACGGGTACCCTGTTATCATCAAGGCCGCCTTCGGTGGTGGTGGTAGAGGTATGAGAGTCGTTAGAGAAGGTGAGGACATCGGTGACGCGTTCCAGCGTGCCACCTCAGAGGCCAAGACCGCTTTCGGTAACGGTACCTGTTTCGTTGAAAGATTCTTGAACAAGCCTAAACACATCGAGGTGCAGCTGCTGGCAGATAACCATGGTAACGTGGTGCATCTGTTCGAAAGAGATTGTTCTGTGCAACGTAGACACCAGAAGGTGGTCGAAGTCGCACCAGCTAAAACCCTGCCTCGTGAAGTCAGAGACGCTATCCTGACTGATGCAGTTAAGTTGGCAAAGGAAGCCGGCTATAGAAACGCCGGTACCGCTGAGTTCTTAGTCGACGACCAAAACAGACACTACTTCATCGAAATTAACCCAAGAATTCAGGTCGAGCACACAATCACCGAGGAGATTACTGGTATCGATATCGTCGCTGCACAAATCCAGATCGCAGCTGGCGCTACGCTAAATGACCTGGGTCTGCTGCAGGACAGAATCACTACCCGCGGTTTCGCTATCCAATGCCGTATCACCACCGAAGATCCTTCAAAGAACTTCCAACCAGATACCGGTAGAATTGAGGTTTACAGCTCAGCAGGTGGTAACGGTGTAAGACTGGATGGTGGTAACGCTTACGCAGGTGCTGTTATCTCCCCACATTACGATTCCATGTTGGTGAAATGCTCCTGTTCTGGTTCTACTTATGAAATTGTTCGTCGTAAGATGATCCGTTCCTTGATCGAATTCAGGATCAGAGGTGTCAAAACTAACATTCCATTCTTGTTGACTCTATTGACCCATCCTGTTTTCATTAACGGTCAATACTGGACTACTTTCATTGATGATACTCCACAATTGTTCCACATGGTATCTTCTCAAAACAGAGCCCAGAAGCTATTGCACTACTTGGCTGACTTGGCTGTTAACGGTTCATCCATTAAGGGTCAAATTGGTTTGCCAAAATTGACCACTAAGCCTAATATCCCCCACTTGTACGATGACAAGGGTGAAATTATTAATGTTAAGAGCACTCCTCCACCAAACGGATGGAGACAAGTGCTGTTGGAGAAAGGCCCAGAAGCCTTCGCCAAGGAAGTTAGAGCCTTTAAGGGTACTTTATTAATGGATACCACCTGGAGAGACGCACACCAATCGTTATTGGCCACCAGAGTTAGAACCCATGATTTAGCTGCCATTGCTCCTACCACTGCTCATGCATTGGCTGGTGCCTTCGCTTTGGAGTGTTGGGGTGGTGCTACCTTTGATGTTGCTATGAGATTCTTACACGAAGACCCATGGGAACGTCTAAGAACCTTGAGAAAACTGGTTCCAAACATTCCATTCCAAATGTTGTTGCGTGGTGCAAATGGTGTTGCTTACTCTTCTCTTCCAGATAACGCTATTGACCACTTCGTCAAGCAAGCCAAGGACAACGGTGTCGATATCTTTAGAGTCTTTGATGCACTAAACGATCTTGAGCAATTGAAGGTTGGTGTAGACGCTGTTAAGAAGGCTGGTGGTGTTGTCGAAGCAACTGTTTGTTACTCTGGTGACATGTTGCAACCTGGAAAGAAATACAACCTGGACTACTACCTAGAGGTTACTGAACGTATCGTTAAAATGGGTACCCATATCCTAGGTATTAAGGATATGGCTGGTACTATGAAGCCAGCCGCTGCTAAGTTGTTGATTGGCTCTATTAGAGCTAAATTCCCAGACTTGCCAATCCACGTCCACACTCATGACTCTGCTGGTACTGCAGTTGCCTCTATGGCCGCTGCTGCATTTGCTGGTGCAGATGTAGTTGATGTTGCCATTAACTCTATGTCCGGTATGACCGCTCAACCATCTATCAACGCTCTTTTGGCTTCTTTGGATGGTGATATTGACTGTGGTGTCAATGTCAAGCATGCTCGTGAATTAGATGCCTACTGGGCCGAAATGAGACTTTTGTACTCTTGTTTCGAAGCTGATCTGAAGGGTCCTGATCCAGAAGTCTACGATCACGAAATTCCAGGTGGTCAATTGACTAACTTATTGTTCCAAGCCCAACAATTGGGTCTTGGTGAGAAGTGGATTGAAACTAAGAAAGCTTACAAGCAAGCAAATATGCTGCTAGGTGATATCGTCAAGGTCACACCAACCTCCAAGGTTGTTGGTGATTTGGCACAGTTCATGGTTAGCAACCAATTGACTCCAGAAGATGTCAAGCGTCTGGCTAGCTCCTTGGATTTCCCAGATTCCGTTATGGACTTCTTCGAAGGTTTGATGGGTCAACCATACGGTGGTTTCCCAGAACCTTTAAGATCTGATATTTTGAGAGAAAAGAGAAGAAAGCTAACTGTTCGTCCAGGTTTGGAATTGGAGCCATTTGACTTGGAAGGTATTAAAGAAGATTTAGAGAACAGATTCGGTGAAATCGATGAATGTGATGTTGCTTCTTACAACATGTATCCAAAGGTTTACGAGGACTTCCAAAAGATGAGAGAACAATATGGTGATCTATCTGTTCTCCCAACTAAGAACTTCTTGGCTCCTCCAGATGTAGGTGAAGAAATTGAAGTTCATATCGAACAAGGTAAGACTTTAATTATAAGACTACAAGCTGTTGGTGATTTACACAAAGAAACTGGTATGAGAGATGTTTATTTCGAATTGAATGGTGAAATGAGAAAGATTCGTGTAGCTGACAAATCTCAAAAGGTCGAGACTGTTTCTAAGCCAAAGGCTGATGGCCATGACCCATTCCAAATTGGTGCTCCAATGGCCGGTGTCATTGTTGAAGTTAAAGTTCACAAGGGCTCTTTGGTCAAGAAGGGTCAACCAGTTGCTGTCTTGAGTGCCATGAAGATGGAAATGGTGGTCTCTTCTCCTGCTGACGGTCAAGTCAAGGATGTCTTTGTAAAGGATAGCGAAAACGTTGACGCTTCCGACTTGCTTGTACTATTAGAAGATGCTGAACCACCAGCCGAGTAAGGCAACCTTTGTGACGATCCTATATTTCTTTTTTTTTGTTTTCAACAATGGTCATTTTCCTTGTAAGTATAGATATGAAGAAATCATGTCTTTCGTACTACTGTTGTTATAAATTGTGGACTCTACAAAAGTTCTGCTCCGACAAATTTTTGTTATAATACACAACTAAAAAAGAAAAGCATTTATGTATCCTTGAGTTTGTTTTATTTATATTTCCCCAACATTTGTTATTTTAATAATATTATTCCTTATAAATTAATCATTATATTCAATTTTTTTAATTACCATTTGTTTGTTACCTTCTTTTATTACAACTTATGTATATAATTAATACATAATACACTAGAAATTACCTTTGCCTTTTCATTTGACTACTGGCTGTGGGTCTAGTTAACCTGTTTGACACTTGCACACCTTGTCTATTCCTAGCATTTCTTAGACTAGTAGCCTTAGTAACTCTACCCATAGTTTGTCTTGAATGGACTGGTATTCTACTGCCCAGAACCGAGGGCTTCTTCTTCTTCTTTTCGTCGATCCTGTCTTGTTCCTGCTTCAACTCCTTTTTCAACTCGTCCACTTCCTCAGAATACTTCTTCACCAGTTCTTCACCACTTATACTGTCAGTAACACGATCCTCCATGATCTGGTACGCGTACCCAGCCTGCGATTGGATATCGATCCAGTTATCCAACATCCTGTTTGTAGACTTACACACATGATGTATCTTCTTCATATGGCTCGGGAGTGCACCCTTAACAACAGTATCAACTCTCTTGATGGTATCAATGATCTTGTCCAGCGTCTCCAGCTCTTTCAACAGACTCTGTGTTGTGATCCCTTCATCAATCAACGCACTTGGCCTCGGTTTGTCTTCCCTGGTGCTAACATTGGACCTCATTTGGTCAAATATCTGCGGTATCAGCTGGTTAATAGCAGAATTATCCATTGTCTCGTTATGCTTCTTATTGTTTTTTATTCTTGTTGTAGTTGTAAGTGTGTTTGTTTTTGTTTTCATATAACTTTCGCTTCTTAAAAATGAAGTGCCCTTTTTCAGAAAATGCGATGCGATAACCAACTTTGCCTTTAAAACCTCACAAGAAATCATATCCACACATCAACGAAATGGCTGAGGAACTAGATCGGTTGGCCAGTTTCATCAATCAATCAGAGTTTGATGCACTGACTTTTTTAGTGTTACTCGAGGAATGTTGCGATAATGTTAGAGAGAAACCGAGAGACGTTTTAATACAATACTATCAGGGGTTGAGTGATGACATTGTTTCCAAATTGGAACTGACTGGTGGCAAAGAAGAGCTTGTCTGGGGTCTGCCAAAAGTTTTGCTAGGTGAAATCAGGGAAACGTGTGTATCTGATGTAGAGTTCATGGATGCAATCAAGAAATGTCTAGCTAAGATTGCTCAGCTAGGTGATCACGATGAAATTTTACTATTTGCTACAGAGTTATTGCAGAAATGTAAAGTTTCAGAAATCGATATCTATGCAGAAGAGGAAGAAGAAGACAACCAATTAGCTTTGAGGGTCTTTGAGGAGAAAGTTAAGTTGTTGTTATCATTGTATATCATCCCGGGATTAGAAAATATCGGTAACACTTCGAGATTTCTTGCTACCACTGTATCATCATTGATGCAGCTACTAGTGAATAATTTAAATAATCAGGACTATGATGTGTCTGATACACTACTGGAAATCGTTGCCTTTTTTTATGATAACTACAGCCTCTCTGATAGTAATACAAGTGATCAAAAAGCAGACGAAAGGTATATGATAGATAAGATCCTAGTAAGTTTTTGGACCTATGCAATTAATCTTTGTTTGAAAAATAAACAATGCTTTGCTGAAATACATCAATTATCACAAGTACAGAAACTAGCAAGATTGGTCGAGGGAATTGACACTATCGATAGTCGCTATGTTGATAAATGTAAGAAAATCATTGAAATCTCAGAGAAGAAATTGAAAATAGACCTAGTTAAGCAATTCCATGAATGCATCTATGAGACATCCAATATTTATATTAATCTACCGAGAGAGACCGACGGGAAAGTCACCAACGAATTGACTGAGGAAGTATACCAAATGTCGTATATCAACGGCTTAACTATGATGGAAACAAGACAAACCAAATTAATGATAGATCCTATTGGTGCACTAGGATTGACCTCAATATATTATATTTCAAATGATAAACTGCCCCCACAAATATCGTTCGGAATAAACGATGCTATCTTGCTTTACATAAGATTTGCAAGTGCTTCTCTATATTCTTCCTCATTCCATAACACTTTTATTGAGGGACTCTGTAGGTTTTACCTCTGGAATGGTATTATCAACAGTAGTGACAACACACTGCTGTTTAAGAAAACTATTGAATTGGTTCCAAGTTATATGTTAAAGATTTTCCTGCAACTGCTGCTGCTCAAGACTTGTACCGAGAGTAACAATTCTCAAAAGAGGATGAACTTCTCTTTGATTTCACATATCCTGGCGTTCTGTAACGACAGTCTTGCATTTGATTTCATACTAGACACTTTATTATCATGTCCATATTTGGAGGCTAAAATTGCAGTAGCTGGCCTACTGAAAGATCTTATGTCAAAGAACAGTACTGAGTTCAAATTAGAAAGTAAAGAAACCCTTTCAGATGAAAATGCACCACCACCACTGCCGGATAGACCACCGATACCAGTTGATGAACATAGAATTGCCAGTATCCATACTTTGGTCAAAATGTGTATCGAGGACACAAACAAACCTACGAATAATAAGACACAAGGAAACCTGATCTTGCTACAATACTTTATGAACCTGTTGATAACGCTACACAAACAATGGGATACAGTCCTGTTAAAAGAGATCAACGAGGATATAGAGAAACAGTTTAATAACCGTACGAATGATGAATTCCCCGAGATTGAGTTTCTGAGAATCACCAACGCGACACTAGCACAATACTTGGAATGAAAAAAAGCACAGACGTATAACCTGCACAAGGGACAAGATGTTCTATATGTAATTTATATTTGACAATATATTTAATAAAAAAAACTAACTAATTTACCATTGAATAAGTTTAATTGGTTCGGTCCGATGCGCGCGATTATCACAGGAAAAAGGAAAGTAAAAAAAAAAGAAAGTAAAGACGGTTTTACAGCTCATTAAGATCATCAATATTTAAATTTCTAGGGGACCTGGTAATCCAACAGCGACAAATAACAATAATAGTACGCCAAAGATGTTAAGGTTTCAAAGTTCACAGTTCCTGCAGTCTGTGCGCACCCCTACGATTACGCAGATTCCAGATTTCACGAAATACTCTCCAATACGGCCGATCAATGAAGAGCTGGCTCCATATATACACGAAACTATGAAAGCGTTCCCGTCAAAATCACACTATATCAACCAGCAGCATTACTACCACAATGACATAGTGTTGATCAATGATTATTTGAAGAAGAAGCCCACACCGGTGTCGCTTACACAGTTAGCGCAATATTACGACGATTCTACCACTTTGACTAAACAGAAAGTTATTACTTCGGCCAAGTTTGTTAAGGAAGAGTTGGCAATAAGGATGGCACATAAGATCCACTCTTTACAAATGCTACCATTCAATGTTGTGAACAATTTCCATTTCGTACAGGTATATGAGTCATATTACAACATCTTTGAACGGTTCAGGAAATTCCCACGTATAAGTACATTGGAAGATAGCATTAGGTTTACGAAATTTACTAGGGAGATTTTGAAGGATTTTAATACGTTAAACTTACCTCATTTGATCATGGGTGCTCTGGAATGCACTACCTTGGACTTATACCCAACAGATAAGATGGATGAGCTTTTGTCTGAACTTCTCCGAGCACGTATCTCTAGAAGATTGATTGTAGAAGAGCATATCAGTATTGCAAACAACTATTTCAGTGGGAAGAAGAGCAATACATTGGTTCTTGGAGATATCTTCCAAGAATGTTACGCTAAGGATTATCTACTAGAGGCTAGCAAGACCTCCGAGAAGTTTATCAAGGACATGTACTTTGAAGGGATGCCAATGCCAGAGTTAATAATAAACGGTGAAACTGAGTTAAAATTCTATTTTCTGCCGTACCATCTCAAGTATTTGTTAGGTGAGATATTAAGGAACACGTACGAGGCCACGATAAAGGATTATATTAGAAAAGGGTTGGATAAACCCGAGCCTATAGTAGTGACAATAATTAAGAATGAGGAGTCTTATCTATTCCGTATATGTGACAAAGCTGGAGGATTAGTAAATCATGACGCTGACAGGAACATATGGTCATTCGGGAAGACCAAGGAACAAGCTGCACAATCACTTTCGAATTTCCACAAGTTACCGGGACTCCAAACCGTGTCACTATATGACCACCTGTACAGTGGTAAATTAAGAGACGGACCAGTTAACAAACCATACATGAACACATCACTAGAACCCATGGCTCACAGCAACTTGAAAAACGTTGTCCTGGGTTACGAAGTGCCATTACTCAAACTCCTACAGAGATCATTCAGGTACAAGTTGGGTATTGGGCTAGCCATGTGCAAAGTGTATGCGGAATACTGGAACGGTGATCTAACCTTGCACTCAATCCACGGATTCGGCACAGACACTGTGTTGAAACTGGGGAATCTAATGAAACACACAAAAGAACTACAACTAGACAGAGTTTAAATAACCACATTTGCATTTATATATATATACATATATCAACAAAAGAAACTCCGAGAAATATACCATTATACGCACATCACATGTTGTATTAATTTGCATGTGATCATCTTTGTTTTGCAATATCACGACCAACGTCTAAAAATGAGTCACCACAGCTTCCTCATCCCACAGTTGTTCACGTGTTTTGTGACATGAAAGATTTTTCTTCCCCATAGAAAAATTTAAATGCACGTGACTATAAGTAGTACTATATAGTACTATCACGTGACATATGACTCGTCTTTTTTTCAACTCTCTTCTCTTCACGACCGGGTAAAGACCAAGAAAGAAAGCCCGGAGAAAAAGGGCTGACTGTGCATTCTTTTTTTTTTCCACACCACGATTCCTCACGCTCATCCAATGAGGATGAGAAAAAACTGTGATCTTGTACTGCGATTTGAGAGGGGGGAGGAGGGAGGGGGGGCGCATAACCCCATGTATGTAGATCACATGTTTTGTGTGTTACTGTGTGTGTACTGTGTGTGTAAGTTTGTTATCTTATTTTTTCACAGTTCATAGTACTGTCTTGCAATCTGTGTATTTTGAACGAAAGTTGTGTTGTTTTCCAGTGTTTAAAAAATTAAATGTGTTATCGTTGTTAGTCACAGAGACAAAGGGGAGGGTTTGTGTAAGGGAAGGGGGGGGAAGATTATTCCTCGAGGAACGAAGGGCATCGAAGATCTTTCCCTCATATATAAGAGCCTATGTAAATATTTTCGAATAAAATAATACTTCTTTTTTGCTGTAGACCAGGAATCAAGATCATTATATCACTATGAAGATCACAGATAAGCTGCAACAGCAGCATCAGAAGAGTGATAAAGCTACATTTTCATTTGAATATTTCGTTCCTAAGACCACGCAGGGTGTACAGAACCTGTACGATCGTATGGATCGTATGTACGAGGCGTCTATGCCAGAATTCATCGATATTACATGGAACGCCGGTGGTGGGAGGTTTTCGCAGTTGTCTACCGAGCTTGTCTCCACGGCACAGAGTGTGCTGGGTCTCGAGACGTGTATGCACCTGACGTGCACGAATATGCCTGTCTCGGAGATCGATGAGGCGCTAGAGGACGCTTACAACTCCGGTTGTCAGAATATCCTTGCGTTGCGTGGTGACCCGCCGCTAAACGCTCCTAATGGCTGGCAGCCCGTCGAAGGCGGGTTTAACTACGCTAAGGATCTGATCAAGTACATCAAGACCAAGTACGGAGACCATTTCGATATCGGTGTCGCCGGTTATCCAGAGGGACACCCCGAGGAGAAGGACAGATCAAAGGACCTAGTGTATTTGAAGGAGAAGATCGATGCCGGTGGTGATTTTATAATTACGCAGATGTTTTACGACGTGGATAATTTCATTCAGTGGTGCCATGACGTCAGGGCCATTGGTATCGATGTGCCTATCATCCCCGGTATTATGCCCATCACCACATACGCTGCATTTTTGAGAAGAGCACAGTGGGGTAAAGTAGTCATTCCACAGAAGTTTCTGGACGCATTGGAGCCTGTTAAGGACGATGATCAATTGGTCAGAGACCTTGGTTCTGAGCTTGTTGTGAATATGTGCCAACAGATCATCGATAGCGGGTATGTGAAGCATTTACACATTTATACCATGAACTTGGAAAAAGCTCCCTTGATTATACTGGAAAAATTGGGACTATTGCCTAGTGAGCGTGAAGTGAATGGTAACGCTGCAAACAATGGTCTACCATGGAGAAAATCTCTGAATCCAAAGAGGAAAAACGAAGAAGTCAGACCTATCTTTTGGAAGCGTAGACCTTATTCCTACGTTGCCAGAACTTCTCAATGGGCTGTGGATGAATTCCCTAACGGTAGATTTGGTGACTCTTCTTCGCCTGCTTTTGGTGACCTCGACTTGTGTGGATCGACTTTGATTAGACAATCTGGGAAGAAGTCATTGGAGCTGTGGTCTACTCCGACCTCTATCCAAGAAGTTTCTCAACTAGTTATTAACTACTTGACTGGTAACTTGAAATGTCTTCCATGGAGTGATACTCCATTGGATGCGGAAATTGATCCTATCCTGGAGAATCTACTGGATTTGAATAGGAACATGATAATTACCATTAATTCTCAACCTCAAATCAACGGCATCAGATCAAACGATGCGGTTCATGGATGGGGTCCTAAGGACGGTTATGTTTACCAAAAACAATATCTAGAGTTCTTACTACCTAAAGAGAAAGTCTCCAAACTAGAAGACCGTTTGGCTGGTAACGAGATGCTAACCTACTTTGCAGTAGATAACCAAGACAATCTAGTTAGTAATCATCCAGATGGCTCAAAGGCTAACGCTGTGACGTGGGGTATATTCCCAGGAAGAGAAGTATTACAACCTACCATCGTCGAAAAGGTTTCGTTTTTGGCATGGAAGGAAGAGTTCTTCAGAATTTTGGAAGAGTGGAAGTGGAACTTCCAAGAAAACAATGAGGAAAGTAGTGCTCAATTCATTCAGCATTTGATTGATAATTACATGTTGGTTAACATTGTGGATAATGATTACATTTCTTCAGAAGACCAAATTTACAACGTTTTGAGTGAGTTATAATTGTTTCTTTTCTCGCCTATTCAGTTTTTTCTTGCCAACTTTCCTTCTTGTTATTTTCATGAGGTCATAATTTCAACATATTGTGACACTCTTATAAAAAGTATTTTTTTATTCTGCATTTCTACATTCAACATTGCATATTACTATTTCTAATTTTTAAAAGAACATTGGTTTGTTCTATTATTTGTTTTTATATTGATCTCTTGTATAGCCAAACTTTAATAAAACTGTTCTCGGTTTTTCTTTGACTAAAAAAAAAAAAAATATTTATGATCTCTAAACTAACAGTTACATTCCCATGCCTGAAACAGGCTGATAAATAGGTTTGCTTATATTGTCATCATCTCAGAATATTGCTCCCTCATTTATGAATAGGCGAGACTCGTGCTTAGTACACCAGTGCACGATCCTGCGGGCACTGGTTAGCGCAACACTCTTGTCTTGTATTCCATTATTACAAATCATGTAAAGTTCAAATTTTGGTGTAACCCATGCCATTCCCAGCATGTTTATAGGTTCTTTTACAAATGAGGAGGCATTTATAGAATCGCTCTCTGTTGGTGATTCTTTTCTCCATTGGAGGAACACAATGGCAACTTTGTTCGGATTCTTACTCATTTCCTCAGTGATTGAATTTGCAATACACTGATAGTAGAATTTCAACTTCCTTTCATATATAAACTTCTGGCGAGAGTCTGTAGAATCACTGACCAATTGTGGCATAGTATATTGGATATGTCTTTTTGATTTAAAAATGAAGTGATGGACGAAGGGAGCAGGTATATCAGCAATCGAATACGGTTTTAAAATATTAGCCGTTAGCTGCTGTAAAAGGTTCTTGTTTCCTTCCAATTCTGTAGTTAGATTGTCACAATATGTCTTCATTTTGAAAAATGCATCTTTTTGTCCACTAATAGCTACTATCACCGATGGATGATTTCCCTCACCGGTAATATTTGTATCCATTGGCTTAGTTAAATTTTTGATATAACAATATAAGTAACCATTGGAGTTGAATTTTGGGAAGCAAAGAGGAATCCACAGCTCTTTTTGCGCCTCCAGATTCTGAAATTGTGTTGATATTACTAAGAAAAGGATCTGTAGATCGGTAGGATGCAGAGTATGACTCTTGGGTCTAAGAACACTGCAGATTCGGTTTTTGGGTGCAATAATGAAAGAGTATAACAAAGTTCCTCTCGGCAGATCTTCCATTTTTTCCAGTTCTCTTGTCATGATTTTGTGAAGTTTGGATCTCATTGATTTCCTCATATCAAGACACTGTAGTGCATTCAAATATAGTTCAGGATATAACTTATTAGTAAATTTGGCACAAATTTCAGTAAGTGAATCAAAATCAGTTGATTCGAGATGACTACGTAGATCAAAATTATGTCTCTTTTGAAAATATCTCATCAATTGTTTCCTGGTCAAAGTGGAAAGTATATATGAATGCAAAAATTCTAACTGCTCGGTTAATTCTAGTTGTGTTTCTTTCCTTCCTTTGGAAAACGCCACGTAAAATATAGGATTCTTATTCAAGAACACAAATTTAGCCTTTGATTTCGTTGTTGTAAAGGATTTTATATCGTCATCAGCGGAAACCTGAAAGTAACTTATTATAGTCGTTAATAAACCAACATAGGAAGTAGACTCGCTGTCATTTTCATTCATCGTAAACACAGGTTTGCCTGCAGAAGTAAATATGAAAAAGTTCTTGTTCAACTCATCGCTATCATTTTCAGTGTCAAATATATCAGGTATCTCATTACTAACATAACTCTTCGTTATCGCACCATCAACAGAGTATAAACTCTCGTTGAGAGTTCTTATAAGATCAAACTCCGCATCATTATTGCTGTTACTCTCGCCGATCCCAGGTCTCAAACTTAGTACTGACCTAGACCTCGATGTTAATGATCCCGTCGCAATTGTATCATTATCTTCCGACACTGGATTACTATAAGAGCTTGTTTCTAAAGGTGATACCTGAGTGCTCACCTCGGGACTAGCCAGATTTAAAGAGGTAGTGGGTTGCGATTGCTGCGGTACCCTTAACTTCATCAATGTTGAATCCACCTCCATATCCTTGTCCTTCTTCTTCTTCTTTTTCTATTCCTCTTTATCTTTCTATTTATCTTCAACAATAATTAGCAGCTGTATTTAGAATGTATGGAATAATAGATTGATTAAAAACTATGCTAACATTCATTTAGTGAATATATGTCTATTCACATGTTTTTAGTATAATGATTAATTGGTGCATGGTGTTACCCTGTTAGTTAAATGTATCTATAGACGCAAAATTGTCACATTTACAAATACGTATATAACTATTTATAATGTATTTTTGTGACTGTTTTTATAACATCCTTTTACCACATATACAAGGCTACAATTTTCCTATTAAGGTAATTTTTCACCTTTTATAACTTTTGTTGAAAAAAAAAAAAAATGAAAAAAAGAAGTGAACTAGAGACTCAACACCGGGTAATACATTTTCTGCAGGAAAAAAAAAAAATATTCAATGACATTGGCAAAAGCTTCAAAATTTTTCACCTTTGAACAAAGTTGGTTATTGTTCTCGAAGTTGCAAGTTCTTACTCTCTTTCTTTCTAACATTCGCAATCTAAACCGTACCAGTGTGTGTTTTTTGCTAATATTTGTCGATTGAAAGTTACCAACATCAACTTTCCGTGTTCCATTCCGACATTTTTTAAGAAATACAACTAGATATAACAATAAACTAACAATGTCCGCTCCAGCTGCTGCTCCAGAAGGTCAACAAAGAAGAGGTGGTTTCGGTAACAGAAACAGAAGAGGTGGTAACAGAAGAGGTGGTAGACAATCCGAAGAAAAGGGTTGGGTTCCAGTTACCAAGCTAGGTAGATTGGTCAAGGCTGGTAAGATCACCACCATTGAAGAAATCTTCTTGCACTCTTTGCCAGTTAAGGAGTTCCAAATCATCGACACTTTGTTGCCAAACTTGCAAGATGAAGTTATGAACATCAAGCCAGTTCAAAAGCAAACCCGTGCCGGTCAAAGAACCAGATTCAAGGCTGTCGTTGTTGTCGGTGACTCCAACGGTCACGTTGGTCTAGGTATCAAGACTGCTAAGGAAGTCGCTGGTGCCATCAGAGCTGGTATCATCATTGCTAAGTTGTCTGTTATTCCAATCAGAAGAGGTTACTGGGGTACCAACTTGGGTCAACCTCACTCTTTGGCTACCAAGACCACTGGTAAGTGTGGTTCCGTCACTGTTAGATTGATCCCAGCCCCAAGAGGTTCCGGTATCGTCGCTTCCCCAGCTGTCAAGAAGTTGATGCAATTGGCTGGTGTTGAAGATGTCTACACCCAATCCAACGGTAAGACCAGAACTTTGGAAAACACCTTGAAGGCTGCTTTCGTTGCCATCGGTAACACTTACGGTTTCTTGACCCCAGACTTGTGGGCCGAACAACCATTGCCATTGTCTCCATTGGACGTCTACTCCGATGAAGCCTCTGCTCAAAAGAAGAAGTACTAAACTGATTTTTATCGAAATTAAGGAATTAATTTTCTCTTTTTATCTTTAAAATCATCGAAATTATTGTATAGTCATTTCTATAAAAACTTTCTAATTTGTACAATTTTTTAATAATACTTTTTCAACCCCTTTCAACATAAAGAAATACAGTGTACGTTATTTCAAATAAATTTTACCTGCGAGAGTTAAGGATTCAGGCGTAATCATTCTACTATAAGGGTTAAATTGTACTAAATTTGAAAATAACTCTTCTATAACTACAGTTGCGAAATGTTACATTTTATTTTTACAAAGTGCAAATGCAATACTACAATAATACAATCTACGAATCCACTCTTATCCGGACAAAGAGAAGTTATTTTTATATGATGCAAGAGTAACAATCATTTATTGCAAATGATTTTTGTATAATTATTTAATAAATATTATTTTTATTTTTATTTTTTATTTTAATTTTTTTTATTATTATTTTTTTTTCTTGCTTAAATCAAACAAAATTTTTTTAATAAAAACTATAATACATGACATTATTGAACAAAGTTAATGGTGAGAATAAATTTAATAAAATTGTTCCCTATCCATTGGTTCATTGTTCAAGAAAGAAAAGGAATTTCTTGAATAAGGAGAAATAAATCATTTTATTTGAATATTTAGTTCATATCCATGTCCTGTTGAGGAGCAGCTTCAATGTTAGAACCTTCAGGAAGAGCAAACATTCTATTGGTAGTTTGAATACCTTGTGCTGGGAATGCAAACTGTTGTTGTTGTTGCTCCTGTTGTTGTAAGTTTTGCTGTTCTTGTTCGTTACCTTCAGGACCCTTCTTTGATGGAATAACACGACCCTCTGGGTGTCTAAATAGACAGTTAGGATTTTTACACTCAACACCGAATCTACAGTCTTCATTGATTGGGTGACCAAAGAAACAGTCTATTCTGGTACAATTGGCCCCATCACGGCACATAACGTGAGACTTGGCGTGTCTGAACTTACAACGTTTGTTGGTACAGTGGGTACCATACTTACACTGTTCTAGCGACTTTTCTACTGGACCACGAGGAGCACTTGGTGCAACTACCTTCTTGACACTCATTGGTTTGACTTCCTTAATTTTAGATAAGGAGGAGTGTGCCTTTGTACATTGAGGATCGGTACATGTCAAGTTGTTTGGACACCACATCAAGTCAATAACCTTGGCATCTTCATTAGCTGGGGTTGGGTGACCAAACGGACACATTGGGTTTGAACATAGTGCACCAAATTTACATAGGACAATACCGGTTTGGACTGGCTTCTTCTTAGCAGCCAAAAGAGCCAATTTTCTTTGTTGAAACTCTTCACGAGTTCTTTCGATTTCCTTCATCAACTCTTCATCTTCGTTTGGATGCAGGAATTCACAAGTGCCTGGAGCCTTTGGACAGTTAGGATACTCACTACAAACCTTAGTTGGATGAGCATGTGGACATGATCTACCCAAAGGACAGTGTGGGAAAACTTTACAACGACCCTCTTTCTTGGTACGGACAAAGTTGACATTCTGGTCATCACCATCAGTCATACCTAGTGCACGAGCTAGTGGGTTAAATCTACCATTACCGGTGTTATCACGTCCATTGTTGTTACGGTAACCACCTCTAGCACCGCCACGGCCACCTCTACGGCCCTTGTTAATACCTCCACCTCTAGCTTGGAATTTTGGTTGGAATGAAACAGCAGAAAAGGCGGATTGTGGTTGATCATTAGAGTTGTTATTATTGTTATCGTTATTGTTAATGACATTACCGAATGCAGATACCGGCTGTTGTGGTTGCTGCTGCTCACCTGGTTGAGGAGCATGCTGAGAAACCAACATAGATTGTTGTTGTTGTTGTTCCTGCTGTTGTTGTTGTTGCTGTTGTTGTTGTTGTTGTTGCTGTTGATCAGGTAGTTGTTGTTGTTGTTGATTTGGATCTTGCATTTGCGCATTCATCATTCTGATCTTCTCAACAATATTTTCTGCACTTTCACCCTGCTGTAGGGCCTCGAGAGCAAAGAATGTAGTTTGTACAACATCCTGCAGAGCTTCAGTAGACACAGAATCAAATAAAGATGACAGTTCCTGCACAACTGACTCGACAGTGCCACCGTTGACGATCAATAAAACGATGTATTCGGCAACATATGTGATGTCCTCGTTGAAATTAGGAACACCTTTCAACCTCTCGGCAACGATAATCTTCAAATTCTCTGAAAATTGTTCTTGTGACATTGTTAATCTGTGTTTGTTTGGTTTGTTTTGTGAGTTTATTAGTCGAGTTGTAATAAGTGGCAAGCTTTGCACTCATTGCAATTTTTTTTTTTTATATCCTGTCGTTCTTTTTTTTTTCTTAAAATATTTCATGTAATTTGTGACGATTATCATGTGCAGTTTGTATATAGTGATGGTTCTGTAGTCATTGTAAATCAATATCATTTATTTTATATAATTTATATTATTGGTTTCTTTATGTACTATATTAGCTATTTTTAAATCATTAAAAGTTGTATTCATAAGTGCATTATTTGGAAGGACAGAAAACATACTTTAACGTAGGGATCCTCTGTGTGGGTACAAGGACAATAGCTGATCCGTACGGGCAATCTCCGCCTCCAGTTCTTTGACTGTGTCTTCAAGGTCCCAATGGTGTTCTGAAAACTTGGTCATTAGGACGTCTTTGTATTGTCTCCTAGCATGTTCACGGCGCTCCATCATTAGTGCCATGAGACTTGGCAGCTCTGACCTCGTGTGCTCAATAGTCTCTGGAGACTCCCTATACTTGGTGATCTGATCAGTCAACTCACGCAGTTCTCGGGTACTGTCCATCAGTCTTTGCTGTGTCCTTGTGAACAGCACCAACTCGGAGACACCTTGTTCCTCACACTCAGCACGGTAGATGAGCCCGCTCCCTTCGGTACGGTTACCCCTTGTGGACTCGGTATATTCGACGTAAGTAGTACGGTAAGACATTTATTTTGCTTTTATACTGTTGTTGTGTTTTAAGTGAATTGAAAAGTGACAGACGTTGTCTCCTTTTTTTTATTTTTTGGGTTTTATAAAATCGATGAGTCGTCACGTAACCCCACATCCCCCCACACGCTCCATCTCGATGATTCGTACGAGGTGTTTTTATTATGTATACAATATATTAAAAATAAATTTATTATTATTTTATTTTTCTATCCAATTCTAATTTACAACGTATTTATATGTTTGGTGCTCTATCTCTTGCTTCTCTTCTTGTCTTTCTTCAGTTCTGTCATTCTGTCGACCTTCTCTTTGATTCTCTCTAGCGACATCTTGACATCACCCTTCTGGAAGTTGTCTAGGTCGTAGTATGCAGGTGCAAGCTCTATCAGCCACTCGGGTCTTACAGATGTCACAGTTCTGATATAGTTTTTGGATGTCAGCACAAATTCATTGTAGATGACCCACTCGGCATCGTGGCCCAGCACTGTGCTTGGGTGTATCAGGACATCCTGGTTGTCCTTCACTGTGATGTAGCCCTTACCACCTGATCTCTTCTTTGCTACCTGCATGAAGAAACCTGCGGCTAAGGCCTTTCTGATGTTGTCGAAGTATTGTGGGCTTTCGTAGTCTGTGGTGTTTAGTTCCAAATTGTAACGGATCATTAGTCTCTCCAGTTGGGATCTGATGTTGTCTGCGGCAGATAGAGATCTGTAGTTCAAGTAGTGGTCACGGCACCACTTGTTAATACCGTACTCGTAAGCCTCATCGGACTTGAATGCATGGTATACGTTTAACAAAGTGATGTGATCACCATCTGGGTGTGCGAAGATGTTCTTTGCATCATCAGCACGCTTCTTGTCCTTTGTAGGACGGATGAAAACGTTTGGAACAGAAAGCATGGCGACAATAGTTAAGATATCCTGGGAACACTTGAATTCGAAGGAACCAATCAACATCACTGCAAGCATTGGGTCCAATGGGAATTGAGATGCAAGTCTACCTAGTGCTGTCAGGTTACCATCGTCATCAAGACAGGCCAAGTAGTTTAATTCTTCTAGGGCTCTCATCATAGTTTCCGGAGCTGGAGGATCCATGAAGTCAAAGTGGACCAAGTCATCGATACCCAACTTCTTCAATTCTAGCACAGTGGATGCCAAGTTAGAACGCAAAATTTCTGGATAGGATTGCTCAATCAATTCCTTTTGGAAAGCTTCTTCAGTGTATAGTCTGAAACATTTACCAGGTCTGGTACGACCAGCTCTACCAGCTCTCTGTTGTGCAGAGGCCTTAGAAATAGGAGAGACTAGAAGAGACTCCACTCTGATTCTTGGGTTGTAAACCTTTTGCTTGGAGAAACCTGGGTCAACCACATACACAATACCATCAATAGTCAAAGAAGTTTCAGCAATGTTGGTAGACACAACGACCTTTCTACCTGGTCTACCGTTATGAGATTCTGGAGCTGGATCAAAAATTTTCTGTTGTTGATGTGGTGGTAAAGAACCGTATAATGGATACACTGATAGTGGACCACAACCTTCGTCTCTTACCAACTGATCACCTTCTAGTGAGAGCTTCCTTACGGCATCTTCAATTTCATCTTCACCTGTCAAGAATAATAGGATATCACCTGCTTCTTCAGTAGCATGGATCTGTAGTACTGTACGGATAGCGGAGTCCAAGTAGTCTCTTTGGAATTCTGGAGTGTAGTATAGCTCGACTGGGTAGGTTCTACCTGGAACAGCCAACAATGGAGCGTTGTGAAAGTAGTTTTGGAACTTCTCGGCATCCAGAGTAGCAGACATGACAATGATCTTCAAGTCTGGTCTTCTCAGCACAACTTGTTTCAATAGACCCATTAGAATATCAGTGGCTAAAGTACGTTCATGCGCTTCATCTAAAATGATACAGGAGTAACGCTTCAGGTCGTGGTCTTCCATAGCCTCTCTCAACAACATACCATCGGTCATATACTTCAATATAGTCTTGTTCGAGGTCTTGTTCTCAAATCTGATAGAGTAACCAACTTCTTCACCTAGCTTCACATCCATTTCTTCAGCGACTCTCTGCGCAACAGACATTGCGGCAACACGACGAGGCTGGGTACAAGCCACTTGAGTATTTTCCAAGTGCGGCATCTCATCGAACAATACGAATTGTGGGATCTGTGTGGTCTTACCGGAACCGGTCTCACCGACAAAAACCATAATCTGGTGCTCCTGGTACAACTTCAAGAACTCAGCACGCTGAGCATGCACTGGCAAATCTCGCCTCACTTTCAAAATACCAAAATACTTGTCACTGAACTGCTTACCAGTGAATGGATTAACAGGACCGTCCTCAAGAGAGGAAGCCTGATCAACAGTGGTCTTATGACGAACCAACCCACTGAACTCACCGGCATCGTGATGCACCAGCGGCTCTGGACTAGGAATACCATGCTGCTTGGTCAACTCCTCGGCAATCTCAGCTGCATGTTCTGGAATAGATGTCTCTA
The DNA here is from genome assembly GCA_030556385.1 of Nakaseomyces kungkrabaensis. NCBI lineage: Eukaryota > Fungi > Ascomycota > Saccharomycetes > Saccharomycetales > Saccharomycetaceae > Nakaseomyces > Nakaseomyces kungkrabaensis. Next base: position 265,263 of record JAKTPY010000006.1, on the reverse strand, counting down.
CTGGATCAGCATGCGACGACGACGAAAACCTTCTCTTACCCATTTTTTGCTATTGTCTATATATTCCGTTCTGCTAAATTGATATCCTAAAAGAATGGTACTAGCTTCTAAAAGAATGACTTTTTGTATGTATCAACTCAAAATTAAAGGTGATGCTCATCGCATTTTTTTTTTTTTTAAAATTTTTTTTTTTTTTTTTCCACAAAAAATTTTTCAATCCGGGTAATTTATGAAAAAATCGAAGTGATGGAAAATTATTTATAAGGGAGCCCTCCTAGGTACGAGAATGTTTAATTACACAAAGAGGATTACTAGCTAGTGTAAACTAAGGAAATAACGCGACGAAAGATGTCTACAAGGAGGTCTCTTTACTATGCGTACTGTGTTGGGAGTTCTGTTGGTGAGACGTTGAAGCAGAGCGTGCGGTTTGGTGTGCAGTCTGCCGAGTCATATGCCAGGACATCTGGTGTTATGAGACCCATGATATCTGGTGTTCAGCGCGGGTTAGGGTGTGGTGTAGACCGTGGCTCCTCGCTGGAGGATTCTAAGAGGCTCTCGCGGTCTGTGCGGATGGGATCGCGGAGACAGTACTCGACTAATGTATGTTGGAAATAATAATGAAATAATAATTTACTCTTATTTTTATAATGATATGAATACAATCTTTTTTTTTATTCTAATTCAAAAGGGCCAATTTTTTGACTAACGATATAATTTTATTCTTACAGACTAGAAAGACTAAAGAAGAGGAGGAAGAGGAAAGAATAAGGATTGCGAAGGAGAGAAGTTCTCAGGTGCCGTCATCTAGAATATCTAGATTGTTTCATTACGGGACATTGGCAGCTGGTGTCGGTATGAATGCTGCTGCTGAAGGGTTAGCCCAGGTCTCAAAGGGACAATCTCCATCTTGGAAGTCACTGATACTCTCTGACAGTAATATTGATCGTATTACCAGGAAGTTCTCACAAATGAGGGGTGCTGCTTTAAAGATTGGTCAGATGATGTCCTTCCAGGATGAGAAAATTTTACCAAAGGAGCTGTATGAAATCCTATCCAGAGTTCAGAATAATGCTAATTTTATGCCACGTAGACAATTGGATAAGGTAATGGCCAAGGAGTTGGGCGATCAATGGGAGTCCAAGTTCAAATCATTTGACAAAATCCCGATTGCTGCAGCCAGTATAGGACAAGTCCATAACGCTGAGTTACATGATGGTACCAAGATTGTCGTGAAAGTGCAATATCCTGGAGTTAAAGAATCAATTGACTCGGATTTGAATAACCTGCTGTTACTTTTGACAGCCTCCAGTCTTTTGCCAAAGGGTTTATTTCTTGATAAGACTGTTGCAAACGCTAGAACTGAGTTGAAATGGGAGTGCGACTATCTGCGTGAGGCCAAAGCATTACAAAAGTTTGAAGTGCTCTTGAAAGATGATCCCGTATTTGTTGTTCCACATGTGTTCGAGGAGTTGAGTACTTCCAATATCTTGACAATGTCCCGCATGGAAGGAACGGAGATTATGAAACTCGAAAAGGAGCAAAATACTCAAGATATCAAGAACTTCATCTCCGAAAATATCATGAGGCTTTGCCTTGAGGAGATTGCTGTGTTTGAATACATGCAGACTGATCCTAACTGGGCCAATTTCCTATATAACTCCAAGACTAACAAAATTGAATTGTTGGACTTCGGTGCTTCTAGACCTTTCCCATCTGATTTCATCAAGAAATATAGAAAACTGCTAACTCATGCTACAAGGGATGATCGTAATGGAGCATATGAGATGTCCAAGGAATTAGGGTACCTGACCGGCTTAGAGTCACAGGCAATGAAGGACGCCCATGTAGACAGTGTTATGACTCTTGGCGAGCCATTCCGCGGTGCTAAGGACAAAGCTTTTGATTTCGCAAACCAAACAGTCTCTGACAGAATCAGAGGGAACATCGGCCTTATGGTCAATGAAAGATTAGTTCCACCTCCAGAGGAGACATATTCCCTACACAGGAAATTCAGTGGTATTTTCCTACTATGTGCAAGGATGGGCGCATCAGTACATTGCGCAGAACTCTTTGCCAAATATTTCGCTCTAGATTAAGCAGTATTTTCCCCTATTTTTTGATCTTTTTTTTTTTCCTTGAACTATGTAGATATTTTTTTACCTTTTTTTAGTTGAATCTGTAGATAAAATTATGTATTACTGTTAATCTCTGTTTTGTGTTTATTTTATTTTCTACATCTCAAATACCCTTACGAGAATGAGGGGACTAAACGTTAAAAATAAAAAAAACAACCATAAAAAAAAACAACTCAAAGACAAGTTTTAAAAACCGAAAGAAACGAACCATAATTACGATATCAGCGTATATACGATATACATCAGCAGATTACTTATGTACATCAGCATACGTCGGCTGGTATGATTGAGATATATATATAGTGATTTACCTGTATTTTTTATGTATTAGTTTTTGCCTCATCACCTTATCCTCCACGGGAAGCACAAGAACAACGAAGACTGTAAATGAATAATCAAGTCCTCGACATGGGGGGGCGAAATCTGTTAATAATTTGTTAATAACAAAGGTTTTACCAACCGGTCCCACCTTTTTCCCGCTACCCACCCTCTCTCGCACTTACTGCGGTGAACCCTTGTCTCTTTTCACTTTTTTTTCTCGGACGGGGGATTTGTAATATGCTGATGTATTTCCGTAGATCACAGCTAAGCCAAAATTGAGAAACTGCCGTAGTATAATTAAATATACGCAGGTAAATCAAAGGCTAAATAATCAGCATACTGGACCTGGATGGAATTAAGAACGGTAAGACGGAAAAAAGAAGTGAAATCATATACAATGATTCAGGGTCTTATATGAAAGTTTAAATAAGTTGATAGGAAATAACAAACAAAAAAAAAGGAGGAGTTGAGATAAAATAAAAAAAACGTATATATACAAGCATAAATCTTGAATCATGAATCTCTTGTTTTCAGTTTTGTCTTCAATATACTACTTGAAAGACTATATCTAACAGGGAGTTTTCATCCGATTATAGAGTATTTTTTTTTGTACAACAACAATGAGAGACTCCCTGTTCTTAACTGATTAGTTAAGAGTTGTATTAAAACGGAAAAACTTTGTATTATTGAATATTCGGAATTGATACAAACAATTTTGGAATGATACCGGATCATTCCAACATAACTCCCCTCCAGTTGTCAGTATTTAGAATTTAATTTCTATCTCAAAAATAATAAAATATAAAAATCGGATTATATTTTCAATACGGAACTAGACAAAAAATGAGGAGGATAAAAATTGTTTGCAAGAACACATTACTTTCTATCGGATGCAAAATAATTGATTGTTTTTTCAATCAAAATACAATTTATATCAATAAGAATAAGTAATATATCGGACAAATACATCATTATGTAATTAATAACTATAACATTTATAATAAATACAATTATCAAACCATAATAAAAAATCGTCAATATAATAAATGCCCCCTCCGCAAATGAAGAAGAGAACAATGCAAAAAGTCAAAAAAAAATATAGCCGTACATGTCATAGATAACGATACCCAAGACCCTGAAAAATTATTAAAAAACTAAAAAAAATAAAAAAATATAAATGAAACGGACAGGAATTGAACCTGCAACCCTTCGATTGCAATTGTTGATTCCGAGGAAAATCCCAGATTTTAACTGGAGTCGAAAGCTCTACCATTGAGCCACCGCTTCATCTATTTGTTATGATAGGGAAGTTGCAAGATAGGTACTACACTGGTAAAACAAAATCATGTGATATTGTATATTAATATATGTATTATAGACTACTATACTAATACTAGTTGCCCCATTTCGATTTCTTTGGTTTATATTTTGAACAAACAGAAAATGTATTCATAAGAGACTTCTTCTATTTGATTGTGGTCTTTATTTTTTATTGAAGAAAAAATCGAAATAACCATGTACGTCGTAGTAATCTTTTCCCAATTATTTTTTTTTTTTCTTGGGCTTTTTGAATGTGAAGAAAAGAGAGTCTCAAAGAAAGTTGATAGTTTTATCCAGCTCGCCAAGACAAAGAAGCAAAACATCAAAGATCCTGAAAGATGACGACTAATGGTAGTGCTCAGAATACTGGTGCTACTGGGAACACCCAACCCCCACAACAGCAATCGTTTACTATATGGTCTCCACAGGATACAGTTAAAGATGTAGCAGAGTCCCTAGGTTTGGAGAATATTAACGATGATGTATTGAAGGCATTGGCGATGGATGTAGAATATCGTATACTGGAGATAATTGAGCAGGCCGTTAAGTTCAAGAGACATTCTAAGCGTGATACATTGACCACTGATGATGTCAGCAAAGCGTTAAGAGTGCTGAATGTCGAGCCGTTGTATGGCTACCACGATGGGTCTGCCTTGAACAGAGAAGTATCGTTTGCGAAGGTTAACACTGCTGGTGGGCAGAGTGTATATTATCTGGATGAAGAGGAAGTTGATTTTGATAAACTGATAAATGAACCACTACCGCAAGTACCCCGGGTGCCTACTTTCACTACACACTGGCTGGCTGTTGAAGGTGTGCAGCCTGCAATTGTACAGAACCCAAATCTGAATGATATCCGTCTGTCGCAACCACCTATAGTTAGAGGTGCCATAGTGACTGCATTGAATGAAAACACATCCCAATTGGGTGCTCCAAGTGCCTCCACTGCAAACAGCCAGACTAATCTTAACAATGGTGCAGGAAGTGGTCAACAATTGGCTAGTTCTGTACAACCAGGTCAAAATATCGATGTCAAACCACTTGTCAAGCACGTACTATCAAAAGAACTACAAATTTATTTCAACCAAATTATATCTACGTTGACTAAGAAGTCAGACTCTGATGATTTGGATACCCAGCATCTGAAAAGCGCTGCATTGATGTCATTGAAGACAGACACCGGTCTTCACCAATTAGTACCATACTTTATCCAGTTTATCGCCGAACAAATCACACATAATCTATCAGACTTAGAATTGTTAAGTACCATCCTGGAAATGATGTACTCTCTGTTGAGTAACGTTTCCATCTTTCTAGACCCATATATCCATTCCCTAATGCCTTCCATCCTGACACTTTTGCTGGCAAAGAGACTAGGTGGTAACCTAACTGACGAAGAAAGCATCCACGAATTCCACGAGAAGACAAACGCTGTGAGAGATTTTGCTGCCTCTTTGTTAGACCACATCTTAAAGAAGTTCCCACAAGTTTACAAATCCTTGAAACCTCGTGTCACAAGAACATTACTTAAGACCTTTTTGGACACAAACCGTACCTTCGGTACATACTACGGTTGTCTACGAGGTGTTTCAGTGCTAGAATCCGAATCCATCAGATTCTTTCTGGGAAATCTGGGCAACTGGTCCCATCTAGTCTTTGAAGAGCAAGACTTGAGCCTTGAGAAACTCGATTCCTCCAAGAACGAGGAAGGCAAGATCACTTACCAGTGGACCAAATTCTCCAATGACGAGGTCGAGTACCTGGTACAAGCAGTAATAAGCGCGTTACTAGTGTTGAAGAAAGACCTACCAGACATCTACGAGGGCAAAGGCGACCAAGTGACAGACGAAGACAAGACAAGACTGGTAGCTAAATGTGGTGTCACCATATCACACTACATCCTAGCCCGTCCTGACGCAAAAGAACTAATAGCAGCTGTGTTCTTCGGTGAAAACTAGAGCAAACATAAACATATCATATAAAATGTATTATATAAAAAAAGATAGATATCTTAGTATCATCAAAATATAGTGGTTTACTATATATATATATATATGGTATATACATATATAATATCATGAAATATCACTACCAACGCCACTTACCCTACTACTCAATTTTTTTTGTATTGCGCTACGGCAGCTTCTTAGAATAAAAATGGTTCTAGCCCCACAACACACTCAGAACGAAGAGGACAAATCCCAACTTCACTTAAAAATCTGCGTAGAAACTACATCCAGGGCCATTGGCTGAAAAAAAAAAAGAAACTTGACTCATTTTGTCAAAAGGAAGCTGGAGAAAAATTTTTTTTTTTTCAAACACTGACTAATATATAAGGCTATTGACACTATCTCGAGGAGACATCTCTTTTTTAATTCCGGGGATTTTCTTGAAAGTCAGAAGAAACACACGTATAGCTCCACATCCCAATACCAATCACACAAGATGATGCAATTTAATGCTTACAGTCCAGTTGTTAAGGCTCGTGAAGAGACCTACTTGAAGAAGATCGAGCGTGTTTTGAGTGTTGAGAAGGTAAGTACTGATGATTTGCTGAGACTAGAGACGGTGCATTTATGTGAGCCTCTAGAGTACTTCTGTAACGGTCTTATTGAGGCGTTAATGTATCCTGATCAAAAGTTTTTGGTGCATAATGTGAACAAGAGTGAAAAACTGGTGGTGGATTACCTAGCTCTAGATCAGGCTTTGCAGCTGGGCCATCCAAAGATGCTGGAGATAATTTACCTGAGGAGCAGAGTACAGAGACTAAACAAACTTGTGGGTGAAGGCAGGACCACGTCACTAGTTGAGACCCTGCAGGAGATCCACTCGCTGATGTTGAGCATCTACAATGAGTTCAAGGAACACATGAAGGTGCATTTGTATGAGGAGTTTTACGGGTTCATACTTTCCTCCCAGAAGCAACACTTCCACACAATGATGCAACTGGTACAGAAATACATCAACGTTGTAGAAACTACCAACAAGAAGAAGTCCTCTCCTGCAACATTGCTTAACTCACTCAAAAACTACAACATTGAGCTGAATATGGTCACGGACAGCATGGTACGGAACTCTCCATGCTACAAAGAATACATGGCTACTATTGATGGTATTGAAGATGCCGACGCAGAAGATGAACTCATCGATCTTTCAAGCAATACCGAGTTTCTACAATTCTACAAGGACCGTACAGATAAATTGAAGATATCTGCTAGGAAATTGTTCTGATAACTTGTATAAGTTTATAATAACATCAATATTAATTACAATAGTACGATATTACGAACGATCACATGCTTTCGTATGCAATTATTCCAATTTTTTCAATATTCTTGCCCTTTTAGGTAAAGTGTAAACATACCAAAAAAATATCCAAATTTTTTTTTTTGTTCAAGCTCATCGAAATCACAAAGGTAGAGAGAGAGGGAGAGAGGGAGAGGCCTCCTGGGGACACAATATGGCATTGCTATGGGACCACAACATATTACCATTATCGGTAATAATATTGATCAAAGGAAGGAAGGAACAATATAGAAAAAAAAAAGACAACAAGTAATTGTACTGCCGAATTGGGTCAAATTATTAATTTCTTTTTTGCACTCTCGAGAGACAGAGGCCAGTAGATAATAATAGAAGTAAAAATAAGGATTTTCCTGCTCCTAAGGAGAAATTGAAGTTTTAACATTTATATAAATAAATAAAATTCATTTTTGTGAAACTGCATTCAATACCACGTTAAGATAAAAAAGATAAGAAGTACCATTAAAACAAAATCGTACGTACAGATGCTTAATAAAAATGAGAAAACTAGTCTGGCGAATAGTGCAAAGAGATCTGCACTATCTATTACGTCTCCTACGAAACTAAATATAATGGCATCCGGCGGAATGAAGCCTAGCAAGATTATCAAACGTCCGTTGGAGAGATCACATTCGTTGAATGTCAAGGCTGGAAGTACTGACACATTTGGTAAGTTTTCAAGACCTAAAATTTCATTACAGGCTCCGCCATTACTGAGAAGAAACTCCTCATTCTTCAAAGAAAATAACAACACGAAACGCACAAAGTCTGAGTTGGATTTCAGTTCGCCTTCTTCATCACAGGATGTAATGTCTGCTTCACAGCCAGCATTCTCTTCAAATGAAGAAAGCATTACGTTGACTGATAGATTTATGCCAACTATACAGACAGGTTCACAAACAAAAGTACAACCAATTTCTGTCAATGAAGAACTACCACCACCTAATGCCTCACCCATTACTCATTTGAGGGCGCAGACCAAATTGGTATTCAAACAGAATGTCGCTGAAGCCTGCGGTCTTGAAATGGATAACAGAATTCTGCAATACTTACCACCACCTCCTAGCTATTCTCGTGAGAGACCAGCAGTACTAATGAGGAGAAGACAATATCATTACCAGAACAAGAACAGTCAAATGCAATTGCAGAAGAAAAATAGAGAATTGATGAGACTAAGAAAGATCAATACAAATCCAGAACGTATCTTGGACGCACCGGGCTTTCAAGATGATTTTTATCTAAACCTAATAGATTGGTCTAAGAAGAATGTACTTGCAATCGCCCTTAACGATGCCTTGTACTTATGGAATGGTAACACAGGTGATGCTAGTCTCCTAACCGAGTACAGCGATGCACAAATTACAAGTGTTCATTGGTCTGATGATGATTATCACATATCCATTGGTAAATCAGATGGTAACACTGAAATATGGGATGTCGAAACTTCATCGTTGATAAGAACCATGAGGTCGGGACTTAATGTCAGAATAGGGTCTCAGTCCTGGCTTGAAACGCTTGTGGCCACAGGCTCAAGAAGTGGTGAGATACAAATCAACGATGTAAGGATCAAAGAACATATTGTAAGCACATGGGAGAAGCATACTGGTGAAGTATGTGGCCTGAGCTACAAGGCTGATGGATTACAATTAGCCTCAGGTGGTAATGACAACATGATGATGATCTGGGACACAAGGGTATCAATGCCTCAATATATCAAAAAGGACCACACGGCAGCAGTGAAGGCTTTGAGTTGGTCTCCAACCAATCCAAACATGCTGGCAAGTGGTGGTGGTCAAACTGACCAACAAATATACTTTTGGAACACTACTACAGGTGGTAAAATGGGCTCCATTAACACAGGATCCCAAGTTAGCTCATTGCATTGGGGTCAGAGCTACGATAGCAAAGGAAGTATGAATACAGAGATTGTTGCCACAGGTGGTGCTCCCGACAACTCCATCTCAATTTACAACTTTGAGACCAAATACAAAGTTGCCGAAGTGATCCACGCCCACGATTCAAGAATCTGTTGCTCGAAGTTATCGCCGGACGGTACCGTACTAGCAACCATTGGAGGAGACGAGAACCTGAAGTTCTACAAGATCTTTGAGCCAAAGAGGAAGTATAAAAACAAGTCCAAGGGAAGCGCAGTGGAAGATCTTCTAACAAACGGAACTCCCTATTACCGTGAGAGAGAATCCACCAGAACCACAGATGATTCCGACACAGAAGATTACCCTAGAAGATCTACACACAACTCCAAATCTCCAACATCTGCTGCAAAAGCAACAGACTTCCTAATCAGATAGAATAAGAAATCATGCATATTTATGTATATAATCACTTTTTATTAATCCTGCATTAAAATTTAATCCAAAAACAACAACTAATATAATCAATAAAGTATTACCTCATGTCATTACATCGTTCTTGAGGTATGGTATTGTATTTAGTGTTTGTATATATAGAGCATTGTATTGCCATTTGGTACAGAACGTACATCACGACGCAAACATTTTGACGGCAAGATAAGTGCCTGTAGCTGTTGAAAAGATATCGTTGTTATATTTCACTGGCAAATAACGCTACAGTTTAACGTATCTAGCAAGAATGATTGAAGGTATCATGGTTCAATCAAGAATTCCCTCTGACTCCTCGTAACAGTAATCTGGGGAAAATCTTACACATTGACGTCACTAAATCAAGAAGTGATAAAGGATCTTGATTTAATGTAATTCTACACATATCTCAAGGAATAGTTGTGCTGTATCATTGTATCGTTTTGGGTCCTGTTGTATCTATTTGCATTGGTGATGCACTACAAAAATGGATTTTTTCACTTCGACTTCGGGGAAGAAGAGAGAGGAAAAAAAAATCATCGAAAAAAAAGAGAGGAGGGATTGCTTTTTTAAAGGAAGGGCAAAGAAGCAGGAGGGAGGGGGGAAGAGAAGGAGACATTGCTCGAGCCCAGGTAATCAGGTTCTAAGGAATAATAAATATAAAGGTTACTTATAAAAGTTGGCCAAGATCTAAGGTTTAAAAAAAGCCAAATTAAAAACCAAATTACCTAACAGGAAAATCGGTGACAATTAAAGGATTTACGTTTTTTCTATTGAACAAATGAGGGAGCTAACTACGGATCAGAAGGAAAAGATTGCCATCGAGCAGAAACTTGCAGTTCAGTCTATACGATCATTTCTACAGTCGAAGACATCTTATGATGTGCTTCCAGTGTCGTACCGTCTTGTTGTTCTGGACACTGCTTTGCTGGTCAAGAAATCTCTGAATGTTTTACTTCAGAACAGTATTGTCTCTGCACCATTATGGGATTCGAAGACCTCTAGGTTTGCCGGTCTATTGACCACTACTGATTTCATAAATGTGATCCAGTACTATTTCTCTAATCCAGATAAATTCGATATTGTGGACAAGTTGCAACTTGATGGGCTAAAGGAAGTCGAGAGGGCGATTGGTGTCAGCCAATTGGACACTGCGTTTGTGCATCCATCCAGGCCACTGTATGATGCGTGTCTGAAGATGCTAGAGTCACGTAGTGGTCGTATTCCGCTAATCGATGAAGACGAGGAGACACACAGAGAGATCGTGGTCAGTGTCCTCACGCAATACAGAATCCTGAAATTCGTTTCTCTGAATTGTAGAGAGACACACTTGTTGCAGAGACCTATTGGCGAACTGGACATAATCTCTGAACAGAACATGAAATATTGTTACATGACCACACCGGTTATCGATGTGATTCAACTACTGACCCAGACAGGTATCTCTTCTGTGCCAATCACTGATGAAAATGGGGTACTGATTAACGTCTACGAAGCTTACGATGTTCTGGGCTTGATTAAAGGTGGTATATACAATGACCTCTCCCTGAGTGTCGGCGAGGCCCTCATGAGAAGAAGTGACGACTTCGAAGGTGTCTACACATGTACAAAGAACGACAAACTATCCTCCATCATGGACAACATCAGAAAATCAAGAATACACAGATTCTTCATCGTGGACGAAGAAGGCAGACTCACCGGTGTCTTGACTCTTAGCGATATTCTAAGATATATTTTGCTGGGCAATAACTAACGATAAGTACAAATATGACAATGTATGTAAAAAACAAACACAAACAAAAAAAACATTTTCACAGAAATTTATTTATATTTAGAATGAAATGGGCTGCGAACAGTACCCAGTACTATACGAACAACACTTCAATATTGCCAGTTCTATGCCAATATTATTCATTCTCGTACTCACAGCTGGTATGCTTACTAAGAAAAATCACATGCTTTTTTTCGTTGCGGAGGGAGAGAGGGGTGTCTGCCCAGGCCAAAAAAAAATAGAGTTGAGAATTGATGCATTTGTAATACAAAAGTCATCGACCTCTACATTTTAAAAGTGAGGGCCCTAGTACTTTATATTACTTCGATACTGTATTAAAGGACAAAGAAAATTAACGACAATATTTGCTATATAAGTATTCAACTTTCCTGTTTTCCTTCTTTTTTTTTTTAAAGCGATGGTGAATCGGTGATAATTGGCTTCTAATCAATACTAAAAAAAATTCAAATAAGAAAAACCCTGCAATAAAATAATATAATAATGCTTTATGAAAGTGGTAGACGATTTACGCATTTAACGACAAGGACGTTTGCTTCTGACAACTCAACTAGATGGGCTGATAAGCCCGCGATCAAGCAGATCACCCTTAGGGGCACGATTGCCGGTGTATTTATCGGGTCTCTGGTTCTTATCTCGAATTTCCAGTTTGGGTTGCAGACTGGATGGGTGTCGATGATGTCCTTGCCGTCCGCACTTCTGGCTTGTGCTATATTTAGACAAGTTTGGCCGTATATTGTACCTGACGATGAGCCATTTACCGATGTAGAGGCCGTTTATGTACAGAGTATGGCTGTGGCGATAGGAACAGGTCCACTAGCGCTGGGTTTCGTTGGTGTGATACCCGCTATCGAGAAGTTCTTGACGTTTGAAGAGTCCGGTGGTACTAGAACACAAGGCGAACCCTTCACATTGGTACAATTATTGCTCTGGTCAGCTGCGTTGACCTATTTTGGTATATTTTTTGCTGTTCCGCTTCGAAAACAAGTTATTGTTAGGGAAAAGTTACCATTCCCAAGTGGTAGCGCCACAGCAACCTTGATTGCTGTGTTAAATGGTACTGAGGTGCTGCAGGAAGTTTCTAGAAAGGAGGTCATGGATATGCGTAAGAGAAGACTAGGGGATTGTCCAGAAGTATTAAGACCAGATTCCGATTCTGATGAGAATGAGAATGAGAGCTCGATGCGTCTCTTGACCAACCAAAATACTGCAAGCTATAATGCTACTGTTATTGATGACAGCACTGATGGTTCACAACTTTACAACAAAAATATCAAGCTACTTAGTAAGATGTTTGTTGTTTCGTCTATCTATACTGTAGGTACTTACTTTGTTCCAATGGTTAAAGAAATTCCATTTCTTGGCAGAGGTCTTTCAGAGAAGTATTTGTGGAATTTACAACCATCACCTGCATATTTTGGCCAAGGTATTATAATGGGGCTTCCTACCGTAGGATATATGCTGTTTGGTTGTATTCTAGGATGGGGAATATTGGCTCCCTTTGCAGTTTCTAAAGGTTGGTCATCACATGGTGAAAAGGACTGGGACAAAGGGGTTCAGGGTTGGGTTCTTTGGTGTTCGCTGGCTATCATGATTACAGATAGTGTTGTTGGATTTATTGTGATGACTATTGATTCGCTGACTAAATTTTTTATGGTTGATGATAGAAGAAGAATGCTAAGCAATATTATCGATGACTCATTTGAATCTATGATATTAGAGGAAGAAGAAGCCATAAACAAAATAAGATCATCATCTTCCGTTGGTGCAGTTAGATTGGTAAGCAGAGAAGTAGAATATGAAGTCGACCAGAAACATCTCGTTAGATACACTACTGTGTTATCTGGTATAGTTGTTTCATCAATTATGTGCGTAGTTTTAGTGATCTCCATATATGGTACTGATGTAATACCTGCATATGCAATGGTGTTAGCCTTATTTACCGCACTATTCTTGTCGATTCTCGGTATAAGAGCCTTAGGTGAGACGGATTTAAATCCTGTTAGTGGAATTGGAAAAATATCTCAATTATTCTTCGCACTGATTATTCCTAAGGATAATCCAGCTGCTGTCCTAATAAACTTAGTTGCAGGTGGGATTGCCGAGGCTGGTGCTCAACAGGCCGGTGATTTAATGCAAGATTTGAAAACTGGCCATTTATTAGGTGCGTCTCCGAAGGCTCAATTTATTGCACAACTTATCGGTGTCACATGGTCAATGATTTTATCTTCAGTAATGTATATGTTGTACAATAAAGTGTACACGATACCAAGTACGCAATTCCGGATCCCAACAGCCTCTGTTTGGATTGATTGTGCACGTCTTGTCACAGGAAAGGACTTACCAAAAGGAACACTAGAATGCTCTATCGTTCTTGCTAGTATATTTGCGGTATTATCCTTGATCAAGAATTGCTACAGACAGAGGGATTATTGGTGGTTGAAATATGTACCATCAGGTGTTGCGGTAGGAATTGGCATTTTCAATTCCCCTAGTTTTACGATAGCAAGGTTTATTGGTGGCCTAGCTGCACATCTATGGCTGACCAGACATAGAGGTAAATTGGACTCAAAGACAACTTTGATTGTATGCAGTTCAGGATTAATCCTAGGTGAGGGAATCTGTAGTTTACTAAACATTTTAATGACCACATTCAATGTTCCTCATTTTTAAATGCAACTGAATCACTGAGTAGTTTTTGGCTTCCAGTTTTACTATTATATGGAAATCTTAGAGACGGTAGTTCTAATAATTAAATAGGTTTTACGATATATATTCATTGAATTTTAGCATGTTTTTTTTTTTTTCAATATTTCGATCATTCAATATTGCTTTTCACAATTGAGATTTCCAGCTCATCGCAAATTTGAAAAAAAAATAAAAAATAAAAAAAACAAAAACATGACGTGATGGTTTTTAAAAATAGTTATCTTAAATCCAAAATCACAACAAGAAAGGTAATACAAACTATTATTTCGACTTAATTAGAATTTCAAGATTAATATCTAAAAATTGCACTCCCTATTTTAATTACAATAGATATTTAAATCCCATTTTAATTTCTGCTTAAAAGCATTCAAAATACCTACAAGAAACATTCCAGAATTTAAAACTCTTTCTGTATGTTATGGAACAATGGAAGATAGTTAAGAGCGTTTCGTGGCTTCCACAGAATATTGTAAATACCGATAGCCAACCAAAAGTTATAGAACTATTATCTCTTCCTCAGGAAGTACAAGCATGTGTAAGGAGCATGAAGACTTATTGCAAGCACATACTTGTCGATGCAGACCGGATGCATCGAGTGCTGGAGAGGTATGGGCAAAACTATGGGATCGTTTGGGATGTGACTATTAATGACGAAATCATGAATGAAATACAATCAATGGATTTTAACAACGATCGAGAGATAGAAGGTAACTTTGACAACAATGACGTAAATATAAAGGATTGGGAAGAGCTTCGACTGTCGAAAATAATAAATAACTATGGCGAGGGGAGAAAAGATACTATAGGTAACTCAAATGCGTTAGTGATGAAACTACCAGATAATTTAGCTTCAGGAAATGATGAATATTCAAAAACTGCAACAGAAAGTTCTAGCGATCCAAACGTCTATTTAGAAGAAAAATATTACGGAAATCTATTTACACTAACTATGCCATTAGCCTATTTTGTGAAGTCTAGTCTCTCTAGAACAAAAAACCTTTGCAAATCAGTGTGTATAGGCAACGACTATCAAAATCACTACAAAACACTAATCAAAAATAATATCTTACCGATAAAAATTTTTGATGATAGGCATGACAGAAGTAAATTGTTAGAAACTGACTTTAATGTACCTTATATTAGTGAATACCAAAAGAAATGCGTGAGTCAATTTAGCTACAAAAAGACCTTGGATTCAACTTTTCAAAACGAAATTTCTGACTTCACTAATAGTGGTAATACAAATGACCTATTAATATCTATTTTAAAGCTAAGAGAATTAAAACTACAGATTATTCTCTTATTAGAAACTCTATATTTGGAAAAGTTAGATGAAAGGTTCAAAGATTTTGAAGCACATTATAAAAAAAAACTAGTACAGAGGTCAAGAAACGTATCTAAAGGTATTTTTAGAACTCGCAGATTAAAGCAAAAGAAACAGAATGGTAAAAAAGGGATAATAATAAACACTGAGACGGATCAAAATGAGCAAAATGAGAAGAAAAACTCTTCTGAATCCACTACAAATGAAATCACTGATTACTGTGAACTATTAGATTTATATTTAGACAAATTGACTATCCTTGATATTCTCATTACTTCCGGGATATCTACCGATAACATGGAGGAGAATAGAGCCGACTCTGGTTGGGAACTGCTAAAAGAATATCAATCCAGGTTGATGGATAAAAACAATGAAGCTTCACTTGTTGGATTTGCTAATTATATTCTAATTCCTTATTTTAATAAGAAAACTCCACAGGCAATCAAATTTGTCATAAAGAAGCTCAAGGGCCCAAGCCTTAGAAAACGTCCTAGTCTGGATAGATCAAAAACCAATATTGACAACACAAAATCAGAGCTTTACGATTTAAGCGAGACAAAAACGATATCAGAAGTTCCTACAAGGAAAAATTCTTTTTCAAGTGCACAATTATCATCCGATGATAAATCGGATTTAGGCGGTGCCTCAAAGTATAAACACAGCATTCCGTCAATTCAAGAAGATATTGGCGTATCACGTACAGCATCTAATTTGTCAGAATTCTTTGAGTCTGTAGGACCACCATTGAAAAAATTTGGTCCTGTTTCTCGAACAAAATCGGATTTATCCTTTTTACAAAGGCGCCAATTTGCAATGGATTTACCTAAACCAGTCGAAGAAGAAAAAATCATTCCTGACAATATTTCTTCTAATCCAATTTCAAATAGTAACAATAGTCTGAAATGGTCCATGAGTCAAACCTCAACAACAATTAGTAGAAACTCGATAACACGTACAAAGCAGCAGTCTTTTAGGAGAGTTGGTAGACAAAACTCTAGCAAAGCAGTCAAAAAATTATCAGAACTATCTACAGGATCAAGTCAAAGAAACCTTGTTCAGGTCACGGCCACCCCAATGGCCAAAGGAAATAATAGAGAACTCAAGAAAACCATTATTTCACCTGGAATTATTGAATCTCCTGCTCCAGGAGCAGCCATTTCGACACCTTCGCAAGAGAGTCGTATCGTTGGATCCACTACAAATGCTGGCCAAGGTATTGTATCTCCAAAACAGAAGAAGGTAAAGAGAAGATTATTTGCTCCATGAGAGAGCATTCATTATGAATCTCGTCAAATCATGTTTACTGCCTAAAGATTTATATGTATATATATGTAGATACAAGCCTAATTAATTATTCCATTTCTGCCATATTTTCACGTTTCATCTCGTACTGTAGTATATATTTTGAAAAATTTCCAATTTGCGATGAGCTAAGCTCATCGCAAAACTCACGATGATATGGTTAACTACAAATATAATATAACAATATAAATATCTTTGAGTTAAGACAGATACCAACTAGCTAACTGCATTATAGATACCAGATAAACTAGCAACGCCAATAGAATAAAATAAAATGAGATTATTTGCCAGTTGTGTCGATAACGGTTCTTTGAAAGAAATTGTTTGCGAACCAGGAACTGATACATCAGTTCAAACTGCTCCACAACCATCATTATCTGAAATTCACATGTCTGAAGGACTGAACTCAGCTATTGAACAAGTCAAGGAGGTTAATGAAAACTTGATGTTAGTTGCTCGTAAGAATGGTGTTGTGCAACTTGTTTCTCATCAACTAAAGGATGGTGCAGAAAATTCTCCACAGATATCAGAATTTGATTTACTTTCTACAGTTTCCGGACTATTAGATAACTCCAGATTGGAACCTTTGAATGCTAAAAGTAAGAAGAGAACAAAACTCGTAGACGGATTTCTATCTTTGGCAGCTATTAATGATAAAGGTGACTACCTTGTAGGAACTAAGTCTGGTTTAATCCATATTATACAATTAAAAGAAAATTCCCTAGAAAAGGTTAGTACACTAGAAGTGAAAGCACCACTTGAATTTGTACAACTATATGATGTAATCCAAACACCAGCTCCAATCTTTGCATGTGGTGGTGAAGAAAATCTAGTTAAAATTATTGAAATCAATAGTGACTACTCGGGGCTGAAGAATGTATGGGAGGCTAAAAATGTGAAGAATGATAGATTGGACATGAGAGTACCAGTTTGGCCTGTTGCATTAAGATTTTTTAAACCAACACCAAAAGAGAGCCCAGGCTACGATTCATCAAGACCAAATTTTCAATTTGTTATTATAACTAAATGGTCTCATCTTGGAATATACAAAACACAACATGGTAAAAGACCTTTGAAATACATCGATCTATTACCAGATCGTGAACCTCTACTACAGTTAGAGATCATTGATCCAAACAAGGATAGTTCAAAATTTACATCTGAGAAGAATTATCTATCAAATGATCTAACAAAGTTTGAATTTGTTACCACTGATACCAAGAGAGAAGTTATGAAATTCAATCAAAATGGCCAACTACTTGGTAAGTATGGTAGAGGAGATATAACTGGTGCTGCAACTCATATCTCAATTTACCATCAGAAGTATTTGCTAGAAGGTGGTTTGGACAGATACCTAAGAGTATTTAACGTAGAAGAACGTACAATAGTAAACAAAATTTATGTCGGTGCCAATATGAACAAAATAATTATAGTGGAAGACGATGCTCCTACTGTTAAAGAGGACCAACCTAAGTTGAGAAAGAGATCGGTTCAAGATGATGACGGAATTTCTGATGAAGAAGATGCAGAAAAGCTGTGGTCAGAACTTGAACAAAAGAATAAGAAAAAACAAAAGATCCAAAAATAATGACCGTACATTAGGGGTATATATTGATTTTTTATATAACTGTTATTCATTAAATGCATATAGAAATCAGCATAAATCATGAAACATGAACTATAACCAACATTACTATGGTCCACCAGCCCTACTGATTTTTTTCATACTACCTGCTTTTCTATTGTGATTGGCTCTACTAGATTTATTCTTTTCATTTCTGGCTTGTTGCCTTTTAACCTTTTGCTGATCAGGTGCCGAATCATTGCTGCTTTGGCCTGATTTATTTCCAGATGTTTTTTCTGGTTTTCTGTTATTTTGGCCTTTCTTTTTCTCGAATGTATTCTCACCAGTACCATCTCTATTTTTAACATAAGAAGATTTACCAGACTTTCTATTACCTCTAAACATATATTTCTCTTCTAAAATACGAGCACGTTGAGGTGATTTTTCCAACATTCTAGCCCATCCTTCAATTTGTTCATCTGACCAGTTGGTAGCATTTCTAATATTCTTTCTTTCCTTAGTACCTCTTCTCGATCTGCTGAAGATTTCTTTATCTTGTTTCAAAAGTTCCCAAAGATAACCTTCATTGGCCTCGAATTGACTCTGTATGTTGTTTTTGGTCTCATCTCGTTTTTTGGTGTTACCTGCTTCATCTAGAGCTTCATCAACTGTTATCTTGTCAGATAGGTTGGTACGATCAACTTCTGATTCATCATATGTGTCATCACGTTCATCTTCATCATTTTCATACAACAGTTTTAATGCTCTTGTTAACGTTTTATTGCGTAATTCATCAGGTACATGTCTAGATGTCGAGTCTGGGCCATCATTCTTAGTCTTATTTCTAACACGGCGGTAAGTTCTTGTGGTATCTGCCAAATTAGATTTTGGTTTTGTTGGCTTAAGTTCCTTTGGAATGTCATCGACGATAGATGGATTTTCAAATAGTATATTAGTTAGTCTTTCAATGTCACCATCATATCTGTGCAATAAAACGGAAACTTGGTGTTTAGAAAGCTGTGGAAAAATTTCTAGTAAGGAATTTATAGAATCTTCACTTACAGAGAACTGCTGTGGTTCTATATTTTGATTATCTTCATCAGAGTCTAAGGAGACATTAATATTCATGAATGGGAGTTCTTTTTTGAGTAATGGATTATGTTTTTCATAAGAAGGATGTAACAGCAATGATCCAAGTAGGGGATATACAACAAAACTTTCTAAGCTTACAATATCCAGCTCTTTAGTTGTATTTACAACAACCATGTCAGGACAAGAGAGCAATGAAACCAAAAAGACTTGTTTTGCAAATTCACTAGCTCTTCCTTGTCCCTTATTCCATAGCAATTCAGCCATTTCAACCCAATTAGTAGTGAAAAATTGCTTATGAAATTCACTGTTTCTGTAGTCACCTCCTGCTAACAAACTTTCAAAGCTTTTCAGATCAATCCTCGAAAACTTACCAGATTCTAATAGTTGTTTCAGGTGCTGTTGGATCTGCTTAGACCAGTTCAATTGTGTACGAGCTGTGTTGACTTCTGGTTTGGTTGTACCATCCAACAATGATCTAACTGCATTAGGATTCTTCGCCACATAATATTTCACAAAATTCCAGACTGAATCCCCATGTATCTGTAGGTGCATTAGACCACATTTTTTGATCAATGCAAAAACCCATATTCTTAATTGTTTAACTTGTTCAGTAACGTCACTGTTAACACCGAGACTTAGCAGCTTTCCTTCTTCCTCACCCATTTCTTTCAAATATGTCCTAATGAATATGCATAAGTGGTCAAAGGTAGACTCGCTAAGGAACTCAACATTATTTTGGTGATTCAAAAACTTAAAATATTGGACATAGGTCTCCAGCAGATGTGCCCATACAACAGGATCCTTTTCTATCAGCCATGCTCTCAATCTAAATGGTGGGAATTTAACGATAGGTAATTCCCAAATAGGCTTCTCACCAGTAACCTCGAGTATTTTTCTCGACATCAGACTAGAAGTTAATTTGTGAGTTTGCTTAGCTAGTTATGACTCAAAACCTTAATCAACGAGGTCTTAATCGTTTTCTATGTATTTTCAATATTTTCAAAAATTCACTAATTTCGTTTTCATTTTTTTGTATGTAACTGTGGGTTTCCAAGCTCATCGCATTAATGAAGAAAATAAAAAAAAAATAGGAAGTCATTCATGAAACTCTTATTATAAAATACAATATACTGACGAAGTCTCAATTCCTATCTAAAAACACAAAAAATATTACACATCAATTTAGTTACTAAATTACATCGATCCTAACTTTTTTTCTTTCACCAGGAATATTTCTTCAGTCCCATTGTAATCTTTCCTGTTCAGCTTTCCGTTGTTCAACTTCTTCCATCATCTTGGCCTTATGTGACTTATTCTTTTCTTCTTCTAGTTTCTTACCAAGCTCCCCCTTGGTGTTCTTCTGTCTAGTCTCTTCAGCTCTCTTCTCAGCCGCTCGTCTAGCGGCCTCTTTTGGTGATAGCTTTATTGTCTCTCCTTCTCCACCCAAAACTTCGTCTCCACCCAGTTTTCCTTTCAACTTATTTGATTTATTATTTGATGCATTTATTGTAGTATTATTATTTATCGGTTTGCTTGTGCTCTTCGAAGTATCCTTCCGCTGGGGACCAGTCCGTTGCACTGGTCTTTGAGCTGCACTGGAGCTTGGAGCACTAGATGTTTCTTTACTTGCACATAGACCCATGGTTCACAAATTCAGATACCTGTATATTGTATGTAAAATTAGGTTTCCCGATTGTTGACCCTAACTATTCATCCTCATGTTGCTTTTAGACTTTGTGGTTTTTCCCTTTAAAAATTCAAAATTCGGCTATTGGGTGTAAAACTTGAAATTTCTAGAAAAGGTCAAAAATATATATCGTTATATAGAGTCAACCTGTAGTTTCATAAATTTTTCATAAATATAGATATAATTATTACATGGAGTTATTTCCATCGATCGAAATAATGACTATTTACACGTATCGTTGAAGTTTCATTACTTTATTTTCAGCTTGTTTTGTGATTTTTTATCTCGAGAAAAATAAAATTGAAAGACGATGGGAAAAGGGGAATGCTCAATGGATTAATGCTCTTATTCTGTTATTCTTAAATTTTGTAATTCTGGAATAACCACCGATGATGCATCAATGTTCTTCATCTTATACAGATTGTCTGCCAGTATTGGGAAACTTCTTGAACAACCTTTCAGAATTCTGAACCTTTGGTGACCAGCACTACAGAACTTTTGGTATTGTTTAACTACTTGTAGATACAGATCAACTCTCTCTTGTGCCGCTTCTTTAGAACTTTGATTCTCTTGAGCCCATTTGATAGTAGCGTCTCTTAATGCAGCCCAATCAGCATTGGCAATGTAAGTATTACCTTGGCTATCAATCTTATGGATAATATCGTGCCATCTGCTTAATAATTCCTCCGTTCCAACTTCGTCCACTGACCCCATAGTCTTCAACAATATTCTGTGGGTAATCAAGGTCTTAGGAATATTGAACAATTCAAAGTTTTTTTCTACGTAGTTTATAACCTCCTTCTCTCCCCATACACTGCACTTGGCAAGAATGACATTTAGGAATGGTTCATCAATACCTTTAACTTCATTATACTGAGAGATGATTTCCTGTAACTTGATTAGACCAGTTTCTTTATCATTCTTATAGGTTTCAAAGAAATAAGTGAAAAATTCATTGTTCAAAGAAGAGAACACGGAAAGTCTTAGCCTGTTGTCAGTGTAGAATTTAACTACTTTGCTCCAGACATTTTCAATTTTTGCAAAATCCTTTGAATTATTCCAAATATTATTCATCAGGGAATTCACATATGACACCTGAACCTCTACTCTGTATGGCATCTCATTGTTTATAGCTCTATCCAAAAATTTCTCCGAAATATCCAAATCTTTACATTGTCCAATAAATGCCAAATGTGTTTCAGTAATATAACCATATGCGACACCAGTAGAATTGTTACATAACTTTTCAAAAAGTTCTAAAGCCATAATATTTTCATCAGCTTTTAAGCAGGTTAGAATCATACCAACATAAAGATTATGTGGGAAATAGGTCTGGGCTTTGACTGCTTCTTGGAACAACTTTTTTGCTTCTTCAAAGGTAATGATTTGAGACTCGAAAATGATTGGTAACATCGTACCAAGAACAATAGGATTCTTGAATAACGTTTTGACATCTTCGGTAGTAGCTCCCGTCTCACCTGTTGCACTGTTCACAGCATTCCAGATTTGAATGATTTGCTCACGGAACCCCATCTCCTCATAGCTTGTCAACAAGTGAACTGCACCACCGGGAGTTATCGAAACAGTACCATTCAAAATATCTTCTGTGATTTGATTCAAAGAAGTATAAATAAAGTTAACCATTTCCTTATGAAAAGATTGTGCATCATAATCGGGCTTCTTATTCAGACTACCAAGTAATTGTCTATCAGTTCTTAAACCATTATGTAATAAATGTACTAGCTCACCCACACGCTGACTACTCAGCTCTGGACATTCTTTTAACTCATTATACAAGGCAACTGCTCTTGAAATGGAATCCCAGAAAGTACTGCTAGCGCCTAGTTGAGGATGTGATACACGATCATTGAGCATCTTCCTAACGGGTGTAGTAGATAGCTGAAGAGTGGACGTCAAACAATCATCCAACGCACATAGCTGATTATACCACGGTGAGGATTTATCCTTTGGATACAAAATCTTCTTACCATTATCTGCTTTGTTTTTCCTAGTGGAGCTCAGAATACTATTCAACTTCTCATCTAGTGAGTCCTGGTTTCTTCCATTAACACTCTTCCTCCTTCTCCTATCGTTATTATTTTTATTCCTCTCTCTACCATGTTCACCTCTTGTGGTAGCATAATATCTGTTATTAGTACTCCCTTCCTGTTGTGATGAAGATCCATGAACTGCTACAGCTGCATTTTTGGAAGTGGAAACCACACGGTACGCCAGCCCTGAAGATCTAGACAAATATCTAAACATTGTCGTGTTAATATGTTCCCAGGGTACTTAGATATTGCGCTGTGTCTAGCAGATTTTACAATATATTACTCTTGTTAGTATTTCTTCAGTTCTATTACTCATCAGTATAGCCCCAGATATATAAAACGGTAAGAAAAAGCCCATCTTCTCGCCCCTCCAGCAAATTATCACAATACACGTCAGAAAATACATATAATATTCGTATTATATTATTGGCCTTTTGCTGACAAATGGTAACCAAAGATGCTGGTTCAAATAACGAATCATATTTGATTAACTAAATAAAATCAAATAAAAAAAAAAAAATCCTGAAAAGAAAAAAAGATTAGGAAGAAGATATGGTACTAAAAAGCAATCAGATAGAAAAAGAGATTAAAGAAAAGAAATCAATTTTTTTTAGATCTTGAGAAATGTGGGCGCTATTTATACTTTTTTTTTTGGAGTAGTCACTTATGCAAACATGTCCTTATCCCCGCTACCCGCCCTTAAATTTCGTAAATTTCAGGTGCTTTTGGCGCCAAAATGAAAAAAAAGTCTCTCTACTACATACATTTCTAAGAATAGGTCATGACCAAAATTACTACCCCAACTTTTTTTCTCTTCTAATACCAGATCTCACTTTCCTAATATGGTAATTTCAAATCCATTTGCACCATAGTCTTTTTTATAAGATAAAAAAGAAGCATTATTTGTAATGATGCTATTACAAGACACTTTTGAGGTGTATATAGTCTACTATAAATTAGTGTTTTATTGTAGTCAAGTATCACTCTCTTTTCTTTCTAAAATAAAAAAATGAAGGTGGGCTTTTAACCGCCTATGAAACCGGAGAATTTATGTTCAAATGCTTATATACGAACCTTCATCACATGACTATATCATAATCACATATAACGGTAGCCATTGATCTGCTTTTTGTTTTGAAGTTTTCCCAGGTCTATGTCCTCGCCTCGTGTCTTTCTCTCCGTGTCTTGTTTGTTATTGTTTTATTTTTAAATTTAATATTGTGATATATTCCTTTTGTGAACCAATTCCATTATTAAATAGTAGTTTGAACAATCAATAACAACTACAGAAAAGGAATCACAAATAAAAAACGCAATGTCTCAAAACAAAGATATCTTTACACTATTTGATAAGAAGGGTCAAGGCTCTATTCCAAAGGATGTAGTAGGGGACTATCTAAGGGCAATTGGATACAACCCTACTAACAAGCAAGTTACAGAGATATTAAGTGGTTCAGGAGAGACCCTGACTCTAGAGCAAGTCGAGAGTTTGGTTTCCAGCAACCAGGAATTATTGGATGCCACCACAAAGGGTAAGGTGGAAGATTTCGTCAAGGCCTTCCAAGTTTTTGACAAGGATAACACCGGTAAAGTCTCTGTTGGTGATCTAAGGTATATGTTGACTGGTCTGGGTGAGAAATTGACCGATGAAGAAGTTGATGAACTGTTGAAGGGTGTCGAAGTTGACTCTGAAGGTATGATAGATTACAAGAAGTTCATTGAGGATGTGTTGAGACAGTAAATAGTATGTACACTTCTGATATAAATGTTAATTGATACCATTTATTAAGTTTTCTTTAAGAGATTTATTTGCACACGTGATAATTTTTGTAAATTATGACTGGATCATTTTCTTTTTGTCTCTGGCAGTTTTTCCCGTCGGTTCAAAGTGACAAAGAGAAAGAAAGAAAAATTTTGGACTGAAGTCTGAGATATTGATGAAGTGCTATTATTTTACAAGGGGAGATAATTTAGTTTTTGACATTCACGTTTATTTATAAGCATATTTTCTTTAATTATATGTTAAAGTGGCTAAAGATACGAAGGAATATGTCTGATTTAGTAGCTAAGTTCAAGGGTTTGTCTATCGCTGAGAGCGAATTGTCCAGAGAGCAGTTGGCTCAAGTTTCTCAATGGGAGTCTATCTTGAAGACAGGTCAATTGCAAGCCAACTTGGCTAACCTAAATTTGCAATTGAGAGATAACAGTTTTATCGCCTCTACTGCTCAACCAACTGTTCACGATGTTGAATTGTTTGAAGCAACTTTGCCAGTTGTTAAGGAATTGGTTTCCAGCACTAAGGATGTTAAGAATACCATTGCCTCTTACAGACACGTCATTAGATGGGTTGACTACTTGCAATCCTTATTGCAGTTGTCCAAGGACCAAACTCTAGAATTTGACCGTGATATCGAATTGCCACGTGAGATCATCGAGAAGCCAAAGAAGAAGGATGAGAAGAAGGATGCTCCAGCCGAAGCTGGTAACAAGAAGAACAAGAAAGAGGAAGGTGGTGACAAGAAGATGAGAGGTAAGCCAGATGAGGAAACTTTGAAGAAGTTGAGAGAAGAAGCAAAGGCTAAGAAGGCTGCCAAGAAGGCTGCTCAAGCCCAACAACAACAGCAACAACAAGCCAAGGCCCCAGAGAAGCCACAACCATCTATTATCGACTTGCGTGTTGGTTTCATTCAAAAGGCTATCAAGCACCCAGATGCCGACAGTTTGTACGTTTCTACTATCGATGTCGGTGATGAAGAAGGTCCAAGAACCGTATGTTCCGGTTTGGTCAAGCATTTCCCATTGGAAGCTATGCAAGAACGTTACGTTGTTACCGTCTGTAACCTAAAACCAGTTAACATGAGAGGTATCAAGTCCACTGCTATGGTCCTATGTGCCAGCAACCCAGAAGATGCTAAGGTCGAATTTGTCGAACCACCAAAGGGCTCTAAGGCTGGTGACAAGGTCTTCTTCGAAGGTTACGGTGATGAGGAACCAGTTAAGCAAATGAACCCAAAGAAGAAGCTTTGGGAGCAATTGCAACCACACTTCACTACTGACGGTGATCTAAAGGTCATCTTCAAGGACGAAGAAGACAAAGAACATCCAATTAGGAAATTGACTAACGCCAATGGTGATGATTTCAAGGTTTCCACTTTGGCCAACGCTGTTGTCCGTTAAGAACAGTGTTACAATGCTGATAATACATGGATGGTACCAAAATCATAAGACTCCGTGCCTTTTCCTAACTAAAAAAATAATTTAATGTCAATAAATCTATAAAATACAAATGAAATTAATATTTACAAAAACAAATGTTTCCTTTTTGCATCGTTTAGTGTTTTTCTTCTTCTCTTTTAGCTTATTCCCTTAAAGCATCTTTGCTTTCATTATTATTATAGCGTCCTTTGTATATGTAGTACTGTGTATCAGTCGATTACAGTAATTGCAATAATTTGTGACTACTCATATATCATTTATAGAACATCCGTACCCCATTAGTGCTCATATGAAAAACTGAAAAATTTGGAAGATAATTACCTAAATAGGAATACTTAGTAACGTCTATAGTAATAGTGTAGAAAGTTCTAGGAAAATTTCAAGAATACGTAGTTTACCCTACTAAATATTTGGTTACCCTATGACGCAACTAATTTTTTTTTTTTAAAATTTTTTTTGTCTACCTCATCGATTGGAAAATTTTAATTTCTCCAGTAAACTTATTTAACAAAGCACCTTTTGAAAATTGATATTTCTTCAGGTTTCTTTGTTTCTCATTAGTTTTCAATTACGAAGATAATCAAGTCAATCAGAAATGCCAACCAGATTTACTAAGACTAGAAAGCACAGAGGTCACGTCTCAGGTATGTAATTCCATCAGATTAAAAGATAAAATACTTTTATGGAAGAAAGGATGGAATGAAAGAACCAAGGCGATGATGTGTTTTTTAGAATGTTATCTTTCTTCCTTCTTAAAATAATAAACCATTATTAGTTGCGGATACAACAAACGTTAAAATCACTTTTCAGATACTTGTTTCCTTCACAATTAGATTTACTCATTAAAAGGATGGATATAATCACCGGGATTATATTATTTTTCTGGGAAATCGAAGCGTATGATAAAAAACAAGAAATATCTGAATTGGATTAGTGTTGTTGGTATAATGGTTTTTCGAAACAATTTTTTGCAAAGTTCAAAGATTTGAATTAAACACCCTTTAATTAGGTTATTTTAAGGAGAATTGATGAACTGAAAAAGAAGATAATAACATTTTGAAACACTGATATCACCTGGGTTCTGTCATAACACCTTTTCTACTAAAATGTCAAATTGTTTGATCATTTTTACTAACAACAAATTTTCTTTCCTTAAACTATGAAACAACTTTTTCATTATTGGGAGAAAAACTATTTTATACAGCCGGTAACGGTAGAATCGGTAAGCACAGAAAGCACCCTGGTGGTAGAGGTATGGCCGGTGGTCAACACCACCACAGAATTAACTTGGATAAGTACCATCCAGGTTACTTCGGTAAGGTTGGTATGAGATACTTCCACAAGCAACAAAACCACTTCTGGAAGCCAGTTTTGAACTTGGACAAGTTGTGGACTTTGATCCCAGAAGAGAAGAGAGACGAATACTTGAAGTCCTCTTCCAAGTCTGCTGCTCCAGTCATTGACACCTTGGCTGCCGGTTACGGTAAGGTCTTGGGTAAGGGTAGAATTCCAAACGTCCCAGTCATCGTCAAGGCTAGATTCGTCTCCAAGTTGGCCGAAGAAAAGATCAAGGCTGCTGGTGGTGTCGTTGAATTGATTGCTTAAATTAATTTAAAAATGTAACTTTGTATAACATCTTTATTTAATTTTTGATCCAACATTTTAACAGCATTTTTTTACCATTTTTTTTAAATATATTCTGTTCCTTTAATTGTGTATTTCTAATGACTTTCAAAATAAAAATGAAAATTTATTATTTCAGTTTTAATTAAATATATCGGCCTTTGCAGTTTATTTGTAAAATGAAAAATTTCCTTAAGAAATATATAAGCTAGATATCAATTCGCATATATCTTATACACATAACATTGAAAAACAAATTGAACAACAACTAAGAATAACTAATGAGTGTAACCTGGAAACCAGAAGATCACATCCCCGAATATATCAAAACCAGTCTAAGTAGTGGTAAGAAGAACTATGTTTTAGCTATTCTGAATATTGTCCAACAATTAAAAGTTCAAAAGCGTACTGGATGGGTCAACCATGGAATAAACTCACCAGAAAGTATATCTGACCATATGTACAGAATGGGTATTACCTCTATGCTGATCACAAATCCGAATGTTAACAGAGATAAATGTGTAAGGATCTCCTTGGTACATGACCTTGCCGAATCTCTAGTAGGTGACATTACACCATATGATCCCATGACTAAAGAAGAAAAACATAGAAGGGAGTACGAAACTATAAAATACTTATGTAAAGAGATAATCTCCCCATTTAACCCCACAGCTGCGAAGGAAATAGAGGAAGATTGGGTAGCATATGAAACTATTTCATCCCTTGAGGCACGTTACGTCAAGGACATAGATAAATTTGAGATGCTGGTCCAAGCTTTCGAATATGAACAAGCACATAACGTTAGATTGGACCAATTCTGGAGTGCAGTTAGTGATATCAAGACTGACGAGGTTACCGAATGGTGTAAGGACCTAATCGAACAGCGTGAAACTTACTTCTCTAATAAGCAGTAATAGCATATTCTTCGTTTCATCTAGTATTTATTTAAAAATCAAATAAAAAATATTGTAATTTTGCCTTTCTTTAATGTATATTTTTTATCTGGTTGCACTATATAATTTTGTTACACAAGACGGATTTTCAGTCTTTTGTTAAAAGTAAATTGACTATAATTGTAAACAATTACTTGAGAGTAACCTGGAGAAAAACAAGAGGAGTTAAAACAACAAGATATTACAACCACAACTACATATTATGCAGCCATTCAATACTGGTCATGAGGATATAGTTCATGATGTACAATATGATTTTTATGGAAGAAGTGTAGCCACATGTTCGTCTGACCAACACATCAAAGTTTTCAAGTTGGATAGAGATTCTACTCAATGGGTCCTGAATGATTCATGGAGAGCACATGATAGTAGTATTGTGTCCCTGGATTGGGCCAGTCCCGAGTACGGTAGGTTGATTGCGTCAGCTTCATATGACAAGACTGTGAAGATATGGGAAGAAGATCCAGACCAAGAAGAGTGTTCAGGTCGTAGATGGACTAAATTATGCACGTTAAATGATTCTAAGGGCTCATTATACTGTGTGAAATTCGCTCCTGCTCACTTAGGGTTACGTTTGGCATGTATTGGCAATGATGGTGTTGTTAGAATCTACGATGCCCTAGACCCTTCCAATCTAAGATCATGGACTCTTACTACCGAGATAAATGTACTTCCTGTTGCACCAGCAAACAATTTACAATCAGCTTTTGGTCTCTCTTGGTGTATATCCAGATTTTCACCGGAAAAGCTGGCGGTATGTGCTTTAGATCAAGCATATGTTTACCAAAGAGCGAAAGATGGCCATATGTATCAAGCTGGGAAACTTCCAGGCCATACCTCACTGATAAGATGTATTAGCTGGGCACCATCCATTGGCCGTTCCTATCATTTAATAGCTACCGGCTGCAAAGACGGTAAAGTACGTATATTTAAGGTTAACGAAAGACCATCTGGCTCCTCAACACCAGCATTGAGTGATGATGAGATAAATATGGATGGTGCAAAATCACCAAGACTTAGAGAGTCCAATTTACAAGTAGAACTACTAAGTGAACACGATGATCATAAGAACGAAGTCTGGTCTGTGTCTTGGAATTTAACTGGGACAATTCTAAGTAGTACAGGAGAAGACGGTAAAGTACGTCTGTGGAAATCAACTTATTCCAAAGAATACAAATGCATGTCAATTATTACAGCAAAGCAAAATATATAAAATAAGTTAATACATCTCCAAGACTAAAAATAGACAAGACATTTATCTTTTTTTAAATCTACACATTTCTTTTTTACTTGCATCTCAATTGAAGGGTAGAATGACTCTTTCTAAACCAGGACGTAGGATTGAATCTACAAGCCGAGTACTACTCCACAAATGCAGGTATCTAAACCTGATCCATAGTAGCTCCTACAATACCAATAATCTAAACTGATGTCAAGATGGTTTTGAAGGCTGGTTCCAATGAATATACTTGAGTTTCTTTTGAATTTCCCAGCTTTTTTTTTTTCAATAAGGTACTGCGGTAGTTTCTGAGGAAGTCAGGAAAGCGATGCCCTTTTTTTTTGTTTAAAAAAAAAAATTAAGCTGGCTGGGTTCAAGTTGAATAAAGAATGTCACCTAATTAAATGGTGTGAAATTTTATATCTACGGTTTTGATGCAGTACGCAAGCGAAGTCTGAAACTGTGCTGGGCTCTCTCCCTCTCCCTCTCCCTTTGGTACTACACAACTCTCCTACTCAAACATAGCTTGTTACCTTTTATCATCGAGGGTTCATCATGAACATAAAATTCCTATATTTAGTATAATTAGTTATAGAGGTAGAGGTGGCTAATTTCTTTGTAAATTTCTTTTTTTTATTTTCTTTATCTGCAACGAGGTGGTATATATTATATATTTAGCATGGTCTGAGAAAGAAACTAATACAATTAATTCCCAAGCTATTAATAAACCAAGAATAAAGATAAAACAAGAGAACCTATCATATCTAACCCTGAAAGCAGAGGAATAAGAAAAGTTCATTGAGAAATAACGATTATACTATATTCATTATTATATTCATTAGAATTATTTTATGAGATAATATACGCAAAGGTATGAACACCCAATGAACCAAAATGATGAATCAACTAATAATGTTGAACAAGACATCTTGAATGCTGTTTCTAATTGGGAAAAATATAAAACAGGAGAAGCCCAACTCCCGTCTCATAATAGGACACCACTACTTGGCTTAAATGTAAATCTAAACCCCAAGCCAAGGGAAACTAATTATGGATCAATTAATAAGGAACAAACAGAGCAAAGGCAACCATCAATATATCAAAACGCACCAACCAATCGAAACATACCATTGAACCGGACTCAATCTATTCAGCGACAAGCTTCGATACAAAGGAATGGTTCTGTAAGACGTCAACCATCAATACAGAGATTAGCTGGTACGCATCAAACAGATTTTACAAATACACAGGAACTTCAAAAATTCAAAGAAAAGAAGAGATTCATATTTCATAAAGGTTTTTTCAAGAGGAATAGCAACAAGAAAAAACCAGTCGTAACTAACATACCCAGTGGTCAAACTCCAAATGTCAAAGCTATCACGAATCGGTTTAGGACCAGAACTGAACTGGAAGCAGTTTTAAATTATGCTGATGTAACGTCATTGAATGTTAATGCGATGTTTCCGCAGGCGAGAGACAATTTAACAAGAATGTACAGACCGGTACGGAAGTACTACCATAGACCACAGATTCAAGCAACTGCTGATGCTTTACCGGTGTCTATGTACCAGATATCTCCTTCGGTCTCCAGGACAAGTTCAATTAAAAGGCCTATTCCTTCGGCCAAGACACATGATAGAAATATATTAAGACCGAATGATCAACCTCCAGTGGTGCACATGCCAAGTTTCAACACTTCAGAGTTTCAAGCTAATACACCACAGAGAATAGTGAAACGAAGCAAGACATCACCAGGAGGGTATAGAAATGTAAGGATGAGAAACATGACACCAGAGCGAAGGGCAATCCATTCCTTGTGGCAAAAATACATGATGTATGTGATATATCAGCGGATCAATTTGAGAATGTCGCTAATGACTACAGCATTAACCTCGGATGATTCTGACCCAGAAAACGAGTTAGACGAAGAGGACACAGAAGATATCATTGAAAACTATTTTTCCAATACAACCATGCAAAGGCCTCCTATGATAACTGATAATCCTACCATGAGCACCTTATCGTCCTATAAAGTGACTCCCACAAGTGGTCTAAGTATAGAAGATCCAATCATTATCCCCGAGGAGGGTGAAATAGACCATATCCTCTTGAACCATTCATCTACAATGCTATCATCAAGACTCCACCTTATTGAAAGTCCATTAGAACACACATCCACCCATTCAATGACCACATCAAGAAGCACGTCCAACAATAGACCAACTTCATTCAATGCATTCATGAGAACAAACATGACCTCAACACAATAGAAATTAGATATTTCTACATAAACTGCATATTTTTATATAAGTAAACTAGCATTTTTCCTGCAATAGAAGAAAACACTCTTCAAGCATTTCTCATCAATATCAAGTATATTATATAAGGTACATATATACATATACTGTCGAGAATAATCTTATACGGTTTACAGGATTACCCGGATACTCATATGCATTCCCCATGGAAGCACGGAACTTTCACAGACGCAGGAAAAAACACAGAAAGACCTGTAGCCCTTACCGTAGATCTCCCCTGAGTTTAGTTTCTCTACAGGGCGTTCTGTGTAGAATGTGCATGAACATTCTGGAAAAAATAGGGCCCAAAAAAAAAAGGAAAAGTGGAACAGTGAGTAAAAAAATAAAGGCGAGACGTAAGAAATTAAAAGGGCTCATCGCCAAATATAAAGGAAACTGAATTCAAACTTCTTGGAAACTCTTTGGATTTTCAGATTTAGATCCTTGATTGCATAACATGCATATGACCTTATTACCATAAGAAGCGGAAAAGAATAACCTAATTCTCGAGAAAATACAAGATACAAATATATATTTTCAGGTAGTCAAGGTGTTGAATATAATACGACAAATAATATAAAAAAAATAAAAAAAAGGACAAAAGAGTAACTTATGGTTAAGGATACACAGCTATATGATCTGTTAAATGTGCAAGTGACGGCCTCACAGTCCGAAATTAAGAAGGCGTTTCGTTTGGCGGCATTGAAATGGCACCCCGACAAGAATAATCATAGTGAGGAATCCAAGGAGAAGTTTCAGGAGATATCTAAGGCGTATGAAATATTGTCTGATGATAGGAAAAGATCTATTTACGACACGTATGGTACTGTTGATGAAGCCGCAATTGCGGCTAACCAGATGTCTTCTGATGACGATGATGATATGCATGCTGCATTTTTCGGTCATGCGAGCGGTGATCCATTAAATATGTTTGGCACATCAGCTGGTGACTTGTTTGCACAATTTTTCAACAATTCTAGTAGTGGTCCATCGTTTGGATTTCCACAAGGAAGCAGTAGCAAAGGTAATAGATTTTCTTCTTCTGGAAGCTTTGCGCCACGTAATGAGATGAGGACAGGTCCTGATATCAAACACTATCTAAAATGTGCATTAACTGATTTATATCTTGGTAAGAAGACAAAATTGGGACTCAATAGAATGAGAATTTGTAAGCAGTGTGATGGGAAAGGTGGTGTGAAGACAGTAACATGTAGATCGTGTAACGGTCAGGGAGAGATAGTAAAAACGAGACGTATGGGACCTATGGTGCAGACTTTCA
Source organism: Nakaseomyces kungkrabaensis (assembly GCA_030556385.1). Lineage (NCBI taxonomy): Eukaryota > Fungi > Ascomycota > Saccharomycetes > Saccharomycetales > Saccharomycetaceae > Nakaseomyces > Nakaseomyces kungkrabaensis. The sequence goes on along the minus strand of JAKTPY010000006.1, from coordinate 231,740 downwards.
GTTCCACTTGTAATAGTTGTAAAGGTACTGGTACCTACATTAGAAAAGCAGACATATGTCCAAAATGCACTGGCTCGGGTGTATATAAAGAGAGAAAAATATTTGATGTTGAAGTAAATCCCGGTATGTCAAATGAACAAATGATAGTCCTCCCGGGGGAAGCTGACGAAGTTCTGGAGACCAGCCATGGATTAATGAAGGTACACCCAGGTGATGTCGTCATAGTCATAGATATAATAGAAGACAACAAATACGACCTCGTGAATGACCACGACCTCGTACTACGAAACTATCAGGTCCCACTAAAGACATGTCTATGTGGTGGTGATGTTTATATTGAGGACCACCCTTCTGGTAAATTAATCAAACTAAGCATAATACCTAATGAACTATTAAAAACGCCTGCTTTCAAAACTGTTGAAGGTCTAGGTATGCCTAAACCTAGCAAGAATTACGGTACTACAAACACGAACACAAGTACAGAGATCGAAGGATACGGCAATTTGTATATACAATTCCAGATCAAATTCCCGGAAAAACTAGAGGACGATACAATCTCTAAACTACAACAGGCACTAGACACAGATCCCAACATTGCTAAAGAGAGCGCTAACGACACCAAGAGACTCGAAGACATTATAAGCGATAGTGATGGAACCGTTGAAGTCGAAGAACATGTCTTAAGTGACTTTGTTCCAAACTATAAAGAATTCAAAGAATACAAACGTCGGTCTAGCGGCTCCGAAAGTGACAGGAAACGAAAAAAATACAACAATAACGAAGACTGTACGGTATCCTAATATTCAAATAAAATTACAGTACATATATACAGCATATTTTAATATAGAAATCATGATAATATTGTATTTGCTTTATGATGACAGCATAATATCCTCGGAGATTACAACCCGATGCCCTCGATCCGGGTAAATAGTGCAGAGAATTCTGCGTACAAATTTTAATCCCTCTCCCCGTGAGCGTGTTTCTCGAGAAGCAAACAAGAAAATTTAAAGTAGGAAAAAAAAAAATATTCAAATGTATTATTTTAAGTAAGGTTATACCAAAGAAAAACTTCAATAAACCAACTGTCAAAAGAGAACAGTTATTTTTACGAAGGGGAAAAGGTATTATCTCTGGTTTAATTTGACTATATCAGAGACTAAAGCTTTGTTTTTTGAACGCTTTAGGTTGACTTCAATAATAAAGCATTTCTTTTCCGATTGTGAAAGGGATTTTTGTTAAGGTAACTAGTAATTTTAAAAGAAAAGAGAGGAGAAAAAAATAAATCAAGAATTAATAATCTCTTATAACTAATATTTTTATGAACAAGGAGAAAAAATCAAAGTGAAACAGAAAGAGCCATTGATACACATATAACAAACCCCTCATTATGCCCACACCTGGCCTTCCGAATGGGTCATATATTCCTTCTTTAGAGCTACCTCCTGCCACTAATGCTATTAATGATACGAATACGAGTACGAATAATGATACGAAGAAACCTTCAAAGATAAAATCAAACAGTAATATAACGAATATGAATGATGATAAATCTAATTCCAGCCAGAAGACGGGTGATTTTTTGAAGGTATCACCAAATCTGTTTACTCCGGAGAGACTATATTTATTTGACAAATTAGATCTTTATTTGACTTTGATTAAGACTTCTAAGACTGTACAACAGGGTGATAGATTAGGAAATTTGAGTTGGCGTATTATAAATAAGGCCATGCTACGAAATAAGGATATTAATTCTTCGAAAAAAAGAGATGGTGTTAAAAACATGTTTCATATATTAAATCCAATGAACAATGGTAACAATAATAATATAAATACTTTCAAGAAACCACTCCAGCCACAAGATCAGGTACAGTCTAATGAAAATAGAACTAGGCTTCCGGTTGTACGACCTATGGAGGCATTAAATAACACTAATAATAAACCAGTGAAGACTAAGAGTAATTATAACTTACAAAGAACTGTATCACAACCGGAGAACCAGCAGCACCTTGTGAAGGAAAGACAACATAAGTCTACTACAGCATTATTTCAAAAGCATAACCAATCTGAAAGGTCAACTAACCATACGAGCAGTGGTGATGGAAATAATAACCCACGGATGTATTATAGCAAGCAGTATGCGCAGATACAACAAGCTAATAAGAAAGAGAATCCACAAATGATTGTGACAGGTTTTGACACAAATATGGTTATTGTTAGGAAGACAACAGCTAATGACCCTGTGCATAATAAAAGAAGTAAAAGTAGATCAAAGTCGCCGGCAGACATTGCTACTCTTAAATCATCACATAAGAGAACTGCATCCAATACCTCATCAAATTCTAGTAAGCATGATAATAAGCATAGTATTTTCAAGCATGAATCTCTGTTTGGTAAACCTAAACAAGTGTCTACTGAGGGGAACAATGGAAAAGGAAGAAAAGACAACAAAATCTTTTTTAGCAGTGAGGATGAAGACGAATCTGATTGGGATAGTGTGTCGGATAGCTCAGAATTCTATACTGATGATATTGAGGATGATGAGGAAGGTGAAAACTATAATGATGAAGATGATGACCAATATTACAAGAAGCAATGGGATAAGCTATTATTTTCCAAAGGAAATCACATGGATAAAAAGGGAGCCTCTTCTTCACCAGAGAATCTAGATAATTTACATCCATTAGACAAACTGCATACCGCAAATCAAGCAAATCAATTACGTAGGAGTCTATTGAGTGGTTTATTCCATAATGAATCTTCAAATTCAAGTCTAAAGAACCACAAGGATATGAGTGACCATTCTGACAGGCCTATTCCACCATCGCGGCATGGCTCCATTTCTTCTGCTATATCTTCACCAAACTATCCAGTAACCTCCACTACACACAAGCCAACTATAGAGGCTACAAATATAACCGCTATTGGATCTGTTACACCACCTCAAAATACTTTCATAGAGCCTTCGCAGTTTATAAGAGAAACTTTAACCAGATCAACATCGACTATGCGCTCTAACTCATCAAGACGTGGAAGTTCTAGCAGTATTGTATCTAGCACGACAAGTGCCAGATACCAACATGAGTCTAATGCTCCATTGACAGCACAGACATTATTGCCAACAGCATTAGCGACTCATATGTTCTTACCAAATAGTGTTCAACAACAAAGAAAAGCCGTTGCTGCTGCAGTAGCACAACGAGAAGGTAGAAGATTAACTAGGCGTGAATCAATGGATATACCAATCAAAAATGTGAAAAATTCAGTACTAAAAACTAGAATGGAAATCTCAGAAGAGGAAAGATACCAAAGGTCACAGCAGTCAAGGCGACATAAATAAAATCGAAACCAAATGCATTTTTTTTTAATTCTTTATTATCAAATCTTTTTTTTTTTTTTTCTACCAAAATTTGATCTTTCCTATAGCACCCTTTAATGATATCTTTAATAATTTTTTACCATTTTATAATGTTTCTGTTGAGAGATATATATATATAATTAATACATAACAGTCCTTACTTAACCCAAAATGTCTACATTTTCACAATTTTTATTTTATGTTTTTAGTTTCCAATTTTCAATATGAATGACATAATTGTTTACTTGTTTAATATTCACAAATACTAACTATTTTTGCTGGGAATGAAACATATTGCTGTGATTATCCATTATTTATGTTAATTATCATTCTGCTGACTGCGGTAGTTTCTAAAGCTCATCGCATTTTCGGGATAAAATTTTTGAAAAAATGAAACCTGGAAAAAAAATTTTTTTATGAAAAAAAAAAAAAAAAAAAAAAAAAAAAATTTGCGATGAGCTCTGTGAATACAAAATTTAAAGACCTACTGTGATACACCATTTATCCTGGAAATATCTATAAGCCACTACCAATAAACCCAATATATACTGATTAAGAGATGTTGAGAAAACAGGCCCGTGAGAGAAGAGAGTATTTATACAAGAAAGCTCAAGAATTACAAGAGACACAACTTCAGCAGAAGAGACTGATAATTAAACAGGCGTTAGCTCAAGGTAAGCCACTACCGAAAGAACTTGCAGAGGATGAACAGTTGCAAAATGATTTCAGATATGACCAAACTATGGCTGACAATGACGATGAGGCTGGTGTTGATGATGAATACGCAGCCAGCAGTGGTATAGTTGATGCACGTGTGATAGTTACTACCTCCAGAGACCCAAGTTCAAGACTTGCACAATTTGCTAAGGAGATAAAGCTATTGTTTCCAAATGCTGTTAGGCTAAATAGAGGTAACTACGTCATGCCGGATTTAGTATCTGCTTGTCAGAAATCTGGTACCACAGACCTAGTGGTATTACATGAGCACAGAGGTGTCCCAACATCCTTGACTATATCGCATTTCCCATACGGGCCAACTGCGTTTTTCAGTTTACACAACGTTGTGCTAAGACATGATATCGTAAATAGAGGTAACCAAAGTGAAGTGAACCCACATCTAATATTTGATAATTTTACTACACCTTTGGGTAAAAGAGTAGAGACTATTTTAAAACATTTGTTCCCACCTGGGCCAAAGAAGGACTCTTCCAGAGTGATAACATTTGCTAACAGAGGTGATTTCATTAGTGTAAGACAACATGTCTACGTGCGCACAAGAGATGGTGTTGAAATGGCTGAGGTCGGTCCTAGATTTGAAATGAGACTATATGAATTGAGACTTGGTACTTTGGAGAACAAGGATGCCGACGTTGAATGGCAATTGAGAAGATTCGTTAGAACTGCTAACAGAAAGGATTACTTATAAGACATTTTTAGATTCTATCCGGGTTTCCTTAATCGTTTATAAAAAATTGCATTGTATTCATTAATAGAGAGCATTTAAATATATGGTTATTTAAGTATTAAATCTTATCAGGTTATCATTAAATATTGAAGTAGTTTAAATATATTGCGGTTTCATTCGAAGCTTGTATTACCCGGAACTTGTCTTCGAGATTTAAGGGTCCATACACTGACAGTGAAGAGAAACTTTAATATCATGTTACGATTCACTATTGACCAGATCTCAAAGAGTGTAGCTAGTTAAAACAACTTATAAAGAATGATATGTGTCAGATGTAGGTTTGCCAATGTGGTACGGCTGCCCTTAGGAGTAAGATATTCTTCGAAGTTGGCGATTGATTCAAGTAATCTAGAGTTTTCGAATAGAAATAATGAGATCCTTAAATCACTTCCAAAATACTATCCGTCTATGACTGATATGACGAATAAGAATGTACAGCGAATTAGAGAGTTCAAGCATAAATATGGCTCATTGGAAGAGTCCAAATTAAACGAAATAGAGGACAATCTGACAATTAATGGTAGGATAAAACGTATACGGTTTTCTGGTAAGAAAATGGCATTTATAGATTTAGTTGAAGACTCATGTGATATTCAATTGATTTTAAACTACAATGAGATTGGAGACGAAAATTTTGAGACAAGATTGGGGTTTTTAAAGAGAGGTGACTACATTCAATCATTTGGAGTACCGAGACTTTCAAAGTCAAAGATGAAGAACTTGTCTTTACGATGCACCAAACTTCCTGTCATGTTATCTCCAGCACAGATGCCTCTACCATTAAAACTAACTGATGTGGTGAAAGCTAATGGCAATAAAGTGGCTAATTATCAGATTAATGGGATCGGGAATCTGTTAATTAGAAGCTCGATAATTAAATCGATACGAAAATTTCTTGAACAAAGAGAATTCATTGAGGTTGAAACCCCGATCCTCTCATCAAAGAGTAATGGTGCTATCGCGAAACCCTTTCAAACTTCATCCAAAGATTTTGATCAGTTACTGTTGCGAGTAGCTCCCGAGCTATGGTTAAAAAGGCTAATTATTAGTGGGCTAAGCAGAGTTTATGAAATTGGAAAATCATTTAGAAATGAAGGCATTGATAGCACCCATAACCCTGAGTTTACCACACTAGAGTTCTATCAATCGTACTTGTCAATGGATGGATTAATGGAAATGAATGAAAAACTATTTAAACAAATAATTCAAGATCTGCTTGCAAATCCGGACTTGCGAAGCTATATTTCACAGAGTACGATTGAACTCAGGGATGCATTAGAACAAAATCAATGGAAATTTCAAAAGGTTGAATTTTTGCCAACTTTATCTAAAGAATTGGGTACAGACCTTGGTACTATAAATATTGAAGACCCTAAGGAACTTCTAAGTGTTATTCCCGATGATGTTAAAAACGAGTTTTTTGGTGATGAAAGGAATTTATCCTCATCACAAATCTTGAACAAATTGTGTGGGTCTTTGATTGAGGAAAAATACTGTAATACCATATTACCAACATTAATATACCACCATCCTGCAGTCATGTCCCCATTGGCTAAGAATAACCCAGCAGACCCCAGGACCACCAAGAGATTTGAACTTTTCATCAATGGAAGGGAATATACTAATGCATATGAAGAGGAAAACTGTCCCCAAATACAGCTACAAAAATTTGAACAGCAAGCACAAATGAAGGAAGATTTTAATGATAAGGAAACACTGGATTCCGTCGATTACGAATACGTTAACTCCATGAAATGGGGTATGCCGCCAATAGGCGGTTTCGGCCTTGGTATTGATCGTTTGTCCATGCTGCTCACCGGATCAAAGAGAATTGAAGAAGTCCTATCATTTGGATCCATCGATGATGTAAATAGACAATAATGTAAGGCATCTAACAGCCCATGTAAATAGCAAAACCAGTTCTGATGTAGTTAATCACGTTACAATTCTTTTTTTTTACATTTTTTCACTTTCGCGTTATTTTGGTCCCGCGTATGCATAATGAAGCTCATCGCAAAACAAACATTTCATTGATCAGTAATATAAAATTCTTTGTTTGGAATTAACTTTCGTTCCAATTATCTCGTGGATTTGCCCCTCTATCATAAACGCATATAGTCCTCGAATAATGACAATTGATACTACATTACCTCCTACAGTTCAAGAATCTTTGGGATCATTGAAAACCAAGACATATTACTCTGATGTTCCGGATTCACTAAAAGATGCCGGTTCACCAATAATATTGGGTGTAGACGAAGCCGGTCGTGGTCCAGTGATGGGTCCTATGGTATATGGGATAAGTTACTGTACAAAGGACTATCAGGACAATGTTTTGATTCCAAATTATTCATTTGATGATTCTAAGAAGCTAACGGATCCAGTACGTCGTCAGCTATTCAAGCTTATGTACGAAGGGCAGATTTCAGAAGTTGGATATGCAACAACAGCAATCACACCATTTGATATATCCACTGGGATGTCACGTTATCCACCATCGCGTAATTATAATTTAAATGAACAAGCGCATGACGTCACAATGGCTCTAATTCAAGGTGTTCTAGACAAGGGAGTCAAGATTGACCATGTCTATGTCGATACTGTTGGTCCACCAGCGTCGTATCAAAAGAAGTTAGAGACAAGATTCCCAACGATAAAATTTACTGTAGCCAAAAAAGCTGATTCCCTATATTGTGTTGTCAGTGTTGCGAGTGTTGTCGCTAAGGTAACTAGAGACCTGTTAATTGAAAGTTTAAAGAGAAGTCCCGATGAAGTAACTGGGTCTGGTTACCCATCGGATCCAAAAACCGTCACGTGGTTGAAATCAAACCAAAAACCACTCCAAGGATGGCCTATAGAAATGGTACGGTTCTCATGGCAAACATGTCAAACTCTACTAAAGGATAAGTCGACAGGAAGTATATCTATCAAATGGGATGAAGATTACACCAACACCAAACGTAAACTAGTACCACAAACGGTAGAAGACCCAGACTACTTCAAGAACCCGATCACCCTGGATAACTGGTTTATCAGGGATTGATAATTGTGTATAATAATAGCTGAAACACTTAGTATATTATATAAGTAGATATATTAATACTTCACATTGAATGTATTGAAGTCATGATATTTAATATCTTACTGTACGACGTAATGGATGGGTTGCCTTTTTTTTTTTTTGTTGATGCGAACTGGGCAAGGGATGTGGAGAGCGAGAGAAGACCATAAAGGAAAAAGGGATTGTATCAAGAAGTTGAATGTCAAAACCATTCATCGATTTACGGTCTAGATAATCTATAACTCTTAATAATCACTAGAGAATTATACTATATTCAAGCAATTGTTAAAAATATTCTTCTGTAGCTAGCTCATTTTTTTGCGGAGACAGAGTTTAGGACTAAGAGGAACTAAAACGGTTTAAAACAAAAAAAACTAAACAATTTGACTATATTCTATTTCTAGGAGAAATTAAATTTTTGAATACAACGGAGAAAGGAAACTTGCTATTAATTGTTATATTACACCAGGAACACAAAAAAGAATTGAAACTATGTCTGCATTTTTGAGAGCTTTGCCTAGAACAGCTAGGGCTTCTTTGGTTAGAACTCGTATTACACCATTGCAATTGAGATTGTATGCTTCTTACCCACCACATACTGTGATTGGTATGCCAGCTTTGTCTCCAACCATGAGTCAAGGTAATTTGGCTGTCTGGTCTAAAAAGGAAGGTGATGCATTGGCACCAGGTGAAGTTTTGGCAGAAATTGAGACAGATAAGGCCCAGATGGACTTCGAATTCCAGGAAGAGGGTTATCTTGCAAAGATTTTGGTCCCAGCTGGTACCAAGGACGTTCCTGTGAGTAAGCCAATTGCTGTTTATGTTGAGGATGCTGACGATGTTGCTGCTTTTAAGGACTTCACTATTGAAGATGCCGGTGGAGCCTCCAAACCTGCTGCTGCCCCAGCTGAGGAAAAGAAGGCTGAAGAACCAAAGGCTGAAGCTAAATCTGAACCAAAGACTGAGTCTAAGTCTAAGTCTTCTGCTGCACCAATTGCAACTGGTGATAGAATCATTGCCTCTCCATTGGCCAAGAATATTGCTCTAGAGAAGGGTATCTCTTTGAAGAGTGTTAAAGGTACTGGTCCACGCGGTCGTATTACACAGGCTGATGTTGAAAAATACTTGGAAAGCGCACCAAAGAGTTCTTCTGCAAGTGGTGCCGTATCAAGTGCACCATCGGGCTCTCTAGGAGGTGCCTCTTACGAGGATATCGAGATCACAAACATGAGAAGTATCATAGGTAAGCGTCTACTGGAATCTACACAAGGTACACCATCCTACATTGTCTCCTCTGATATTTCCGTTTCAAAGTTGTTGAAACTAAGACAATCTCTAAATGCCACTGCTAAGGACCAATACAAGCTATCTATTAACGATATTCTAATTAAGGCTGTGACTGTTGCAGCAAGAAGAGTCCCAGATGCTAACTCCTACTGGTTGGAAAATGAAGGTGTCATCAGAAGATTCAAGAACGTTGATGTCTCTGTTGCTGTTGCTACCCCAACTGGCCTCTTGACTCCAATCGTTAAGAATGCTGAATCTAAGGGTTTGGTTGAAATCTCTAAGCAGGTTAAGGAGCTAGCACAACGTGCTAAGATCAACAAGTTGACACCAGAAGAATTCCAAGGTGGTACTATATGTATTTCCAACTTGGGTATGAACCATGCTGTTTCTATGTTCACATCCATTATTAACCCACCTCAATCCACAATTCTAGCTATTGGTACTGTCAAGAGAGTTGCTGTTGAGGATGCTGGTGCTGAGAATGGTATTGCATTCGATGACCAAGTCACAATCACTGGTACCTTTGACCACAGAACAATTGATGGTGCCAAGGGTGGTGACTTTATGAAGGAATTGAAGACCGTCATCGAGAACCCATTGCAATTATTGCTATGAGGGGGAATTGACAATTCAAATAATATTTTTCTTCCCCTCTATTTCCAGAAAAATAAAAGACGTAAATAAACTCTAAATTTATCCTGTTCTTTAGTTTTGAACAAGATCGTAAGTAATTTTATACCTAAGTGTGTAAATCGAATGTTGATATTCTATAAGATAATAAAATAAATATATATATATATATTTAGAGCGCCTACAAGTATATTCATAACAATAAACAGTCATGGTTATGGATTGAACTCTCTCTTTGTTAGGTAAAATACATTAATATTGCAGCATTGAGACTTTAAATCTATAACGTGGTTTTACGTTTATTATGATATTGTGCGATCTCCTGCACTCTCAGGAAAAAAGGCAAGTTTCCAGCATAAATTTAACAAGGAAATGATTTTTCAAAGAGAGAAGTTGAATGTACGATTCAACAAATCAAGAATATCAAAGCATATAAAATACTACAAAAATGATGAACTTTCTACCATCTTTTATTCTAAGTGATGAATCCAAGGAGCGTTTCAACAAGATCTTTGATCTAACTCAGAGAGTTGCCCATTACGGTTGGATTCCATTCGTTCTATATCTAGGTTGGGCCCACACTGCTAACAAGCCAAATGTATTCAACTTGTTGTCTCCTTTGCCAAGTGTTTAAACTGAACTCACATCCCAGATGTTATTGATTTTTCTTCACTACTAATTGCCACTTACGGAACTTCGTTGCATTTCCTACCCCTTCCCATGTACATATTTGAAATAAATAAAGATATTTGGCACAGTTGAGAAATGAAAAATAAAAAAAATAGGAGTGTTCTAAGATGATTAGAATTTAGTGGATCTCATTTACATAATTGCCCTTTATTTTTATATTTTATTCTAATTCTGTTATTAATATAATAAAATTTACTCTTACTTTAGCTACACGTGACGTTCTTAGAGAAATTATTTGGTTGCGATTTAGCCATTTCTAGCTTTTATAAGTACATGCATAATAAACCTAGCTTCGTCCCTACTCGTTTTATCACGACATTGACAAGGTTTATTTAAACTACGTATGTTACTTCTTTTGCTTTTTAAATGAAAAGGTTATGTTATATTATAATATAAAATAAAAAAGGATTTTTTGAATGGTTTATATTTGATTTAAAAATTTAAATTAAAAATTTTTAATTATATTCGTGTTTGTTGTTGATGTTGTATTTTTGATGTTAGTTAAGAGTTGAAGAGGATAAATGGATGCGCAAGGGTTATAAAATATTAATATGCTTAGTAACCTAGAGCAGCCAACTTCTTAGCAGCATCAGATTCAGCGGAAGCAGCGGAAGCAGCAGTGACCTTCTTGTTGAAGGCTCTCTTCTTAGCGTAGTATTCAGCAGATCTGACCTTTCTCTTTTCTTCCAACTTAGCGACAACGTCTTCGTATTTCCAACCAACGGAAGTAGACAACTTAGCAAGAGTGGTGTACTTTCTACCTGGCTTCAATCTCAAGACTCTCAAAGCTTCTGGGACAACAACTCTCTTCTTCTTGTCGTATGGAGGTGGAACACCTTCGAAGACCTTTAATCTTTCCAAAGCAGCCTTACCACGGGCGGTCTTGTGGGAGATCATACCACGGACAGCCTTGTAGAAGATTCTGGATGGGGCTCTGAAGTGGAATGGACCACGGGTCTTGTTGAAAGCAGTAGCCTTTCTCAAGAAGTCGTGGTACTTCAACTTGTTTCTGAAGAATTCACCAGAGATGTTTAGGGCTTCAGCTCTGACAAGAACAATCTTTTGACCGTTCAATAGTTGCTTAGCAACAATGGAAGCCAAACGACCGACTAAGTGACCCTTAGCTATTCATAATAGTCACATTGTTATTTATCTTTTAGTTTTCAAATGTGAAATAAAAAAATAAAATAAAATGTATAAGCTTGTTAGTAAAAGAAGTTCATATATTTTCAAAAAAAAAAAGTTTCAAGAGTAGTAAATCTGAGATGATCATTTTTTTTCATATTGTTCGACTAGTTCTCTCTGTTTCTAAGCTGTTCCTGTGCTCTTTATTATCTCGATACGGGTTTCAAACTAACAAATATTCTAAAACAGGAATAATTTTTTTTTCTTTAATCGGTATAATGGTCAAGTTCCTTATGGTTATTTTCTTGAGTTACTATCATCACACACTATTGATCTCATTGCTGTTACTATTATCTTGTTAAGTCCTCTTATTCAGCAAAATCCCATTATCATCATGTCAATCTTTATTACTCTTGGAGCGTATTATTTGCAAAATTTCAATCTAACGTACCATCAATTACAACGACTTTTTCGAAAGTAGACATCTTATCTCTTCTTAGGTTGTGGTTTCTTAGTGTCTCTTGAAATAGAGTGTAAAAAAATAAGAATTAAAGCCTTATTTTAAACAAATAGCACAATAATTTTTTTTGAATAGTATTGTAGCAAAAATTCAATATTTTTTTTTTGCAAAAAATTAAAAAAAAATTGGGTTAACAGGTGTGGGAATGGTGGGTCTGTCAATGCTTCACAGAACCCCGGGCACAAAGAACAAACCAACCACGGTCTCCCTCACTCACACAACGTAGCACAGCAAAGGTTGAAACAGAGAACAAGAGAGTAACTGAGCAGATGCAAGAGACGGGTGAGTGCGAATACAGTAGAGAAAGACGCAGAGAGGGGTGGACGGATCTGTCTGGGACTGGACAGCTAGGCTGGGGTGTCAGTAACACCTAGGCTGGGACTACACTACGTTAGGCAGAGGAGCTAGGGCAAGGATTACAATAGACTGAGCCTGGAAACCTAGCCTAGGCTAAGGAAACAGAGGAGATGGTCAAGGGCAGTGATAGACAGGACATCCATTACTGACGAGACGTCTGTCTCCCCCTGCTCGCCCCCCAACCAAAACAATACCTTAGGCCCATGTCTAGCTAATTTCCAACTACCCCCAACTCACCTCCCCCAACTCGCCTCCCCAAACCCGCCTCCTCCCTACAATCAGTAAGGAACTTGTGGAAATCCTCCAGCTATCTCCCCATTCCAAACACCCAATCTGGTAGAAAAATAACTATTGCCAATGCAGATGTACAGATGTAACTATCGAAAGGTACGGGTGTTGCAGTCACAAATTTTAAGATTGTTTTAAAAGAAATTACGTATAATGTGATCATACATTCTTAGTCATTTGGGCGGGTAATCTTCTTTAAGTTTTGGTTTGTTTGTTTTGATTTCTGCCTTTTCTTTTTTTTTTTGCCTATAACATTTTTTTTTGTATCCCTATTAACTATAAATACGTGGCTAATGATGTTTTAATACGATATCAGAATGGCATATACCTTAAGATAAGACTGTCTCAAAAAGCAGTATTGGTTAATAAAAATAATATGTGATTAATGAAAGGAACAAAAAAAAAAATTATAATAATTCCATAGTTTATGCTATTTATATATACTTTTCTTATTTTACGATAGTTATCTTGGCACTATCAGTATCTAGTAATAACCCTTTCTCATTCTTTCTTGAGGATTCATCTGAGATATTACCATCGCTTCTCCTGTTTTCTAAGTGTCTCTTGAGTGGTGAGGATGTGATTTCTTTATTATCAACCTCCGGCATATTTACTGTTAACTCTGGCACTTTATCCTTCAATGAATTTTCGGTAGAAGATTTGGAGTCATCGTTAGTTTCTAGTGCCGCAGTGTGATCATTATTACTCTCCTTGTTTAGTTCGTGATTATCTAAACCGATTTTTGGTGTGTTGTTAACAGAACTGAACAATAGGGAATTCCATCCATTGGGGGAGCTCTTGTATTGAGAGGACTTGGCGCTTCCAAAATTAGCCGGTGTTAGCCTCTCATTTAGTGTATTTAAGCCCTTCTGTGTAGTAGGATCATTCAATGTTGGAGCAGAATCAGATTTTCTAAGGTTATCGTTATATCCCGTTCCATTGACCGCAAGGTTATGAGCCATTGAGTTCATTCCATTGGTTGTGCCATCAGTACGACTCTGTGAAGGAGATATATTGGTCTGAGCACTTCCTCTTTCTGGTGTATATGCTTCCATTGCTGTCACATGAAATGTTTTAGTTGGCGATCTTAACAATGAATCATATGATGGTGAAATATGTGGATTAGTGGCAGACAACAGATTTGCCGATGGAGGATTTAGATTTGTTGATGCTGATGAATTTGTGGTACCAGGCAATGGTAGGTTCTGTAAACCAGATGTGGTAATGCTAGGTAGACTTGGGATGCCAGTGTTTATTTGGTTCGGTTTGCTAAATGTAGATGATGCGTTGGTGAAGGAAACTAATGCATTGTTGGTTGGGTTCTTACGTGCAATGTTATAATTAGCAGCAGGTTCTAACGAGTCTTTTGCTGGTGCTTGCATCTGGGTACCAAAATTGTTGCCTTGTTCAGTGACTGTTGGTGGTAATAGCTGCATGGAATTTCTTTGTCCTCCCATCATATTGTACTTATCAAACCCGATATCAGGATGGCTTTCTATTGAACTCAAAGAATTCTGACCGCTGTTAACTGTGCTCATTGTCCCGCCACTGCTCGTACTTGACTTTTTGGAATGTTTCTTGGATACACGTTTATCATCGGCTATGTACTCTTCACTGTATGCAGGTTGAGTCGGAAGACTATTGAATTTTGACATATGTAATTGCAATTGTCTCGAAACTGATGACCCCCGTCTTATCTTGTTACCATTTCCACTATTCCATTTTTGTAAAAACTCATCTTGGTAATCCCTGCTGATTCTCCATTTCATACCTTTACCAGGTTCATTAGGTCTTCTAGGCACTTTTTCGAAGGCTTTATTCAGAGATAGATTGTGACGAATAGAATTCTGCCAGCCAGTCTTTGCGAAACGATAGTATGCGTAGTGGGATGCGATATATTTGTATATATCAGCCAATGATATGACACCCTCTTCTGTTGATAGAATTGCCTGTGTAATCATGGTTGCATAAGAGTATGGTGGTTTGATGTTTCTATTCTCATCTCTTGATAGATCAGATGCAAAGTCTAAGGATTGTGGGAAATCGTTCATCGTACCTATATTGGAGGACATCATTGAGGCACTCCCAATACTAGCATTGCTGTTGGAGTAAGCGTGAGTTGATTTCCTAATGTTATTATTGTTGTTGTCGTTATTTCCATTATTAACTCCAGGAGCCGCACCGGCACCCAATCCGCCAGGACCGCCCATAGGAGTAGCCGCAGTACCATAGAAATTAGGTGTTCCGTCACCTAGGCTCAAAGAAGATCCACTACCGTACATTTTAAATGTTCTAACCTGTTGTCCGTTACTCTGTTGTCGTGACATCTCCTTGTGCGTGCGCACATAGTTTGATTCGCGTATCACCTCCTGCAACAGCGGGTTATCCTGGACATTCGACCCGTCAACACCATAGACACTGACAAGCGTTGGCATCAGGTTTTCCAGACACTCCTGTGGGATGAATGGCTCCTGATCTGGCAATATAAACATCATCTGCGTCCCACCGATATCTAGTATCGTACCAGAGGACAACTTTATACTGGGGGCATCAGGACCTGCTTCGACTCTATGGAAGTTAACCTTGGCACCATTACGGCCGGAAACCTGCAACTCCCATCTCCCGTAAGGTATATTAAACTTTATAGTCGCGTGTCTACGAGAGACTACTTTGGCTGGGCCCAGATCTATGTCTATCCGCGACTCGTCGTCCCTTGCAGCTGACGTAGCATTACCGCTCAGATCCGTGTGTCTACCTATCGACACCTCCAAATCCTTGACGTAGTATGTCCAGTCCCGACCAGAGATCTTCGCATACGCCTGCACCTCCGTAGCTATATTCCTCTCATTGGAGTACTGCTTCGCAACCGTGGTCGGCTGCTCCGGAACCGCCAACGCAGATATAACTGCATTGGTCAACCCCTGTTGGTTTCTAGCGTTAGACATTTGAATATTGTTTACTTGTTGTTTTTTCTTTTCTTTCGTCTGCTAATTCCTTGTTTTAGTCTGTTTTTTTTTCTATTCTCAATCCTTGTAAGTTTCTTTTCCCTTGTTGCTACTCTATTAACCTGTAATAGCTCTTCCTCTATCTCTTTTGCTAGTGATCTGGGAATTGTCTTCGTATTTATTATTTTTGTTTTTTATTTGTTGTTTTTGTTTTTGTTTTTGTTTTCATTCCCTCAGAGCTTTTTTGTTTTTTTTAAATTTTTCTCTCTCTCTCTCTTCACTTCTCCCTCTCCCGCGGGGTTTTCTACGCGAAGGGGAACATGAAAACTTCTTCTATCTCACCGTACGCTGATTTCTAAGGCAGTACGACCTTTATAAATGCCAAATACGGTAATTTCATAGTATTGCTATACACAACTATATTATATTGTATTACACAACTATATTATATTATCTTCGAAGGGCAAATCTTGGGAGGGTGGATTGGTCCATGAGCAGGTCTGTTTCGAACAAGGTTATGTACTCGAGGTCGGCCTCGTCCTTGAGGCCGCCCGAGAACAGCCCGTACTCCTGGTATATGCCCGCGACGGACCACCCTTGCAGCAGTTTCCGTATGATCCCCACCACGACACCAACGCGGTGCTTTCCTTTGTTGGAGTGTATGAGTATCGGGTAGTTCTGCACGTTGAGCACGAGCTGCAGGACACGGTCCATCTGTGCGTCTATGTCGGGGTCCCGGCACGAGTCCATGTATATGTGGTGGTAGTTTATCCCTTGTTCTTGCAGAAAAGCGTGGTACTCCGGAAGGGGCTCCATTTTGTCCCCAACATATATAATGGTCTTCAGATGCAGCTGGTCCCTTATGAAAGCGTAGTTCAATGGCATCGGGTACCCTGACCTGTACAAAGACACATCCGTGCTCACCACAGGCGCAAAATTTAGCGGCGGTATATACTTGTTCCTGCTCTCCTTACACATTTTTGCGGTGTTTTCTACTGCCCAGTATTACTCAGTATCGCCCGGTATTCGCCCAGTATTGCTCATAGCATTTCTTGTAATATTGTTAATATTTGTCAATCGCCCTGCCTGCAAAGAAAAAATTAAGCTGGGGACACAGCGATGGGGAAAAAATTCGATATTCCGGGTAATAGTAGTGGAATACACAATTTGTACCACACACAATTGAACCAAACACAATAGTACTACACTCTACGCTGCCAGTCAATATACACTGCTAGTATACATTGCTATTATATTTTATATATACATCACTGCCATACACCAGTTGTATCGGCTGCTATTCACCGTGCTGCCCATTTTGAGCTTTTTGGGATATTTTTCAATTACTATACCCGATTAGGAAATAGGTAAACATTAGGATAATAAAATGAAAGTTTTTTTGTGATTTGTGCTCGATGGAGGAGGGGTTACCAACTTATTTATTTCATTACTATATTACAATTTGATCTATTGCAACGTTAGCTTACAACTATAACTTCAAAAAGCTTTTTGATACAGATAACAACGCAAAATGTCAAGAAGGAAAAGGGCTTTTACTGATGAAGAGTTGTTCTTGAAGGAGCGTGGGTTGCCCAAACTAGTTACCACTTCGACCACCAGTACTGTTGCTAGCAGCACTACCAGTTCTACTGAAAGCACAAGAAGTACAAGTACCACTGCAAGTACCACTGCAAGTACCACTGCAAGTACTACTGATAGTACTACTGCGAGTACTACTGACACTAGTAGTACTACACATGAAAGCAGTTCGAGTACAACTGAAAGTATTACTGGATCAAGTACAAGTGTCAGTGTCTCTTCCAGTACTTCCAGTACTTCTTCGATAACTCCTACTGCTGCTATATCACCTCCCAGTGGTGAGAACAACCCATACATATTCAGGACACACGCACTGTCTGGTACAGTGTTCATTGCTGTCGGAGCCTCTGCCGGTTTTATCCTCCTGTTGATCTTTGTATGGTGGGCTGTTACCAGCTACCTAGCTTACAAAAAGACAAAACGGGATTATATGGAGAGTATGGGTATGGAAAACAAATTTCACAGAGGTCACGGCCATCACCCTTCTATTTTCAGTACCGCAAGCAGTGATCTGTACAGCTACGGCGGTGACGATGAGAAGCTAATGCTCTCAAAAAGCTCGACTATAAAGGACAATAACAGTAACCAGGTATACGAAAAGATTAGGAAATCAAAAGTGAGTCTGTTCGGTAATGATGTCATGAAGACACCAACAAGAAACGACTCTTGGGAATCATTGACCGATGCTTACACTACACTTGGTGCCGGTGATATTCAAGGTTTTGATCCTGTTCAGGACGAAATACAATATAATAGAAAGTCTCTTTTCATTTCCCCTACAGTAGAAGTCATGAACATGCAACAACAGAAAAATGATAACATCTTTATGACACCAAAGAAACCAGTAACTACATTTAGCCAGAGTTTCAACACACCATCGGTGCAGGAATTGAGTAGACCACAAGAGGTTGCCATGTCTCCAGAGAGAACTCACAGAAAGACCCCTTCAAGAGACAAATACCATAGAAGAAACAAGTCTTCGATCAGCTTGTCTCCAACTAGATCTCCAACGAGGTCGCCAACAAGATCTCCAACAAGGTCACCAACGAGGACACCCATCAGAAGCCATAGAAAAACGCCTTCCATGTACCTAGAAGACTTATTAGATGATAATTTTTAAAAACATTTTAGGGGTTTTCTGCTGAAATTCTGGAATTTGAAGTGCATATTTGAGTCTCTTTTTTATTTTTCTTGTATACTTATACCATTACCTTAGAACTTTTTTTTGAATATCTTCCTACATACTCATTTTTTAAATAAGCATTGATTATTGCACAAAATGTCTTTTTTGATCAATATCTAGTAAAGTCCACATTACAAAGAAAGAATGTTCAACTTGGCTAGTTTATATTAGCTAGTAATTGTAGTCTATTGCTAGAGAATAGCTCTTTAATTAACCTCTCAAACCACCAATTGCTATTATTTTCTTGATCGACTAATAAAATGTTTTTAAATTTCGTTTGTAGAAAAGCCTTTTCAATTAAAAAGGCTCCGTTGCTTTTTGAAAAGAAAGAACAAACTTCTTTCTCGAGAAGCAAGTTACAAGAAAAAGGGCGTTCGTTTACCACAGTAATCTGATTCGACAGTCTCTTAAGGATTAAATATCTAGTTAAGATAACAAGGAGGGTTGGATAAAGAAAAGCTATGTCTCGAGACTCTTCATTAACACCGCTAAAAGTTACGATCATCAATGATCCTCCTTTGAGAGATGCTCCAGAACCTATACTAGATTCCAATTACGACCCTAATGTCCCGATTGCAATTGATTTTGGGTCTTATGAGCTTAGAGCTGGATATACCTCTGGAAATGTACCTGCGATGGTATTTCCTAATAGATATTCTAAATACCGTGACAGAAAGGTGAACAAGTACTATCCATGTGTTGGTTACGATGTCTGGTTAGACCAAACCGCTAGAGGTCAAGCCAGAAGCCCATATGATGGTTCTATGGTGGTTAATTGGGATATGACGGAGGATATCTTACAATATACTTTCCATCACTTGGGCGTTCAACCAGATAATGGTATATCAAATCCCATAGTGATTAATGAGAAGCTGGCATGTATTCAGTCACAAAGATCAAACTGGTATCAGACACTGTTTGAATCATTTGGTGTTCCAAAGGTATCAATGGGTGTTGAGGCATTATTGGCATTTTACGGTCACAATGACTGGAACTCCACAGGTATTGTGGTAGATAGTGGTTACGAAGATACAACTGTTATACCAGTTATTCAGGGAAGAGGTATACTTTCAGATGCCAAAAGAATTAATTGGGGTGGTCACCAAGCAGTGGACTATTTAAGCAATCTGTTATACCTGAAATACCCATATTTCCCAACCAAGCTATCTACTTTACAATATGAGCAAATGTATAAGGATTACTGTTATGTTTCTAATGACTATTACGAAGAGATTAATGGTTATCTGAAGCTTGATAATCTGGAAAAGAATAATGTAGTACTAGAGGCACCATTCACTGAAATTCAGGCACCGCAAAAGAGTGAAGAGGAACTACGTATTCAAGCCGAGAAGAGGAAAGAAAGTGGTAAGAGGCTACAAGAACAGGCAAGAATAAAAAGGAAGGAACGTTTGATTCAAAAGAGAGAAGAGTATGAGTATTTCTCTAAGGTTAAAGAACAGTTAGAAGGTGAACCGAAGAAGAAAATTCTTTCTATATTGCAAAATGCAGGTTTTGATGATGAGAGAGATTTCAAGAAATATCTATACAATGTGCAGAGGTCAATTAAAAAGGCTGAAGCGATGGAACTTGCAGATGCAGTTGATGA
This sequence comes from Nakaseomyces kungkrabaensis, assembly GCA_030556385.1. Taxonomy (NCBI): domain Eukaryota; kingdom Fungi; phylum Ascomycota; class Saccharomycetes; order Saccharomycetales; family Saccharomycetaceae; genus Nakaseomyces; species Nakaseomyces kungkrabaensis. The sequence continues at coordinate 211,626 of JAKTPY010000006.1, read as the reverse complement.
TGTTGATGAAAATGAAAATATGGAAGGTAAATTTGATTTGGTTGATATTCCTGATGATCAATTAAATGAAGAACAGCTTCGTGAAAAGAAGGTACAGAAATTAATGAAAGCCAATTATGATGCAAGACAAAGAGCCAAGGAAGAAAAGGAAAGGCTGCTCAAAGAAGCGGAAGAAGAGAAGAAGAAAGAGGAAGAATGGCGTCAAAATGATTTCAAAGGGTGGTTGAAGGATAAAAGAGAAAAACTTAATGAACTCCTTAAGAAAAGAAAGGAAAAGTTGAAGCTTAAGGAAGATTTGAAAGACCGTAAATCACAAGTTTCTCAGAACCGTATGAAAAACCTGGCAAGTTTGGCTGAGGATAATGGAAGAGGTACTAAAAGAACCAGACAGCAAGCAACAATAGATAATGATCCTAACGATACTTTTGGTGCTAATGATGATGATTGGATGGTGTACAATGACATTACCCAAAATCCGGAAGCATTGGATGAGGCTATAGAGGATGAGTATAAAGAGATTGTTGATTTGGAAGGTATACTGTTAGAACACGATCCAAACTTTACTGAAGAAGATACACTTGATGCCCAATATGATTGGAGAAATTCTGTGTTTCACCTGTTCTTAAGAGGCCCAAGACCACACGATAGTGAAAATGTTCATGAACAGCATCAGCTACATCTTAATGTTGAACGTATTCGTGTTCCTGAAGTGCTCTTTGAACCAATTATGGGTGGGCAAGATCAAGCGGGTATTACCGAATTATGTGAAACTATGATTACCAGAAAGTTTAACTCTACACCAAGAGAACTGAGTGTTGAAGGGAAAGCAATGGCAAATAATGTATGGTTGACTGGTGGCAATGCACATTTACCTGGTCTAAGAGAAAGAGTAGTCAAAGAATTCACCGAATTTCTACCAGCAGATTCTCAGATGTCTATTAATATATCTGAAAATCCTTCACTTGATGTTTGGCATGGTATGCAAAAGTTGGCCAATAATAAAGAAGATTTCGAACAGACTCTGATAACGAGAGCAGAATATGAGGAATGCGGTCCAGAATACCTGAAGGAACATAAACTAAGTAACTGGTCGTACTTTGAAAACTAATAATCGACTAATGTCCACTTTTTCTAAAAGTAGTTAAATGATAGATAAAATTTACATATGCAGAATATGTGTGTAATATACAATAATTTTACTTATTCCTAAAAATTTAGGATTCCAAAGGATTTGAGAAATGAAAACATAATAATTGAATGTAATTAAAAGCTGGTTGTCATCTATTACTTCTTACCAGCGATTGCCTTTGGGTTGACACCCTTCTTTTTGAGCAACTTAGATTTGGCCTTCTCCATGTATTCTTTATCTTCTTCTTCATTGAAATCAGCGAAATCTTCGTGAATGATACCTTCTTCAGCAGCCTCTTGTCTAGCAGCAGCTTCCTTCTCTCTAGCAGTAGCTTGGTTGTCATCGTGAGGAGATGGACCGATCTTCTGGAACTTAGCAACAAAGAAACCATCAACATTGTATGTGTGTGGGTAATATCTTCTTGTCAACTTCAAGCTTGGGTGAAATTTCTTACCTCTGAAGCTAGAGAAACCTTCCTTACCGATTTGCAAGCCAGTTTCAACAAGCTTGACATTTGGTCTCTTTCTTAGAGCATAGTCGACAACAGCCTCATCTTCTTCAACAGCGACAGAACAAGTGGAGTAAACAATTACACCACCATGTTTAGAGTTAGCATCAACAGAATCTATGGCAGATAAAAGTAGTTGCTTTTGCAGATGTGGGATTTGAATGAAATCCTTCTCGGTACGCGATACCTTAACAGATTGATCCTTACCGATAACACCAGTACCAGAACATGGAGCATCAAGTAGAACTCTGTCGAAACCACCGATAACCTTTGGGAACTCACGAGCGTCGTAGTTACAAACAATTGTGTTGGTACAACCTAGACGATGAATATTGGCAATCAGAGATTTGGTTCTCTTCTTGTTAGCATCATTTGCAAACACACAACCAGTGTTCTTCATCAATGCGGAAATGTAAGTAGTCTTACCACCTGGAGCTGAGGCCATATCAAGAACTCTTTCGTTTTCTTGTGGATCCAAAGCAACAACTGGCAGGAAAGATGAAGCAGCCTGTAGAATATAGTTACCAGCTAGATATTCTGGGGTGGCACCAATTGGAACTTGAGAGTCGAAGATTTGTAGACCGACTTTAGTCCAGGAACCGATTGGTTGCAAGTTAACACCTCTGTTAACTAAAGCTTGTGCCAAATCTCTTCTACTGGTCTTTAAAGTATTAGTTCTAATGGTAATAGGTCTAGCGATTTCATTGGCCTCGAAGAATTCAAGAGCTTCAGCAGGAGAGAAAAGGTTAAACAACTTTTCAGCAAGGAATGGTGTGTAACCGAAATATTCGCAGATATCCTTCAATAATCTATCAGTGTACTCACTACGAGATCTACCTTCAGCACCTAGATTCTTGAAATCTTCCAAAACTTTAACAATTTCAATAATTCTTGTTCTAATGGAGGTCAAATCGGCTGGTTGCTGAGCCATCATCTCTTCCTCTTCCTTAGAAGGCAAGACATCGGCTCTTGGATTGACCTTGTGGGACTCTTGCAATTCTAATTCAGCTTCCTCGGCCTCTTCAGCCTCTTCTTCATCCAATTGTTTAGACAAGTACTCCATGTTTGCGGCATTCAGCTGTTCCAATTCTTCCTCATCTTCCTCTTCATCATCAGAGAACATTGGCTTTGTATGGGCCTCATCGTCATCTTCATAGTCGTACTCCTGTTCCAAATCAAACTCATCCTGTAGTTCCTCATCCTCTAGATCGTCAGCACCTTCACCTTCCTTATCGTCATCGTCGTCAAACAAGGACTTCTTAGCATTAGACAACTCCTCGTAGTCAACTTCAGGCAAGTCAGCAGGTTCTTCAAACTCCTCTTCTTCATCTCTCTTCTTGCCCTTAGACTTCTTAACCTTCTTAGCACTCTTCTTGTGGTCCTCTTCATGAGTTCTCTTAGAGCTCTTCTTCTTCTCTTTCTTCTCTTTCTTAGCTAAGAATTCATCCAAACTTGGTGGAGCAGCTTGCTTAAACTTAGAACGACCTTTACCCATTGCAAGTGTGTTATTTGTTTGATTCTCTGTTCTGGAGACAAGTTGTAATCAAACACAAATATTGATTAATCCCTCTTTGTTATAGCTCATCGCAAATTTTTTTTTCAAATTGGTTCAAGCTCATCGCAAAAAATTTTGAAAAATTTTTTTTCAAAAATTCACTGCACAGAAACCACTGTACAGATGCTGGAATCAATCCAATGTGATAAAAAAAAAATTTCAATAAAAGCTGCAATATTGAACTAGAGAACTACTATTGAAGAAACTAATTGGTAATTCGGTTGGATATTGGAGTTGTATATCGAGAGGTAGACCTTTTTTTTCATTTCAGCAGAACAACAGAGAAAAAAAGGAATCAAAAAGAAATGGATCCACTAAAGCATATTGTCGCTGGTCAGCATGTAATGTTGACGTTACCTTCTGGAAATCACAAGATTGTTGAATTGAAAGGTGGGATTTCTGTTTCATTGGGTAAATTCGGTGCCTTCCAAGTAGATGATATATTGGGATACCCATTGGGTACGACGTTTGAGATATATTACGATAATGTCGATGAGATGATGGCTGAGAAGAAACAGAACAAGCCTAAGAAGAATGAATTGAACAAAGTGCCAGTGGGGAAAGTCAGGTTGTATAACGAGACCAAGGTACCTGAAGCAGAGGTTTCCGCTGAAGAGGAGGTTGATGTCAATGAGTCAATGACCATTCCAGCAGAGTTGCAAAATGTGTTAAGTAGTTCTAGCAATAAAGGGTTGATTAATATTGGTAATGACATTCAGAAGCTGACAATGAGTGATATTGAGAAGCTGAAGGAACAATCTGCCACTGCCGATGAGATTATCACGAAGATGATTGAGTCTCACGGTAGTTTCCATAAGAAAACAATCCATTCTCAGGAGAAATATCTGAAGAGGAAGAAGCAGAAGTTTGCCAAATTTTTCACTGTGGACTACTTGAGCAGTACTATGATGTTAAACTTCTTGCTAGAGAAAGGTGACATGCAAAGAGTAATGGATATCTCCGAAGAATCCATAGGTTTACTGCTGAACTTGGGTAATATCAGATCAGACGGTACTTATCTATGTATGGATGAAACTGGTGGTTTGCTGATATACGTGTTGATGGAGAGAATGTTTGGAGGTGATAATGCATCTGAAGCAACTGGTAAGATAGTAGTGGTACATGAGAATGAGCATCCAAATTTGGACCTTTTAAAGTTCTCCAACTACTCTGAGAAATTTATCGAGAAGCATGTCATCTGTCTCTCTATACTGGATTATTTCAAACCATCAACCATGGAAGAGATAGAATCCAGATTTACACCACTGCCACAAGAAGAGGTGAAACAAATGAAAAGCGGCAAGAGAAATACTTACTCGAGGAAGTTGAAATGGTACTATAATCAAGTACGTACCATTGAATTGGCCACTAAACAGGAGTATGATGGGTTGGTGGTAGCGTCAACATTACATCTGCCGACACTTGTCCCAAGGCTAGCTGAAAGAGTTCATGGTTCAAGACCTATCATTTGTTTCAGTCAATTCAAGGAAACTTTATTGGAATTGTCCCATACTCTTTACAGCGATCTAAGATATTTGGCACCAACAATTCTTGAAACTAGGTGTAGACCATACCAAACCGTAAGAGGTAAGCTACACCCTCTAATGACTATGAGAGGTGGTGGTGGTTATATTTTATGGTGCCATAGAGTGATACCAGCTCCAGAACCAGAGATTGATGACGAAGAAGAAACTAAGGAAGGGCAAGAGAGTAAGAAACAGAAGATTGAAGCTACAGAGTGAAGGCTTCATTTTCATTCATTATAAAAAAGAATTCTAAAAAAAAAAAATTAAAAATGCATATATTATTCATAGATAATCTTCAATAGAAATTAGTATTACAATTTATTTACAAATGACTATAAATCTCTAAATATTTGCTTGATGTGTGGTAAATTATTACGGTAGCCATAGACACATCTGGGTTTCTCATTAGAGTCGGTGAATAGCGCAACAGTCCAGTCCTTATCGTGTGCTAGCCCATCTCGTAAGAATTGGAATTGAGACTGGTCCCCTATTTCATATACAAAAGAATTGATATGGGGTATCCACGTATTCAACAAGTTATCATAGAATTCTTTATCACCGATTAATGCCAAGTGGGGCTCGAATAATTTAACGGATTTAGCGGTACCTTTACTAAAAGTAGTTTTCGGTATGTACGGTGGGTTGCATGTAAGTATATCGATTCTCTCGTGCAGTTGGTGAGGATCAAACTTCAGTATATCCTGCCGCACTATCCTGACATTATCTCTGCCTTTACAGTTCAGGTTAGCTAGCCGTATCGCATGTGGTGACACGTCCATCGCGGTAATAGATACTCTGTCCTTCAGCATTTCAGAGAGACACATGGGTATACACCCAGTACCAGTACACAGATCCCACACTACTAGACCGGTTGTTTTGGTTTCTTTGGTAAGCTCCCCTAACCGGACACACCACTCTTCAGTCTCCCACCTCGGAATCAACACTTTTGGAACACACCGCACCTCAACAGCACCAAATGGCTGTGTGCCAAGTATGTACTGCAGCGGAACACGCCAGTATCGTGCTCTAGCGGCACGACTAACCTCACCAGCCGTGCCAAACCGTTCCCGGATCCATCGCAGCTCCAGCTGAGCTCTGTCTACGGTCCGACACTCAGGCAGCAGCAGCGGCAGCAACTTGTCGCACCGCCACGCATCAAACACAGTCCTGGGCCTAATCCTCATCGTATTTTGTATACCAGGTTGTTCAGCTGTGTTTGATGACCAGTTATTGTAGTATTCATTATGTAGTAACAGTGTAAGTTTAAAAACCCTAGGGCTAAAAATGTTTGTGTTAAACCCTAATTCACGTGATTAAAAATTCAAACCTAATTCACGTGACTAAAAAATTACCTAATTTGGTGGAATCGCGCAGAACGCCGCAGAAATTTTTTCGTCGAAAAAAAAAAAAAAATTTTTTTTCCAGAAAAATGGCGATGGGCATATGGAAAAATTTTAAGAGGTATTTAATGAGAGAGTGTATTGGGCGGTTATTTAGATTTACATAGCAAGAGCTCAACTTGTTGTAGGAGAAATAACATTTTAAACACGTTGTTCGGTACAGAAGAAAGTAGAAACAAGAGAGCCAAGATGGTTAAGGATACGAAGTTGTATGATGTGCTAGGTGTTGCGCCTGGTGCCAGTGATGGTGAGATCAAGAAGGCGTACAGAAAGGCTGCGTTGAAGTACCATCCAGATAAGAACCCAACAGAGGAGGCTGCTGAGAAGTTCAAGGAGTGTTCTAGTGCGTATGAGATTCTATCTGACTCGCAGAAGCGTGAGATTTACGATCAGTACGGTGAAGAAGGTTTGAGTGGCGGTGGTGCCGGTGGTTTCCCAGGTGGTGGTTTCGGTTTCGGTGACGATATCTTCTCCCAGTTCTTCGGTGGTGCTACTGGTGGTAGACCAAGAGGTCCTCAGCGTGGTAGAGACATCAAGCATGAGATTGCTGCCACTTTGGAAGAGCTGTACAAGGGTAGAACTGCCAAGTTGGCCTTGAACAAGCAGATCTTGTGTAAGACCTGTGAAGGTAGAGGTGGTAAGGAAGGTGCTGTCAAGAAGTGTTCTAGCTGTAACGGTCAAGGTATCAAGTTCGTCACTAGACAAATGGGTCCTATGATCCAAAGATTCCAAACCGAGTGTGATGTTTGTTCCGGTACCGGTGACATCATCGACGCCAAGGACCGTTGTAAGTCCTGTAAGGGTAAGAAGGTCGACAACGAGAGAAAGATCTTGGAGGTCCGTATTGAGCCAGGTATGAAGGACGGTCAAAGAATCGTTTTCAAGGGTGAGGCTGACCAAGCTCCAGATGTCATCCCAGGTGACGTTGTCTTCGTCGTTGCTGAAAAGCCACACAAGCACTTCCAAAGAGCTGGTGATGACTTGATATATGAAGCTGAGATCGACTTGTTGACCGCTCTTGCCGGTGGTGAGTTTGCTCTAGAGCACGTCTCCGGTGAATGGTTGAAGATCGACATCGTCCCAGGTGAAGTTATTGCTCCAGGTACCCGTAAGATCGTCGAAGGTAAGGGTATGCCAATTCCTAAGTACGGTGGTTACGGTAACTTGTTGATCAAGTTTACTATTAAGTTCCCAGAAAACCATTTCACTTCTGCTGAAAACTTGAAGAAGCTAGAAGAAATCTTGCCTGCAAGAACTCCAGTTAATATTCCTGCTAAGGCCACCGTCGACGACTGTGTATTGAGTGAATTTGACCCATCCAAGTTCAACCAATCTCGTGGTGGCAGAGGTGGTGCAAGCTATGACTCTGATGAAGAAGAAGGTCATGGTGCTGAAGGTGTTCAATGTGCATCTCAATAATCACCTCACTTTTCAAAAGTGTAGTATAATATAATAACCGATTATTGAAAGAATAAAAAATGAAAAAAGAAAAAGATAAAAATGAAAACTTAATATAATTGGTGATTTTCAAAATAGATAGAGTTTAACAGATGAATCACCATGGAAAAGGATAGAAAAGTACCTTTTTTTTAATATCAGATTTTTCCAAAAATAAAAGGGAAACCAAAACACAACCCCACAAAAATATTGTAAATTATTATCATAATTATAGGAGCATTTCGAAGGAACATATATAGAATCACTTACTTTTTTTTATTGTTTTTATTTTTTTTTGTTTTATTATTCTGATCCTTCATTAGATTTCATTTGATATAAGGATTTGGTAAAATAATTGTAACTATTTGATATAGTTGACAAAAATAATAAGAATATTAAAATAAAAGCCCACAAACACAATTTTATGTATACAAAGTTGTTTTTTTTTAATTTTAATTTCATGATTGCTTATTTATTCCTTTATCCAAAATACGTTTTTTTTATATATGGTATTATTTTTTCTAATGTTAATTAACTTTACCTTCGAGGTTAAAAGGATACCAAAAGGTAAAAATATAAAAAATAAAGAAATAAATAATAGTATTAAAAGATTTTCTTGAAAATTAAATTATGAAAAGTCTATAAAAAGGGTTTGCAATTAATTAAATAGTACATTAAATAGTATATACATCATGATTTTTTTTTATCTTTAAAGCCTCATAACATAAAACTTTAACTGGGTCATTAAACAATATTAAACTTCTCCCGCTCTGGTTTTTTTGAAAGGTGAAGTGAAGGTGAATTTTTCCTTGAAGGATGTAGAGTTATTGCCATTTTTTAGTTTTTCTTCCTCCTTGGCAAGTCTTCTAGCCTCTCTTTCTTCTCTCCAAGTCATACCGTATTTCATTGGAATAGTCATCGCAAGATTACCGAGGAATGCAAGACCACATAAGAAGGTAAAAGTACCACCAACAGTCATGGAATGCTTCATCTTAGCGAAGCAACCCATGAAGAGAGCACTAAGACTACATCTGATGAAGTTGAAACAACTACTGGCAGTTGAAGACTTGGTTGGATACAAATCAACCAATAGAGTAGTAGAAGATGACAAAGTACTCATGGCACAGAAAGAACTGACACAGGATGTGATCAAAACAGCTGGAATCTTCCAACCCTTATCAACACTCCAACCAAACAAGATGAAACTGATAATCGATAGGAAATTCTGTGGTAGGACAGATTGAATTCTGGCACCTAGTAAATTAAATTTCTCATCTTCTGGGATCAGACCAGCTGCCTTCTTATCCTCAAAAGCCTTCAACTTTCTTCTGTATTGGAAATCAATGAATTTACCGGTTAGGAAAGAGCCCAGTAGCCCACCAATACCAGCCGGTAGATAACAAACACCGATGATAATTAGTTTATAGTTATATGGCCCTTGAGAAAGTTCTGATGAGATGGATGACAACATTAGAGTCCACATGGCAAAGGATAAACCTGGTGGGAACAATGACAAGAAAATCTCTGGAAGGGCGCAAATCTTGAAAGCAGTTGTCAAGTCAAATTTAGGCTTTGTCTGATCCAAAGTTTCATAATCTGGGTTGTCATAGTGGAATTTTCTTTGAATTGCTGGTAAGAATGTAATTGGCGCAATGTTTAGTAATTTCTTTGGTCTAATGGATAAATTACCGACAAGGGTTCTCTTAGTCTCGGGTAATACGCAGAAACCAACTGCCAGGCAGGAACCACAGCCAATAGCTAAGAACCAGAAGATAGCTCTCCAGTCCCAACGAGCTGCCAGAGCGGCACCAATCAAGGAACCGAATGCTTGACCCAATAAGACAAAACCAGAGGTAGCACCAACAAAAGTACCTCTTTCAGACTTTATTGTGAAGTCACCGACAACACCAGAACTAATGGCAATAATTGGCGAAATACCTATACTCTGGACACATCTTAAAAACACAATGACACCATAGGAATGACATGCTGCAAGACCAATGGAAGCAACGACATAGATCAGCATACCGATAAGGATAACAGGTCTACGACCGTAGATATCGGCCAGACCACCACTAACTGTAGGCGCTAGACCTTGAAACAATAAGTACACCACAACTGTAACGTTCACCAAGTTCTCATCGATATCAAACTGTTTCTCAAGTTGTCTCAATGCTGGGTAGTAAATGGGAGAACCTAGCGAAGACCAGAAACCACACATTGTCAGCAGACCAACCATAATCCACTTATCTCTATAACATAAAAGCGAGTATGGAGCCGCGGAGTGATCTATCACAAGGTCTTCTTTAACCTCCGAAGAACGTGTAGATGATATTTCAGACTCTAGGTCGTCCGGAAGTTCTCTTGTTGTGGTTCTAGAAACGGTACCATGTAAACCAGAGTATCCGGCTTTCTTGGCGTCGTCTTCTTCTTTACCGTTATACGGTTCATCTTCGTAGTATCTAGATTGTGTAGGATACATCTCATTTGATGTAGTACTGTCCTGGGACAGTATACTATCTTGCATTATTGATTTTTATATTTGTTATTACTTTGATTGTGATTTACTGAAATACATGACAATGACAAGGAACTGGAAAGGCAGAGAAAAGAAAATGCCATGGTTATATATATTGTAAGAACAAGTCCGTTAGGGGGGGTTGCTGGACTTAGATCAATATTAGTTAAAAAATAAAAAATTTTTCTTGTATTAAGAAATATTGCTAAATCTTTTATTACCTTCAATTCTAACCAAAAAAAAAGAAATACTTAATAACACATCACTGCTTTAAGAAATCCGCGCAGGAACCAAATTTAGTTTTCGCGTCAATGGGAGAAGGAGTAACGTCTTTCTTTCTTTTTTCTTTAGTCGATGTGCCCCACTTGCTCAGAAAAAGCTGCACACCAGACAATAATGAAAATGCCTTTTAGTAATCCCGAATTGTTCCGAGATCTCTTCCTTCGAGGAAAGGAGACTTTTTCTCCTTACAAGGCCCTGCAATCTTTGACAAGCATCTTTTTCACTCAGTAAGAAAACTGCGTAGTCCATTGTTATTCGCTCTCTTAACTTCTGATAACCGGGGAGTTCCGGAAGAGTAGATCTTTTTTGAGATGCAAGGAAGGTGTCGGAACAATTTTTTCAGGAAGTGTTTTCCGAGTTTTTCCGCATTGTTCCTTGTTGAGGAAGAAACAATGGAGAAAGGAAGCGAGAATGGCCGGAAGAAATCGCGATTTGTTCCGGAAACCCATTTGAAAGATACGGGTAACTCCAAGATCTTCGGAAAATAGATAAATAATAAATGAGAATAGAGATATTAAGCAAAACGGAGGTTTAGTTATATGTAGAAGATAAGGGTGACTTATGTGAGTCATCATAGGGAGATATTATCGCAGTTATTAAAAAAAAGAAAGCCATTTTCAAAATAATGATATGTCCGTTTAAAAAGAAAGATAAAAAAGTAATATATAGGGTTTTATATAGGTAAAAAATAAAACATAATGAGCAAAAAATAATATAATGATTTCAAAGTTCTTATTTTAAACAAAAAAGAACAAGAAAAGAGAGAAATAAAAGAAAAGAAAAAAAGGAGTTATGATATATGAAATAAAAGAGAATTTTTAAAAGAAAAAAAAATCATAATGAGCTGTAGATGCTTCATCTTATTTTTTGACTGTAATAGAATAATAGGATGAACATAAAAATATAAAGTATTTTGCTGTACCTAAAACTCGTAAGCTACTTCATAAGACAGTTTCCTCTTTTATAACCAGAATCTGCTTCTCACATAATATGAAAAACAGAGGCAAGGTTACTTTTCCTGCATTTAACAGTATAACTAACTTTTAGAATTGGGGAGTATCAAAAGTAAAAAGAAAGAAAAAATATTTCAGTTTCTTTTTTTAAAGTTAGTATAGAACAAACTTGGCCTTACCAGATCTGACAGCAACAGTACAACCGTCAGCACCACCAGAGTAGACACCATTCTCGTAGGAACATTCACCGTTGACAACAGAGTTAGAATCAGCAGCAACAATCTTGACGTTGAAGTTCAATGGAGCCTTGTTGTTTGGGTTTGGAATCAAGGACAAGTAAGTAATACCGTTAGTGTAACCAGCACCGAAGTTCAATGGAGCCCAGTTACCAACACCGGAACCAGCAGTAGCCCAGACACAACCGTCCTCAACGGAAACACCAGCGTTGTTAACGTAGTATTGAGCGGAGGTCTTCATACCTTGCCATTGGTAGTAAGTGTCTTGGTCAACAACAGTCAATGGCAAAGTGGAACCAGCTTCGACGAAGGTTGGGATAACCATGTTTTCGGTACCTGGGTAGTCAGTTCTACAGATAGCAACACCTTGACCCAATTCAGAGGTAACTTCAGCAGAGTTGACACCCCATTCACACAAGTAGTCAGCATCAGTGTTAGAACGGTACAAGTAACCGTTCTTACATAGCAAACCACCAATGGATCTACCATCAGCTGGTTGAGAAGATGGCCATTGGGTCTTGGACATACCTGGTTGACAAGCGTAGGAACAGTAAGAACCTTCCTTACAGTCACCACCGGTAGAAGTGTCACTGTTTTCGACACCAGACCAGCCGTTTTCACCCAACCAAGAGATTGGAATAACACCTTGACCGGCTGGGAATTGAGAACATGGGATAACACCATCTTGGAACTTTTCGGATGGACCAGAGAAAGCAGCCAAGTCACCGTAGATACCACCAGTGTAAGAAGAGGAGGAAGAGGAAGACTGAGTTGAAGCAGCAGCAGTAGAAGAAGTCTGAGCTTGAGTAGCAACAGAAGAGGTAGTTGGAGCCAAAGTAGAGGTAGTTTGAGCAGCAACTTGTTCTTGTTGTTGAGAAGTTGTGGTAGCTGGAGCCAAAGTAGTTGGGGAAGCAGCTTGCTCTTGTTGAGCAGTCTCGGTAGATGGGGCAACCTCGGCGTTTTCAACGGCTGGAGCGTTCAAGGTGTGACCTTCACCGTCAACGACAACAGTTTCGTAGACGTATTCGACGGCAATAGCTCTCTTGTGGTGGTGGTTACCTTGAGCAGTGGTAGTGCAGTCGGTCAAATCTGGCATAGCAGCAGCCATAACAGAGGATGTTAGCAAAGAAGCAGCAGCTAGGGTAGCAGCAGTAGTTGAAAACTTCATTTCAGAATAAGTAATAAATTCGTTACTATAATAATATGGCAAATAGCTTTTGGTGAAATATTATTTCTTTGTTGTCGTTAAAGGAATAAATGCAAAATGGAGTTTAAGATAGTAATAATACAACTTTCTTTCTTGAAAAAAAAAAGACTATGGTACAAAAGGTAGGTGGGTATCTTTATGCGATAATAACTTTTACTTTATTTTCAGTTATTATAATTCCTAGGAACCATATTTTAAAACAAATAAAGTTCTTCCAATAACTATCATCACTTTTTAAATGAATGGATAGTAAAGAAATACAAATAATCGAAAGTAAACAAAAGGGATATCAAAAAAAAATATCCCACCCAATAACCGAAAGTCATCATCCTCGGAAGGAATAACAAAAAAGCAACAAATAAAAAAGAAAGAAAGTGTAAGTTCCTATCGTCTTACTCCAACTAAACGACAAATAACAAAAGAAAGTTAATTTCAATAAAGAAATATACTGTTAGTACTTCATTCTTGAGAATCACGAGAATCAACTCAACAAAAGTATAATAATAAATAATAGTGTTTACCTTCTTACCTAATAAGGAAAAATGTAAACAAACGCCCAACCTCGTAAAAAGTAACCAAAACGCGAAATGTTTCATCAAGGCAAAACGCCGTGATCGAAATAGGAAAATGTCCCAATTTTTTTTCATTTCAAGACTAAGTGGGGGTAAAACGCGAAATGTTGTAAAAAGTGTATATCCTCATCGGTTCGTAACATAAAAAATAATGACGTATAGCAATTTAAGGAAAAAAGGATTGTGCCAAAAAAAAAAAAAAAAAGCCACATATTGTAATTACTATTATTAGGATTATTATTATAGCTTTTGTTGAAGCAGAAAATTGATAGATTTCAAATTTGTTAGTGAAATGAAATAGAGAAATTAAAGGGTAACATACGTTTTAAAGGAGAGACTTTAGTATTTCAATTGTAGTAATATTTTCAAAAAAGTTATTCTTTAGTAGTAAAAAATAACTGGATATCAAATAAAAAAAAAAGGAGTGTAAATAGTTGGAATAGTTTTAAATCTCAAAAAAGGATTGTTTTAGATAGAAAAAAAAAGTTCTAAAGGAAAGTAAAAAGTTGGATTTTAGTTTGTAGCTTTGTGATAGTTAGTCTCTTGCTTGGTTTTTTTTTTATGTAAAAGAATATAAGAAATAATACAAAAAAAAGATTATACAAGAAAAGTGTCCAAACTGAATTGAAAATTAAATAACAGTAAAAAAAGAAGATAGAGAAGAATTGTTTCGAACAGTAATCAGGTGCTAACATTGAGGAAAGAATTAGTAAAAACTAATCAACTTTTCAAAGTCCTTATATATTCCTCGAAAGAAAAAAATTTTTTTTTCATTTTTTCTATCACCTTCCCCTTCTCTCATTAAAGTTTCATCATCGAGAGATTTCTTTCTTTTGCTCTTTGTTTACATTTCTTTGAAAAAGTAAACAAAAACAAACGGGAAATATCTGCTCTCCCTTTGTTACCCTTAAACTGGGTACGGGTATTTCTTAACAGGGCAGCACAATTCCCGTGGACAGCCCCCTTCTCCCCTCTCCGCCATTTCTCTTTTTGTTTAAAGAGACAAAAAAAAAAAATTTGTCGCGTTCTTGAAATTATTTTGTCTGTTCCTATTGTACGTAATTTTCTGTGCCCAGCCCAAAAAAATCAATAAATTTTTCTTAATAATAATGTCATCTATACGTCTTTCACTCTTTTGTTGAAATCCAATTTTTAATCATCAACAGAAACATCCGTAGCATTGAAACGACCAAAGAAATGAGAGAAAAAAAAAAGGATCTACCTTTTGGAAACACCTTCCAAAAATATCTACTCCACACACAGAAATTTCCGTAATGACGACATTTAATAAGATAGAATAGAAGAAGCAGGGAATAATTTGTTGCTGGGTTCTATTTTCCCAGAAGAATCACCCTATTTCCGGTTATATTACCGATAACGAAATTGTACAGCCCTCTCACACTAGAAAAATGGCAAGATTTTCGGAATTGGAGTTTCTTTACGAAATAATTTCTTTTTACGGAACCCAGCACAAAAATTTGGCTTCTTTTTTTTTGATTGAGGGGTATAAGGGGAAAAAGAATGAGTACTAGTGCGGGTAATTTGTGTACTGGTACCTAACAAGTAGGTGATCTTAGATCAGGTGATTTTTTTTTAGTGCAAGCATTAGTTTTTAAAATGCTGGGTTCCAATGGCGTGATGTGATTACTAAGATGTGTGTGGGGGCAGCGGGAGAGGACTGATTTAATGAGTTTATAGCAAAATGTAATAAGTCATTATTTGTGCTGGTTATATTATTTTATTATGATAAGATAGATAACCTTTAGATCTATTAGAGATCTCGTCTAGTTCTTGTAGTTACAGAGATCTAAAATACCTCATTCTTCCAACTACAAGCTAAAATGTATACCATCTAGCATTTTATGTAGTTACACAACGTATATATTCTTTAAATTTTTTTTATTTACTAAGTTTCAACAACTTGTAGTCTTCTTACTCTTCTTCAATCTTTCCTTGATCTCGAAGTTTCTCACTAAAACATTAAAATTATCGTGAATGAAGACAAACTTTTATTATAAATACAAATTGTAATACATTAATTAGAATATATTTTTTAAATTGTTGATTTTCTGGTATTTACAATACACAAAAGCTTGAACAGCTAGTGTGTACTTCGTCATATATACGTATATGTAGCTATATTTTGTTTTTTTTGAATCATTAAACAGAATTAAGGATCGATTAAAGGGCGAAGGACAAAGACCAGCCTAGCTTGTGGACTGGTTCGCTCAACTTCAAAGCATCGAAGGAGGTACCGACACCCAAAGTAACACCTGGTCTCAAGATTTGCTTGTAAGATAGACCGACGATACCGGCATCAGAGATCTTGGCCTTGACCTGGGAGTTAGGGTCTGGCAAGTACTTGGTAGCAAACTCGATGTTGACGTTAGATAGGGTGGTTCTTGGGTTTAGAGTGGCTCTGGTACCAACTTGCAGTTGTTGAGAGACGTTTTGGAAGAAAGTAGCGGTAGTGACTTGGTCGTTGTTGATGTTTAGACCCAAGTGGTAGTCCTGGGCACCGTAGCCAAGAGCCAAAGCGTACTTGGACAAAGAGCCAGCAGCGATATCGTAACCGAATTGAGCACCAGCAACGACACCGGATTCGTGAGCCAAGGTCATGTCACCAATGAAGCTAGGACCCTTCAACAAGTCGAAGTTACCCCTGGCGGTGAAGAATGGTTGCACAAAGGACAAGTTCAATAGAGCAGCCTTGGAGATGTTAGGAACCATGGAGGTCAACAACTCAGTCTTTAGACCTGGAGTCAAATCGTTCAACTCAATCTTAGTATTCAAGTTGTTAGAGTTGGACCAGCCTTGGGTCAAAGTCAAACCAGTGGCCTTGTCAGTAAACTTGGCCTCGACATTGGCAGCCAATGGACCCTCCTTGACCAATTGCTTGGCCTTGACATTGAACTTGACACCGTTCTTGGCAACGGTTTCCAAATCAACAGCAGCTGGGGTGCCGTGGTAGAAATCCTTGTTCAGCAAATCGTTGACACTCTTGAAAACATCAGAAAAGAATGGAGGGCTCATTTTTTTGTTATGTATTTTATTTATTTAAGCTTAGCTTACTTCTTTGTATTATAATTAATTGTCAAATACAAGTTTTCTTCTTTTCTTTCTACCATTCCCCTTTTTATATAATTGACACAATCGTTTGTTTTCCAGAATCCCTTCGAAGAAAGGGAATTGCAAGACCCTTTCTTCGAGCCAATTGGGCCATTAAACAAAAATTTCCTCGCAAATGAACCCATTCTACCACAGAAACGTGCGTACCAACCGCATTTTCTCAATATAATTTTGAAGAATTATTTCAAAATTGAAAAAAAAAAGCACACACAAAAATTATCGCCTGGCAATCCCCGAATCATCGGCGTGGGGAGGGGTTAATACATCGAGAGGCACATGTGATGATGATGGATGATTATGTCCGGGTAAATATCCTGTTTCCCAACAAAAAATTTGTTGAGCTATCGTTCTATACAAAATGTGTACGTGACCATATACGTGTATCGGTATTTTGATCACATTTCATTTACGTTGAACGTGATTAGTTATAGCTAATGACGTAAATGTAACCTGATCCGTACGTACAGAGCTACAATTTTGATTTCGTGGTTTTTGTCAATAACAGAAATCACATTCAAAAGAACATACACAATAAATGATCAAGAAGGTTTAAAATTCTTTGTGTGTAGGGCCTGGAAACCAACAGTAGAAGACAGATAAAAAAAAAAAAATTGATGGAGGAGGAGTTACTGGCTAGGGAGCATACCCTTGATCTTCCCCAGATACCTAGTGTGGAGTTCCCATTGAATATCTCTACTAAACAACAGAGTATAATAAGGGCGATTGATATGTGTGGTGGAATTGATAAAGTTAAAGCTGTTTTTGCATCCTCTGATAATAATAACTCCAATGGTAGTAGTGTAGTTACAGAGAAAGGGTTGGAATTGTTTTTGAATAAATTACCAAGAGACACGACCTATGAATATGAGGAAGAAGAAAACGTCAAATTTTTCAATGAACACCCGATAATTGGTAAACGTGTTCCTTATAGAGATGACTCCATAGTGCTCAAGATTACCATGCCAAAGGGTACAATGGAAGCTAATGGTGGAAACGTGTTGGCTGCCTTGAAATCTCTACCGTCCGAAGATGACTACTGTGCGGAACCCGTGGCCATTGTCAATAACACAGTTAAATTCAGAGAGATGTCCGATTTTCAATATGTTTTAGATAACGTCCCTGCTGCAAAGGAATTTGAAAGGAGTTTTGGGTCATTGGATTGGGACAATTTCAAAAAATTTGTTGATTCAGTTCCGGATAACGATAGTAGACCCTTCGAAAACATAAGTAATATCATTATCGATAGGTCTGTTAAATCTCCAAACTCTGATTTTCAATTACCACCACCACCTAGGTTATCTATGGTAGGCTATCCATTACTCTATAAATACAAGGGAAATCCATTTGCAGTTAAGAAGGAGAATGGTATCAACGAAGTCAAGGGTTCTTATATTAAAAACTATCAATTGTTTGTACATGACATGAACGATGAAGTTAAAATTCCTGAAAGTCCTGCGGAGGAATTGAAAGAAGCATATGAAAAGGCCAAGAAAGATGGAGTGTACCCTGGCACAAAGAAAGACTCCAAGTTTTATGAATGCTTGGAAGAGTGTTTGGGTATTCTAAGGAAAAAATTTGACGAGAGGCCTATATGGGTCAAAAGACACTTAGATGGTATAGTGCCGAAAAACATCCACCATACAATCAAAGTTGCGTTGGCTTTGCTCTCATACAGATTCACCATGGGGCCATGGAGAAATACCTATATTAAATTTGGTGTGGATCCACGAGTTTCTTCCGAATATGCTAAATATCAAACTGAGTATTTCAAGATTGAGAGAAGGTTATTAGCATCCCCAACTGTAAGGAAAAATGTTCCCAAAGCACCACCTTTGGTGTTCGAGTCCGACACTCCTGGTGAGATTGATTCAAGATTCAAATTTGACGGTACCAGAATACCCTGGTATTTAATGCTACAGATTGATTTGTTAATTCAAGAACCTAATATCGCTGAGGTTTTTGAAAAAGTAGAATACTTGAACAAACCTAATGAAGTTACTGGATGGTTTACCGAGCTGGATTTGGCTAAGATCAGAAGAATTGTGAAGTATGAATTAGGCTGTATGGTTCAAGGTAAATACGACTTCAATGTATACAAATTGAAGTACTACAAAAGTATGCTGTTCTTCAAGGAATCAATGATGACCCAAAAGGAAGGAAGCGTGGATACAGATGGTGATGTAAATATGAGAGATGGTGACAATAATGGTGAACAAATTACGGCAGAGGAAGAAGAAGATAACGGTGTCGAGGCAGGCGAAGAGGATGATTCAGTCAGGGAACACGAGGAAACAGAGTCCTATTCCCGTATTCAATCAACCGAACCTAAAGATCTATCTGATGAAGAAGTAGAAGAGGATAACTTTGACATCAAGACCGCTGCCTTCAAAGATGTAATTGATAGGATAAAACAAAGTGACCCAGAAACAGCTAAAACTCTAAGTAAAAAGTTGGAGGGTCTGGTTAATTTATCCAGTTTGTAACAGTAAATAATAATATGAAAAACTTATCTACGCACAGTATTTTGATAAAACTAGCAGGCTGCTCAATTATGCATTTGGCTATATAAGATAGGTGCGTTATGTAATGTATCATATTTCACGATTTGTCGTTTTTTTATAGTGCGACTCAAGCGGGCCTTCATGGGAGCAAAAACCTGAAAGCTCTAAAGGTGAAATAAAAACTACAGAAGAGATTAACATTTGACAAATCATTTTTTTATTAACAAAAGGGAAACGTTCAAAATAGGACTAATATAGTAATCAAAGGTAGGATAAGATAATGTTCAGATCCGTTGTTTGGAAAAGACTGGCGTCAACTGGTGGCCATCCAAATGCTACCAAAGTATCACTTCCTAGAAGACCTCTGAAAAAGATTCGTCTGGGGAAAGCCAGACCTGCTATTTACCATCAATTCAATGTGAAAGTGGAGCTGAGTGATGGTTCTGTTATCACCAGAAGATCACAATTTCCAAAGGATGAAATTCGTCTCATCTCAGACCAAAGGAATAACCCTCTATGGAACCCAAGCAGAGATGATTTGGTTCTCGTGGATGTAAATTCTGGTGGTAGTAAAGATAAGTTTAAACAGAAGTATAGTTCAATCTTCTCAATGGATGATAAAGCAGATACAGTTAACGAGACTCCTGTAAATAAGATGGAAGGAAAGAATGAGCCTAAGAAAGAGGCTAAACAAGAAGAAAAGAAGAAAGCAAAGGAGGTTGAACCAGAAGAAGATGCCTTTGGGGTTGATGATTATCTATCCTTGCTGGATGACAGTAGTAAACAAATTAAGACTGGTAGACTGATCCAAAAGAAGAAGAAAGACAAGAAATAACGAGTACAATAAAAAATATTCTTAATAATTCATAAACGCAATTGAGAAAATAGAAGGAACTTGTGATTTCCTTTTTGTAGTATAGAACCTACACTAGAGGAACCGCAATTCTATATAAATATTTTTCTATTAATTGACCTTGTACATATATAAAAGGAATCATACAGAATTATCGTCATTACTTGTTAATATCAATCATATATATAATGAAAAAGAAAATTAAGTATCAATGCATATATCAAATTCGAGCAATTTAACTAAAAGTTTGAAAAGACCAATTTTTTATACCTTTTTAAACTCAACAGATTAAAAGGTAATTAACTATCTTTTGTTCTCCCAGAGTGTTTGGAATGAGAAGAAAGGAAAAATTGTAACTGTAGGTTTAGCAACAGAGATTTTATTGGTAGGGGTAATATACAAATTTTAGTTATGCAAGCCCTTTTTCCCTTTCTAATCTTAGTTTCATCTTAGTCATCCAGTCATTCAAAGATTCATCAGGCTTATTAAGAACAACGACAATCGCTGTCATATTATCAAATCCGATACCAGTACTACTGTTTGCTTGAGCAATACCATGATCTAATAACTTTGTCAAAATATTGTCTAATTTCATTCCTAATAAAAGATGATATTTGATAAACTGGACAAGCCGTGTATTGTTATAGATGTCCCATATACCATCGCATGCAAGAACTAAAAACTCATCTTTCGAGTAGTCGATTTTGTGCATCAGTACATCAGGCTCAACAGTGACTTGTGCCTCCTGAGGCGGTATTCCCTGTGTATTTGCATTTAATGCAGCAACTCGTACTGCATTACCAGGTCTATATATAACACCCCTCTTAAATTGGAAATCACTGAACGCTCTACTCAGAGCTAATACACCCCCTACTCTACCCAAAGAAACCGTACCACCACTATCATTAATTCTAATAAGCTCACCTATATGCTGTGGTTTGTGATCATAGGACATTGTCTTAATGCTCTTAGCCTTGGAAGACAATATACATCTAGAATCACCACAGTTAGCAACATATAGCATGGACGCATTAATGATCAGAGCTACAATACCAGTGGATCCACAAGCATTATTTGCAAAATGTTGATGTAGTTCCTGATCCTGTTTCATAAATGCATCTTTAATAATCTGTGATATGAGACCTTCAAGGGTGTTGAAATTCCTCCAATATTTGTCCTTTCTGTTCTCAACATCTTCAATCCCCTTGTGACCATTAGTCATAGACTCACCATTATGTTCATGTCTCTTATGCTTAGCTCCGTATCTGTGATTCTCAAAGCAGTACACTATCCATTTGGCTAGCCCGGCCCTGAGCTGAGGATTAGATGTCCCGCTCAGAAACTTCGAGCACGAGTCACCTCCATGACCATCAAAAACAGCAAACATAGAGATAAACATCTTTTCATGTTTCCCAGTGAAGGGATTGAAAAACCGTACCTTCAATATCGAGTCCTCGTTTTGTATCTTATGTGCGTCTTCCTGCGATAATCTGTACCCCTGCATCGACCCCACACAGTTGTAAAATCTGGGCACCGTGCCAAGAGGTTTCGTGTGTTTATAGTCATTGTACTCAATTGTCTTCTCCGTTAACGGATGTGACAAGAGCTGACCCATTTTATTTCCTTCTTTTGTTATTTATGAGTAGCGAAAAACCAAAAAAAGGGAAAATATCTTTCTCACAAAGCAATCAATTCCTCGATACCAGTTTCAATTTAACTTTTTTTAACCCCACAAAGATCCCCTTAGGTTTAAATTTCTCCCTACTCCAAATTATTTAATGGTTAAAGTATGAAATGAGTTTTCCCAACTTCAAGTATTTCCGTCCCCCTTGTAAATTCAACCTTTCTTGCTCAAAAACAAAGAACCCAACAAAAATAAAGGTTAAAGAATTCCTAGATCAATGTTTAATGTAAATCAAATCATTGAGGTTACAAGATATTGTTCTACACACAACGCCCAAATTGAAAAAAAACCTGAACCTCTCTCTCAGCCAAAATGTAACCCGGCTTCGACTGTGTGTGGGGTGGAACACATGATCTCGTCAAATAAGACATGTAACACAATACAACAATAACAAAAATATATCATAAATTTATATATATTTCTTTATACAGTACATTTGATTTTCGTTACAATTAGGAAAACAAGAAGTTTTTTTTTTAATTTAGTTTTAAAAAATAGAGGGGAAGGGAATATAATGTCATCAAAAAAGGCGGTGTTCATTTATTTAAGAGTATTTTATTTTTTTATTAATCAATGTTTCTTTTCCTCTATCTTGGAAGTACTGCTACTGGAAGTAGTGTTGTACAGTTCGTGGACGAAGTTTTCACCCCAGAAAGCGGAGGTATATTTGGAAATGTACTTGAACAGCTTTTCCCAGTTGGCTTCTCTCTTGACCTCTGGCAATGTTAGTGCTTCGTTTAGGGCATCGGACATCTCGTCGATGTTCCATGGGTTGACGATAATGGCACCGTTCAAGGATTGTGCGGCACCTGCAAACTCACTCAGGACTAGAGTACCCTTTGTTTCTTCTTGACAAGCGATGTATTCGTAGGAGACCAAGTTCATACCGTCTCTTGTGGAGGAGACTAGACAGACATCACTGACAGCGTATAAGGAGATCAATTCCTCGAATGGAACACTCTTGTGCATGAAATGGATTGGAACGAACTCGGCAGTACCGAATTGACCGTTGATTCTACCGACCAGCTCGTTGACCACGGATCTCAAGTACTGGTACTCTTCAACATCACCTCTACTTGGCACGGCAACTTGAACCAGCACGGCTTTACCTCTCCACTCAGGGTGCTCGCTCAGGAAGACCTCCATGGCGTGTAGTTTCTGAGGCACACCCTTGATGTAGTCCAGTCTGTCGACACCGATGATAATCTTTTGGCCCTTGAAAGTCTCCTTCAATTGTTTTATTCTGTCCTTGACTTGCTGCTTCAATAGACCGTCTTGGAACGTGGACACATCGATACCAATTGGGAACGCACCGACGTTGACAAACCTGCCTTGGTACTCGACACCGTTGGGCAAGGTGTTCACATTCAGCACCCTTTGCACCGAGGACAAGAAGTGACGGGCGTAGTCGTAAGTGTGGAAACCCAACAGGTCACAACTTAGAACACCCCTCAGGATCTCCTGTCTCACGGGCAAGATTCTGTAAATCTCAGAGGATGGGAACGGGGTGTGCAGGAACCAGCCCAGCTTCACATTCTTCAACTGGCGCTTGGTGATCTCTTCTTGCAACATCTGTGGCAACAACATCAAATGGTAGTCATGGACCCAGATCAGGTCATCGTCCTGCATGGTCTCGAATATAACCTCGGCAAACGCCTTGTTGGCCTCGTTGTAAGCCAACCACGCGTTCTCATCAAAATTGATCTCACCAGGGTGGTAGTGGAACAATGGCCACAGGATAGAGTTACTGAACCCGTTGTAATGCAGATCGGCGACTTCATCACTCAAAAACACAGGCACGGCATTGAACTTCTCCAACAGATCGCTCTTCACTTGCTCCTTCTCGTCGTCGGGAATCTCAAGACCAGGCCAACCATACCACTTAAACGTAGCCGTCTTCTTCAAACCTTGCAGCGCAGTGACCAAACCACCAGAAGACATCTTGTACTGGTACTTCCCATCGGTATCCTTGGAAATGGTCACCGGCAATCTATTAGAAACAACAATAATATTCCCAGAAACTTCCTGCTTAGCAATCTGCGTCATCTCTCTCTTTATTATATCAGTTTATCGTTTTTTTTTCGTTATCTCTTTTCTCAATTGATAAGAATTAAATAAAATCCTTATGAAAAAAATTATATACCCCTTATATATAACCGCTATCTCAAGAAAAAAAATTCATCTCCCATAATCTTTGGATATCCTGACCCCCCCCCCCATCCCTCGAAAAATAAAAAATTATTCACCCCTTGCACAGAAATCCACGTACCAATAAATGCAATTATACAATTATTTTACCCTACCCTCTACTACCCCCCCCCTCTTCTTCAACATTGCCCCACCCCTTAAAAAAAATTCAAAGAGCTAGAGAGACAGCCCTCCAACCCCCTTGCATCTGCAGGTGGGGGGTGGTATTACCCGGGGATACATCATGTGATTACGTGCTTTTATATCGTTATATACAATGTACATGTGACTTACAGTCACATGTACATTGTATTAAGTGATACTCGCTTGATGTTTCCGTGGTTTTTACAATCTCGCCTGATGTTTCCATTTCTGTATTTCTCGCTTGTGTATTCCATCGATTTTAACACACTCTCTTATTAAGGAAGGTACAGACGAATGTACCTTACTATGTTTTTCTTTCCATGGTTTTAACGCACTCTCGAAGCGGAAGCTCACGGGTGATTGGTTTATATATAAGAAGGTTATTAAATTTTTTTTAGTTTCATCTTGTGTAAAGGAAAAGGATAGAAATAAGTATCAACAAGAAAAATAGATAATGGCTCATAACGATAAGAAACAGAGTGGTGTTGCTAGACTGCTGGGTTCTGCCTCTGCTGGTATATTGGAAATTGGTGTTTTCCACCCAGTGGACACGATCTCCAAGAGATTGATGTCTAACCACACCAAGATCACCAGTGCCCACCAATTGAACACTGTGATATTCAGAGACCATGCTGCCGAGGCCTTTAGCAAGCGTGTCTTCACTTTGTTCCCCGGGTTGGGTTACGCTGCGGTGTACAAGATCTTGCAAAGAGTTTACAAGTACGGTGGGCAACCGTTCGCCAATGAGTTTTTGAACAAGCACTTCAAAGCCGATTTTGACGGCGCCTTTGGTGAGAAGACCGGTAAGGCCATGAGATCCGCCGCCGCAGGTTCCCTGATCGGTATCGGTGAGATCGTCTTGTTGCCATTGGATGTCCTGAAGATCAAGAGACAAACTAACCCCGAAGCTTTCAAAGGTAGAGGTTTCTTAAAGATCTTGAAGGATGAAGGTATCTTCAACCTGTACCGTGGCTGGGGTTGGACCGCAGCAAGAAATGCCCCAGGTTCCTTCGCCCTTTTCGGAGGTAACGCATTCGCCAAAGAATATATCCTAGGTCTACAAGACTACTCCCAGGCTACTTGGTCCCAAAACTTCATCTCCTCTATCGTAGGTGCCTCTGCGTCTTTGATCGTCTCTGCTCCGCTAGATGTCATCAAGACCAGAATCCAGAACAGAAACTTCGATAACCCAGAGAGCGGTTTCAAGATCGTCAAGAACACTTTGAAAAACGAAGGTGTCACTGCTTTCTTCAAAGGTTTGACCCCAAAACTGTTGACTACAGGTCCTAAACTGGTGTTCTCGTTTGCATTGGCCCAATCATTGATCCCAATGTTCGATAACGCATTAAAGAAATAAAGGTCGTAAGAACTGATTTTTTGTTCTTATTTTTATTTCATTTTATTTTATTGCACCTCCCCCCACATTCCACTGAACTTGTATTGCATATTTTTTTTTTTAATTTCTTTATATTTATTGTATCATTTCCATGTAATTAGCCAATACTAAATTTTAATTATTTTCTGTTTCTCCCCCCATTTTTATAGTTTTGTATTATTTCAATGCTTGCACATGCTTGGTACCGTCTAAGAAGTTCTTTCCAATAATCAATTTTTTTTTTTTTTCTTAAAGAAACCTGTGAGTCAATCAAGGAACAAAGAAAGACCAACTCACACACTTGATTGCAAGTTGTGGGATGCCCAATCTTTCCTTTTTTGTCTCTTTCTATTTTTTCTATTTTTTTCCCATATGAAGTAAGAAACGCAAAAACCTTTTTGTAGATCATGAGAGAACCTATAAGTAGATAATGAAAAAAACTTTTGTATTTAGTCGATAAATATTGTTTGTAGCTCATCAAGTAATACAACGCGTCATGGAAGATTTACTGTACTGTTTTGTAGTGACAGATATAGCATCTGGACTGATTTTCGTCAGGAGATCGACGAATGCGTTGGTATATGCATCGCTAGGTCTTAACAAGAAGCAGCTGCTCAAAACAGCTAGGAATGCATTCAACCAGCTGTCAAAGAAGACTGAGGTCCACTACAATTTCAAGCAGATTGAAGTTGAAAGTGACAAGGTGGTTGCAGCCAAGTTTGATGAGATCGTACAGCAGTTCAGGTTGCTGCTAGAAGGTCATGAAGTTTCGAATTTACATTATGAATACATGTTCGGCACTCCATTACAACATCGGATATGGGATGAACTGGTACGGATCCCACATGGAAGAGTCAGTACCTACAAAGAGATAGCAGATAGACTGAATATAAGGAACGGTAGTCGGGCTGTTGGTAATGGAGTCGGGTCTAACAATATAGCTGTTGTGATACCTTGCCATAGAGTAGTTGGAAGTAATGGAACACTAACAGGCTACAAGTGGTCTACATCGCTAAAACGGAAACTATTGGAAAGAGAACATGTGTATTCTGTTGATATGAAACATGAAGCTAACAAAGATACCAAGATTTCTCTCATGAAATACAAGTACAGTGCGTAGGTGAGAATTAACATTCTGTTACTCTACCCTGTCAAATACATTCATTATCTATCATACTATGTTTGCATTATACATCTGAAAATAAAAAAATTAACAAAAAGTTCTATGAATAACAAAACTATAAATATATATATGCTATTTTTGTTTAAATTCTAAAGCTTTCTGAAGGTTATATTAAATATGAAATATACATTTTCAGTAGTATACAAGTTTAAGTTTCTATACTATTTCTGGTGTAGGTAGTCTTCTGAAACAAGCTACAAACTTATCACCTTTCTTTCTCTCGACTTTCTTACCTTCTTCGGTAGCATGTCTCATTATTTGTACGCACTTATCCTCTGCTTCCCATTCTTCTGGTAACCTTTCAAACAGCGGGTGTTCTTCCAGATGTTTTACCATCCAGTCATGTAGATCCTTAACGTCGGTGATTGTGTAGACTACACCACCCTCCTTCAGAACATAGGCGTACTCACTCAGTAGTGTGTTAGTGATAATTCTTGCTTTATGTTTTCTTTGCTTGAAATGTGGATCTGGGAAACAGAAAAACATTTTAGATAGTTGACCCTTGTGGAAAAAGTTTGGCAAAAACTTCATGGCGTTACCTCTTAGAACATTTATATTTTGATAGCCTTGGGTCTTGACATGGTTGGTTCTCAATGCGATGATCCTGTCCTCGACATAGTTGGTCACCTGGACTCTAATTTCCATACCAAGTATTAAATCTTCTGGAAATGCAGGAGACAAGTCCACTAATAGACCACCAAACCCACAACCAATATCAGCAATGGTAACGCTTTTGGTCATCTTACCGGACTCTGGATCAACATAATGATAATATAGTCTAGTCCAGTCCATCTTATCTGGAGAGCTTGGATACTCCAATTGATGGTCAGAGAATGGGTTGGAATGCGCTCTTTGACGATAGAACCTCTTCTTTGGAAGATCAACCTGTTTACCTTCAACTAAAGAGGATTCATCAATCTTCACATGTTTCAACTCTTTTCTGTTCTCCTCCTTATTAACTCTGTAGGCATATCTCTTGGAACCTGGATCGTTATTTAGTGGCTTAGCCTTCATTTTTATTCTCTTTTCTTATAGTGTGTTCTATCCTGTGTATTGTAATCTCTAAAATGCACTCTAGTTCACGAATAAATGATCAACAATACTATAAATTTCTTTGCGATGAGCTTGGGTTTGATTTTTTTTTTTTTTTCATTCAAAAATTTTTCACATTTGAAGAAAATCGTGAACACACAGAAACGGCCGCAGGGAAAGACTGGTGATTAAACAATAATAAATAAATATAACATATGAGGAATATTTTTTTATCTATATGGCTATATACATAGATTATATTTGTCTTATGAGAGATATCTTAGACATATTGGAAGGTGTATCTGTCTCTCTCTCTGTTTTGTGCGTCAAAAAGCTTAGGTTTTCATAAGATAATGTACAATATTTACAGTGGAGCTTTTCTTCTTCTTCTTACAACAAATCAGTTCTCTTTCATATTCTCCTCATGCGACTTCAACGTCAGATATAGGTGCTGTTTGTTAGCGTCTAATACTTGTACCAGACCTGCACCACCCAACATCTGCAACAGACCAACCAATTGTCCCTGGAGAACAGGTTTTGATGGCAATGACTTAAACTGGTCTAGCTTTCTGAAGTCGTAGACATCTTTATCAATCTGCGCACCCATGATAATCAACTTGTCCTGTGCATTCCTCAACAATTTAAATAACTTGGCGACTTTCTCTGGATCGGTCTCCTTAAAGGAAATAGTTGCCGTAGGGCCCTTAAGCAAAGGCAGCAGTGGGTGCTTGTGCAACGAACTCCTGTCCCTCACGTACGCACAAGGGTCTGGCTGGCTCAAAGTCTTCAAACACACTTTCAAAATATTGTTCCTTATCCTGGTCAAACGGCCACCAGCCTGCTTAATCTGCTCCCTGAAGTGATGGTCCTCGTTCTTGGTCAAGTTATTGTAATGCGCAAACAGCACCATGCTGTTGTTATCCATCATGTGTCTGTACGAATCCAAAAGAAACGTCTTACGGGACTCAATCGGTTTCCACGTCTCCCTCTTCTTCACTACAGGTGTAGAGTACCACCTAACACATTGCCACACTGTACTCACCCTTTCCCTAAACATCCTTTTCTTGCCTTCTTAAATCCGTAGCTCTATTCCCTCAGCAATCAAAGGAACAGCCCTCAGGCGTTTAAAAGTCCTGGTTTAAAGCTTCTTATTCCTTGGTCCGTCTCTCTTTCCTCTCTCTCTCTTCCCTCCCTCGTCGTCCCTCGAGACATCAAATCGATTCTTTAAAATCCCAAATTTTTTATTTTTTTTGGTTTAAGAGATTGTGCTTCTAATCGACACTATTGCTTGATACATAGAAA
This sequence comes from Nakaseomyces kungkrabaensis, assembly GCA_030556385.1. Taxonomy (NCBI): domain Eukaryota; kingdom Fungi; phylum Ascomycota; class Saccharomycetes; order Saccharomycetales; family Saccharomycetaceae; genus Nakaseomyces; species Nakaseomyces kungkrabaensis. The sequence goes on along the minus strand of JAKTPY010000006.1, from coordinate 182,913 downwards.
AACGAAGGAAACCAAAGGATATACCTAACGATACCTCAATTCTATACAATAAGGTATACATTTAGAAGTGGGTTAGCTTGTAATTGAGTTTTTTTTTGCGAGAGAAAGAGAGATAGAGGTTTAACCCTTTGTAAAAAACGAAAATTAAAACAAAGAAGAAGTAAGAAGAAGGAGACACATTTGTAAGGAATTACGACAATGTTTGGAAGAAAGAATAATACGAGGTATGACACACCTATCAATATGTTTCCTGCACCACAGCCGCAATCGCAGCCGCAATCGCAGAGCAATTCTTCCTCATCGGATGCCAGGGCGCCTTATCCGATTGAGGACACGACTATAGGAACTTTAAACCAGATACCTGTGTTTACATCTAAGCCATCGCAAAGCTCTTTGGGGTCGAGAAATACCTCTACGCCAGAGCATTCAGTAGGAACTGCGACGCACTCGAGTCCACAGGGTGGTGATGACCCAGTAGAGCAGGATGCAAGGTATAACTTACCATTCTTGTTGAAAAAGGCTACACTAGACGGAGTACCGAAGGACACAGAAGAGGAAACAACGGCAACAGCAGCGCCAGTACGATCGGAAGAACAAACAGATAACCACAACCCTTTCAGACGGATGATGAATGAGGATCTGATATCGCCTCCACCTCCATATGAAGAAAAAGACAACAAAGAGAGAGAAGTGCTGCGGGAGAAGATGTATAGATCAGAGAGCCGCGATAGTAATAAATTGAAAAGTGACAGTAAGAGCTTGAGTCCAGAAAAGAATAAAGACATGAATAGTGGTAGCAGTAGCAGCAGCAGCAGCAGCAGTAATACAGCCAGGGATTTGTCATTATATTCACCTGATGCCGTTAAATTCTACAATGTTTACAAGGAAGTGGTATCAGACCAAGGCCATTTCACCCCGGAGATACAGTTGAAATGGTGCGAGACTTTGTTAGAGTACGTCTTTAAGGATGACTTTATCTCTCGTTATAATATCAATGCGGAGAGACTGAAAAGAGAGTTACGACCGGAAGAGGCTCAAAAGAATCAGAAAGTGATATTGGAACATGCTTTCAAAGTATTGAAGAAACTGATTGCGTCAAGATACGCACCTGCGATATATCTAATGGGGACACTATATTCACACCAGCCCTATTTGGAGATTAAGAACAAGAACATAGTGACCCGTAACGATCAAAAGGCGTTAGAATTCTACTGTAAATCTGCCGCGCTAAACCACAGCGACTCGTGTTACCGTGCAGGTGTGTGTTTTGAGTTTCAAAGAGGCACCTCTCCCGAGCTAACCAAATACGAATGCCTGGAGAAAGCGTTCCAGTACTACCGCCAGGGTGCTGGACCCGATTGCAACAACACCTCTTGTATGTACAAGCTCGGAATGACCCACTTGCATGGCCTTCAGATCATGAACTACACGTCGGAGCAAGATGACTCGCGCGAACTGGACCGTATCATACGGCAGGACGTGGCGCGGGCCATCTACTGGTTTGAGAAGGCCACGGACCTCGGCACGTCCCCACAGGCCTGCTACGAGCTGGGCAAGATCTACGAGTTCTCGAACATGCCGCTGAACATCCAGACGCTGTTGCTGGAACAAGGCATACACCGCGATACCACACGGGCACTCCAGTACTACCGCAAGTGCGCTACCGTCCACAACTACCCCTTAGCACAATGGAAGCTGGGCCACTGCTACGAGATGGGCGAGCTCAACGTGCCGCGGTCACCCGCGAAATCGATCGCCTGGTACTACCGGAGTGCCGAGAACAGCGGAGCCCAGCAACACCACGGCAACCCGATGGCGATGCTGGCGCTCAGCGGCTGGTGCCTCACGGGCGCCCCCGGAGTGCTGCAGCCCAACGACCACGAAGCCCTCAAGTGGGCCCTCAGGGCCTCAGAGATGAGCGACCACAAACTCGCACGTGCCGAGTACGTCGTCGCCCGTATGTGCGAATACGGAATAGGCCTCGCACACCCGGACCCTCAGAAAGCCCGCCAATACTACACCACGGCCGCACAACTCGGCTTCGCAAGAGCAATCCAACGGCTGTCAACAATGAAATGATGAGTTTTATGTCAAAAATGTCTTTCTCGATCCGGTAATAAGTCTGCTTACTAAAACTAATTGTTTCGCTAAACGAGGTATCTCTCGAGGTTTTCTTCCCTTCGTTTGGCGCAGAGAATTTTTCCCTATTGTTTAAAATTTTTTCTCCGGGGGTGTAGAAATACACGCACGCCCAAGAAAAAAAGAAAGGATTTTTTTTTTGTTCTAAAATGGGAAACACACTACAGAGAAACGAACGAAGAAAGACCCAAAAAAAAAAGAAGGACAACCAATCACCGTCCCGCACTTTAGTAATTTGCCCAAGTTGAAAAAATTTTTGTGCTGAGATAGACGAGCGTGAGAGGGAAGAGACAGCCAGGAGAGAGAGAGACACAGCGTAGAGCAGAGACGAGCAGTACAGCGTAAGAGAGCTCAGCGAGCAAAGAAGGCCAGAAAATCCAGAACCCTGGGTCGATAGTTTAGTAAGGCAAGGAAAAGAAACTTTTTCATTGGATATTTAATTTAACCTGAAGAGAAGAAAAAAAAAACAATTAACTATTTATTAAAATAGGACTTCTCTTCTTTTTCTTGATTAAGAACTAGACTTCAAAAAATAACAACATAAAAAAAAAACCAGTAAAAAAAAAACCAAAAAAAAACAACGACATGACAAGGGAGACTATTAATATTGGTGGGAGACGTTCTAAGCTTGCTGTTGTGCAGTCTAATCATGTCAGGGACTTGGTGCAGGCCAAGTTCCCACAGTATGATACCACTGTTTTCACTTTGCAGACATTGGGTGACCAGATACAGTTCAAGCCACTATACTCCTTTGGTGGTAAAGCGTTGTGGACCAAGGAGCTGGAGGACTATCTGTACTGCGAGGATCACAGCAAGAGATTGGACTTGATTGTCCATTCCTTGAAAGATATGCCTACGCTGCTGCCAGACGGGTTCGAGCTGGGCTGTATCACTAAACGTGTCGATCCTACCGATTGTATCGTTATGCCCCGCGACTCCCCACACAAGTGTCTGGCCGATCTGCCAGAGGGTGCCGTCGTCGGTACCTCATCGGTGCGCAGATCCGCTCAGTTGAAGCGTAAGTTCCCACACCTGAAGTACCAGAGTGTGCGTGGTAATATTCACACGAGACTGGAGAAGCTAGACGACCCAGAATCTCCTTTCCAATGTCTCGTCTTGGCGTCTGCTGGTCTGGTGCGTATGGGTCTAGAAGAGAGAATCACACAGAGACTGCACTCTGACATCATGTACCACGCCGTCGGCCAAGGCGCCCTGGGCGTCGAGATAAGACAAGGAGACAAGAAAATCCTGCAGATCCTAGATGAGATTGCTGACCTCGAGTCCACAGTGTGCTGCATAGCCGAACGTTCACTAATGAGAACACTGGAAGGTGGCTGTTCCGTCCCTATCGGTGTCGAATCCTCATATGACCACAAGACCAAAAAACTTGTACTAAAGGGTATTGTGGTCAATGTAGAAGGAACCATGGCCGTAGAGGATTCACAAGAAGTTACCGTTAACGATATCAGAGAAGATTCCATCGCTTGTGGTGTTCTATTAGCTCAAAAGATGATTAAAGATGGTGCCAAGAAGATTCTCGATGAGATCAATTTGGACAGAGTTATTCAACAGTGAAAAAGTGTAGAATCCATCTCTTTTTGAGCCCTCCCCTGTGAATTAAATTATTAAAAAAAAAAAAATAAGAAATATTTGAAATTTCTTCTTTTCAGGATTTACGTTATGAAAAGAAGAAAACATTTATTTATTTTATGACTTTAACGAAAAAAAAAGAAAAAAAAAAAAGAAGAAATACATGCCAACTAATTGAAAATCAATAAAAAAAGAGAGAGTGTCTGCTTTAAAATACAATTATTTTTTTTTTTTCTTTTGCCTATTTTTATTTTTTTTAAAATTGTATCAACGAATGAAATTTTTAAAAAAAGAAAATGAAAATAGGAACCATTTTTGCGCCCTGCCGTTCCCCGTTTTATTTATTATTCCCAACTAAAGCCAATTGCGCTTTAAATTGGGTAATTAATGATGTTTTTTGTCTGTTTTATTTATTTATTTCTTTTACAACAAAAGAAACGTTTTCCTTTTTTTATTTTCTTTTGATGAAGGTAATAAAAGGGAAAAAAAAAATCTGATGAAAAAACTGCACATAACCAGATTTTTTTTATTTAATTCTTCATTTCATGATATTTTTTTTTGTTGAATTGATAATGACCACTCAATATAATTTGCTTCTTTTTATTTTTGATGAGCTCGAAGAAAAGACACGAAAGGGAAAAGTAAAGAAATAAAAAAATAAAAATTAATAATTATGTGACTATATCCTTACCTGCTTTTATTTTATTTTTATTATTATTAACAGTTTTATTTAATTTTTTTTTTTCAACATTCTTTTATTCTCTATGCTACTCACCTTTCAGTCATTGATTTCTCTAAATAAAAATAAATGAATGCATGAAAGCTCGAAGGAAAATAGATACCCTTCTATCGTTGTTTTTAGTAATGTTATTTGTACCTTTTTTTATTTCTTTACAATCATCATGTTAATCAAAAACAGATCACATTTCATTGAATCGGAATTAAGTTTTCTTTATCTATTATCCTATTTATTAATTCTCTATTTAATTATTTATTTTTTCTACTGTCTGAATATTCAAAAAAAAATGAAAAATGGCATAAAATAATTTATCTATCCTGTCATTAGAACTTCAATGCAAATATAATGTTAACGAAAGTAATGAAAGCGTACAACGATAATAATATCGTACTTATCTTGGAATCCAGTCTCCACCTGTTCAATGGTACACCAATAATCAAAACCAAAAAGGCAAGTACAATACCAATACAAGTACTGATTAGGTGTGCATCAACTTTAAACTCGATGTAACTAGTCAACAAAGACCCGAATCCCTTACGTTCTTTAAAGGCGTGTCTGTTAAGTAGTATTAAACTACCGTCCATACCAATACCAAATAATATATACAGTAATGGACTTCCAAAACAAGCACCCAGGGCAACATCCAAAACACCAAGTTGAACAAATGTAATATTGGAGACAAGGTCACCAATTGAATTACCCCAAGCAAATATTGTTAAACCTAAAACAGTTTGAGAGAGATTAAACGATTCTGCCCAACTTGTTAAAATGTCTAGGATTAAATGTACAGTGTAGGAGATGCCTCCCAGCGACAATATAAAACTGAACACCGATATTATGTCCAAACGATAAAGCCGCAATGGTGTCTCAAATAATGAGAAAATCAGTAGCAATAAAATCGAAATAATGGCTAACACATAAAAACCAAAAATATTGTCTAACGTGAAAGAGAAGATTATTGGCGCCAGTGAGAGTTGAAATGTGGTAACAATATTACTACTATTACACATAGCCCTTGTCTCTTCGCTCGGTATCAGCAATGCCAGAAGGAACGATATAGGTGTGCTGAATAATAATGTAGTAAGCTCTGTTGGTGACATATGGATATCTGGATTCAAAAGATAATTTACTAGTTTCGAATTATTGTACCACCTCTTGTTTTTTCTTGAGTTACCACTTGCTTTACTAATTATGTCTTGAAGTTCTTCATTGATATCCTCATCATCCACCTCAATACTACCATAAGTTGGAGATCGAGAACTCTCTTGAAGAATATCGCCTAGATGATCATAACTTAATGATCTCCATGACTGTGGTCTACCTTCAAATATTGCTGTTGGATTTGGTTGTGGGGTAGAAAACAACTTGGGTGCATCAGGTGTAACGGATTGTTGCTTACTACTCTCGTTACCTTGCAGTGTATAGTCTGAATAAATAATTTTAGGAATATCGTCTCTATCGAAGTTTGTACCAAGGGAGGTTGATCTTCTCTTAGTCCTCTTATACATAGGAACTCGATCAAACTGAGGAAGTTCGGGAACTGTATCATTAGCTTCATCCTGTGAGGAGTCATCTGGGTCTCTAGTGGTACCTTCATCTTCTAGTTTTGGATTGCCCTCTTTATTTATGATATCTGAATGCTCCCAAAGATCTAAACAATCTTGTAACGTTAGCCGTACCCAACCTTTATAATGTGTTCTCAGATATTTTTGAATTCCACGACGCAAATACTTTCTTCTCACATCCACACCTTCTTCAAACATTCGAATATTATCATTATCACTCATCAACGGTTCAATAATAGTAGGGCTGTGTAACATAGACTCGTTGTCGCCGGAAAAAGTAGAGATGTTATCAAAAAGGACATCCCTTAGAGACGCCTCGTCCCCAATTTCAGAACTGGTTTCACTAGTTGAACAGTAGCTCAGATGACTTGAAACCATGTAAATCGCGCAACATATATAGGCCACCACCATTACTAGACATTCCCAAAAGTATAGTCTCCCATCAAATAAGAATGATGTTGAGATCACAATCATAACGAGAAACACCCTCAAGTCCTGCATGAAGACATCCCTACTATAAGCATTTGACCTTATATTTTCGTCGAATTGTTCTGCATAGTGTCCAAATGGAGATGTAGGTTCAAACCGTACTGTAGAAACTAACCCTATAATTCCTAAAACCACAGTTAACAGAAAGAAAACACCACCCATAAGCTCACCAAAGGCTAACGATGTGGCATTACGTTTCATAGACTGATATGTGGTAGTGATATCCGGAAGAGCATTTCCAAGTGCCAGCAATGTCATCCCCGATATCCGATCTGAAATATGTAGTATTTCCCTTGAGATGAATGAAAGAGAAGGAGTTAAATAATCTGAAGTCAATATGCCCAGCATAATAAAACATTCCGTCAAAATCACCAGCTTAGAATAAAATCCACCGCCGCTCCTATCGTCATTATCAAAATAACGAACAACTGCTATAAGGTTAACAAAATAAAACAAGGCTGTGAACAGCCATCGCCGTGCTAAGCCCATAATTTATCAAATAGCCTTTATATCTTATTTAATTCCAGGTTTGCTTATCAATCGCTCTTTCAATTGCTGGGCTGGAGGATGACTTAATCCTTTTAATGCAGCTTATTTAAAGCCTTCTTTTCATTGAATTGAGCCAAAATTTTTTTCACCGACATGTGATTTTAGCTGATCTCTGCGGTATTTTCTGTGGAAAAATCGCTGTCTTGATAAAAAATAAAAAAAGTGCTCATCGCAACAATGGGGATCGATACTAATTAAAATAATTATTAAAATATGTAGTATAATATTTAAATGCATTACAGTACGATTATGGCACCATTTCTGGAAAGCAATCTATGCTGTTGTTTTGCCATGACTCTAACAGAATTCTAAGTCTTGCTGCACCGACGTATTTCCTATCGGAAACAGCAGAAGTTAGAGTATCACCTATTAACATCAGAAGCTTACCAGCCTGGGTACCGTATGCTTGTAGGAACTCCTTGGCTGCTGCATCCCACCATGCACCCAAGACAACGAAATGAGTATCCTGTATTAGGTCTAATGGAGTGTTTGCAATACGAGCTACCATCTGCCAGGAATGTGAAATTGGCAATGGATGTTGTGTAGATTGTATAAACTCTGGTGGTAGTTGTAGTCTTGTTATCACAGAGTACAGTGTAGCCATGGCGCCAATTCTTTCATTATATGATGTAGGTTCTTCCCATTTACCGTCCGAGTCACGCTTCCAACCCATATTGGACCTGCCTTCTTCTGTATCAATATTACAAGTGAAACCGATGACGAATGGACACTTCTTAACAAACCTAGCCAGTAATAATTCATTAAATTCTGGGTATCGTACCATGAGATATAATGTCAATCTACCTAACGGAACAGACGCCTCTGGTTTGGCACGTACCTCGGTTTCTGCTTGGTGAACAACCGCTTTCGCAATGAAGTTCAATATCCACAGATATGATAATTGGTCAGCTTTTGTTTGGTCTATCAAGTTACTCAATTCATTTTGTATACTAGCCAGTTGACTGAATGTGTTAGTCAATTGACCAAATTTAGGGTTAATCTTTCTCTTGTGTTTCGACAGAATATTCCTGATATTCTTATCTGCAGATTTAACAGGCATGACAATCTCATCTTTAATTGATTTGATTTTTGCCTTATATTTCCAAAATGTCTTAGAAATTTCATCAAAGTTCGTGGTTGCAGCTTTGGCCTTCTCCTTCTCCTTCTCCTTCTTCTCTTGAAGTTCTTTCTCCTTTCTTTTTTGTTCTTCAATTTGCTTAGCCTTAGCTTCGGCCTCCTTCTTTTGTTTCAACTCGGCTTCCTGTTGTTGTTTCTTCTTCAAGACCTCAGCTTCTTGACGTTTTTTCTCTTCTTCTTCTAAACGCTTTCGTTCTTCCTCAGCTTTACGCTTACGTTCCTCCTCAATCTTCTTCTTTTCCTCTTCTGCACGTCTCCTTTCATCTCTAATCGCTTTAACCATGGCTTTGTTCTCATTTTCGACATTCTTAAACTTATCTAGCAGTAAATTAGTGAATTGCTGTTCCAGTTTTCGTACATTCACTTCATCTTTTGTCTTAGCAGTGGGTGTAATGACCAAATTGTTATCACTAGCACTTGGCAGCAGTCTTTGTGATGATGTTTGTACAACATGCGGCACAGCATCCTGCTCGATCAAACCTTTCTTAAACTCTTTGCTGTTCAAAAGATTTGATAGATGAGGAGGCAATTCAATTTCCTCCTGCACAGGTTTAGGCCTCTGTATTACTACTTTCTGCTTTGGCAGCTTCAAACTCGGTATAAACTCGTCATCAGATTCGTTGACGATTGTGTATTCCAATTGGGACGAGCTCGAGGAAAGTGACTTCAAATCAAGTGAGGAATCCTCGTCTTCGGAATAAAGCTCATCCAAAACAAATCGCATGCTTCCAACAATATATACACGGTCTTTTTCTCAATTAGTTGGTGATAACCTTTCAATACCGTCCAATTTTGAGTTATGCTATGTTGATTTTAACTTTATCCCAGGCCTTCTCACACAAATTTTTTTATTTTTTTGGCTATACATACATGTCCACGTGACTTAAGAAATTACAATACACAAGAATTGCTGATACAAAACAGCTGGTACAGAGAACAGTAATGTTATATTTCGATTCTTAAAAGAGTTTTAATATTGATAATTTACATAATAAAGAGGTATAAAGATAAAATATAAATGAAAAAGATCGTTTATGATGAGGGGTTTGGGGGGTAAATGCTTTCTTCATTGAATAATAATTTTTTAAATTTTATTTTATTATCTTTAAAAAAAAAGATAAATCGTGGATGAGGTTTCTCATTCAGATCACAATGCCTTAACTTCCTTAACGATTTCGTTGTAGGAGTCCTTGTATTCTTCTTCCTTGGACTTGTCCTTCTTGTTGCTACCTGGGACGATGAATATCACGGAGGTAGGTCTCTTGGTGGCAGAGGCAGAACCCAAGTCTTGCTTGGAAGGAACGAAGATGTAAGGAACACCGTGGTCCTCACATAGCACTGGGATGTGGGAGATCACATCAGCAGGAGAAATGTCACCGGCGATGACGACAAGACCCTTCTCACCTTTCCTTAGAGCCTTGACAACTTCTTTAACACCACGCTTAACGTTCTTAGCCTTGGAGGCCTTCTTAACAGTCTTCAACACCTTCTTGTTCAACTTCTTGGAAGCCAATGGCTTGGCAAATGGCAGAACAGCTGGCATTCTAGCCTCATAGTTATCTTCCTTACTTTCCTTAGCCATTATAAAATACTCTTTGTGACGGATGTTTCGATTTGCCTAAAGATAAAGAGAGAGAGTATTGCAAAAGTTTAGCACTAATATCCATCATGCTTTTTCTATTTTTTTTCTTGGGCAAAGCTCATCGCAAAAACTGAAAAAAAAAAATTTTTTTTTTTCCAACAGAAAAATTTTCCTTCGTTCATTGGCACAAAAAATCACATGGCACTTATAATTTTTTTTTTTTTTTGGTTTTGCACTTTATTTCAGTATAACAGCACAACCAGACAACCACAACCACATCACAAACAACCACGACACAACACAATATGTCTTGGAAGGATAAGAAGGCTGTTGTACAGCTACGAGAGGAAGACATACCGTCTGGGGTTCCGAGACAGAACGGTATCTCGTTCAATGTGTGGTATAACAAGTGGTCTCAGGGTACCGGCAGACAGGAGCGGTACGTGTCCCCCTACAGGCTGGATGTGAGCGACAGCGGTGTCACGGAGGGCGACCGCAACGGCACGCAAAAATTCTGTCTGTACTTCGCGAAGGGGATGTGCTCACTGGGCCACAAGTGTGCGTACCTGCACCACGTGCCCGCCGAGGAGGACCAGCTGCGGTACGCCACCAGCGGGAACCAGATGCTCGATTGCTTCGGCCGCGAGAAGTTCGGCGAGTACCGCGAGGACATGGGCGGCGTCGGCAGCTTCCACACGGTGAACAAGACGCTGTACGTCGGCGGCATCACGGGCGCGCTGCGCGGGGAGGACGGAGTCACCCCGCGCAAGATCGAGAGCAGGATCCGGTACCTGTTTGGCCAGCTTGGCGCCCTAGATCGCGTGCGGTACGTAGAAGCCAAGAACTGCGCGTTCGTGCGCTACAAAGCACAGATCAACGCAGAGTTCGCCAAGGAAGCCATGAGCAACCAGCCCCTCACGAAAGCCAGCACAGACACCGGCGTTCTCGTCAAATGGGCCCACGAGGACCCCGACCCGGAATCCCAGCGGCTCCGCGAACAAGAGAAATTGGATGAGTCCATCTCCGCAATGGTCCACCTGCTCTCCACGACATCCGGTCCCACGAACGCAGATCCCATGAAAAAATCCGCTCCGACGACCTCCATCTCACACGCACTACTCCAATCTCACCCGCACACAACACGCAGGCTCGTGCGCACCACAACGCAGGCACTGTCGCACCAGAACGTCCTGGCGCTGTATGATTCAGAATGAAGTTTGCGCTTCTTTCGGTGATTATTCGCGATGGCCCGGCAGACGAAAGAACTGAAAAAAAAAAATAAAAAAAATTTTAAGGGCAACTTGATTTACGCTCTTTTTTCTTGCTGCTCTGCGGGTGTTTCTACCTCCTAATTTTTTTTTTTTTGGAGATACTTTTGTGTTTCCTCTCCCACTGCTACTGGGGTTTCTGGGGAAAGTGCAGGAAGGAGGGGAAGTTTGGAGGGATTTCCACCCCTCCCCCTCCCCTCCATTGTTAGTGAGGAGGATATAAGAGAATTAAGTCCGGGGGGACTGCAAGGCTGATTCAGATACACCCACATATAAATACCAAGACTTTTGAGATCCAATGTCAACCGTGCCCCTCCCCACTCAAGTCTCACCCGGAAATAAAAAAAAATACTAAAAAGATGGATTGTCACGGTGGGAATAGCGTGTTGCAATTGAGTCAGAGGATCGGTGCTGTGCGGTTCAAAGACCGGAGGGTTGGTGCAAGGAAGTTTGGTAAAGAGGCGGAGTTTGTGAATGATTATGTAAGACCCAGTGGGAAACTGCCGACACCTTTACTTGTTAGTACGAGTACCTTTAACTCTAGTGCTACATCTGCTGCTGCCGCGGCAGCAGCAGATGTAGCGGTAGATATTAATGTAGGTAATACAAGTACCAACCTTGTCAATGAGTTTAAGCATGCTAGACTACACAAGGGTAATGGGAAACGGTTTGGTAGTGCTATGTACCACCACACCAGTAACTATGTGCCGCTGACATATAAACAGCGTAGCAGGGCTGCAAGTGTGCAAGTGTTTGATTGGGACAACGAGTTTGCAAAGATGGAGCAGGAGCTTGAGATGCTGGAGACCAGCGAGACCACAAGTGATATGGTGGGGTACCATTACTCTTCCGACATGGAGGAGGACTGCCAGAACATCTACGACTATGTGTCCAGCAAAGCCACGTCTGTTGCTTCTAACAACTCTACCTCATCCTACCTACTGAATAGCAACAGTACGTACCAGTTTGATCAGGATAACAAGTACTTGTACAAGATTCCTAGCGCGTATGAGATCGGGTGTATTCTGATGGAGAACAACTGTAACTTGAGTGAAGTAGCGCTGGCGTTCGAAGCTGCAATACAGGAACAAGATCAAACACATTTGATAGACTCGTGGTATAGACTAGGTCTGGTTCAGTTGCAGAATGAAAGAGAGGACAAGGCTATAGAGGCGTTTCAACAGGTGCTGGCACTTGACGCGGACCATATAGAGGCAATGAAACTGCTGGCAGTCTCACATATCAATGAGGGCGATAAGCTCAGATCCATTGGGTTGATAACCACTATATTAAGACTGAAAGGTATTCAATGCGAACCCCTTAGTGAAGAGCTCAACATAATAAACACAAAAGAAGTACTGGAGGATATCTTGAGAAACATCCCTTCTACACCAATAAATATTAATCACGATAAGGATATATTGACATCTCTAGCTTTGATTAACTACCTTCTAAATAGGCCGGAGAATTCAATCAAATGTTTTGAGAAGATACTGGAAAACGACCCTCGCGATGAAATTGTCTGGAACCATCTTGGTGCCACTATGGCAAACTCTTCACAGTACGAGATGGCAATCAAGACGTACCTAAGGACCATTGAACTCAAACCCTCTTTTGTTAGAGCGCGCTACAATCTCGGTAGTACCCTGGTGAAGACCGGCGACTATCAAAAGGGAATAGAGAGCCTCTTGATCGCTTTGACAATGCAAGGCACGAAAATTGCCACAAACTTCAGAAGTTTGCCTGAATTCATCGAAACTCTTCACGGGGTAGAATCTGAAACGAACAACTCCATAGTCAAGTCCCTCAGAAATGCACTCACAAAACTCCCACCCGACTACGATACCATTGAGATAGAAACGAAGATAAAAATGGTATTGAACTGAGTTCCTAATTATGTAAGTATAACTATAGCATAGCAAAAAAAAAGTATCAATATTATTTATGTCTTTGCAGTATGCTTATAGCAACAACACGTATAGATTAAATAATATATTGCCTATATAAAAGCTAAAACTATTAACCATTATGCTTATATACTTCAGTGAATCCTTAAGTTTACCCGGTGGGAACGCTTTTCTTTATTTTGTTTTTGGCCGATGGGATGGTTTTTCGCTTTCTGTTTTTTTTTTTGGAGGAACAGAAGGAACTATTTTTTTGGTAGCAGTAAACACACCAGTTTTAGTACCAAACCAGGAGGATTAAAGAAGGGATTGTCTATCTGGAGCAAGGAATCACGTATAATAAGCATTGCATCCTCTATTCTCTAATTTTTTGCTCTTTTTTCCGTCAATTTTTTGCTTTTATTTTCCTTTTTTTTTTTTGTGAGTTTTAAGAAAACAAAAATCAACAAATAGCAAGAATTGCATCCAATACACAGTTTGAAGGGGAAAGAGAACGAAATAAGAAATCAGGATGGATTTTTTTAACTCGAATATTGGTGATGACAATATGGACTCGCCATTTTTCAATAATGATATGAACTCAGGTTTGTTATTTGGTGATGAACCGTCGAAACAGGATGACTTCGGATTCTACAACAACAATAATAATGCCAATAATAATATGAGGAGTAGTAGCAATAATAATAACAACAACATGAGGAACAGTATGAATATGAGTAATAATAATATGAATATGTCATCACAGAACAGTACCGGTGGAGGAAATTTTGGGTCCAACTCGAATACTCCATTTACTGCTGCGGGGAATTTTATGCAAAATTCTCCCATGGCCTCAGTAGGTTCTAATTTTGATGTGCAAACGAATAACAATTCCGCGAATAATAGTGCTGGTGGTAATTTCCCTGCTAGTGGTAGTCTTTCACCTCAAGCAATATTAGCGAAAAACTCTATTGTGGACAATCAAATGTTACAAATGAATTTTAATAACAATAACAATGCCGGAAGTAATAGCAATAACAACAACAGCAATAATAATAATAGTAACAATAATAGTAATAACAATACAACACTATCTCCACAGATGACCATGTCAAATATGCAATCCAATGCAAACACACCGCAGCAAATCCTGATGTTTAATAATAATAAGAACCAAAGTGCTGGAGGTAATAAGAATGATCCGGATGCTACAACTCCAGGTAATGTTCTAAACCAGGGAAATATGAATATGCCGTACGGCTCAGCTTCTTCTCCACAAAATATATTGTCCAACCATGGTTCACCAGCGTATAATAACCAGATGGCCCAGCAGGATAAGTTTAGCTCAAATACAGGCAGGTCCAATAGTAATAACAGTAAACTCTCTGCTAGAGAAGCACAGATCCTACAAAATGCTAACCAACAGGATAGAGCTGCTATACTGGCTGCATTACAACAGAGACAGCAAAAGAGGTTTCAAGCACTACAGCAACAGCAGCAGATACGACAACAGGCACAACAACAACAACTGCAGCAGCAACAGCAGCAGCAACAGCAACAACAGGCGCAACAACAACAGCAACAGCAGCAGGCTCAAAGACAACAGGCTCAGAAGGCACAGCAATTGAAAAAAGCACAAATGGCAAAGCAAGCGCAACAGGCACAGCAGGCACAGCAGGCACAGCAGGCTAGACAAGCTTCTCAAGCTCAATTGCAAAAGCAAGCAAGTCAATCACCTGCTAACCAGCATGCCTCTCCAGGTCCGCAACAAAGAAAATCCCTTTTGCAAAATTTGAATCCAGCTCTACAACAAAAAATCTCCATGGAATTGAATAATAAACAATACGAATTATTTATGAAATCTTTAATCGAAAACTGTAAGCGTATAAATATGCCACTTCAGGCTATTCCTGAAGTACAGGGCAAAAAGGTGAATCTATTTTTCTTGTTTATGTTTACGCAAAAACTCGGTGGTGGTGAGCAGATTTCAAGGAACCAACAGTGGAACTTCATTGCACAGAAGTTGCAAATCAGTAATGCTCAAGAGCTGGAAGGAATTTACTATAAGCTTATCTACCCATATGAAAAATATATGGAATCCCCTGAAGGACAAAAGGAAACAGAAGCTAAGAAGTACTTCTTACAACAGTTTTTGCAGGAAATATTGAAAAAAGTCCAACAACAACAACAGATGCATGCTCAGCAAGGGAACATGCAACAAATGCAGGGACAACAAGGGAATATCCCAATGCCACAGAGACAAGTTTCTAACCAAAATCTCATGCAAGGTGGGCCTGCAATGCCACAACCGCCAAATCAACCTCAACCTCAACCACAACAACCTGTAAAGGCTAAGAAGGAGCCAAGAAAAAAGAAAAATCAGGGACCAGAAACCGCAGAAACGCCAATTGGTAGTATGGGTACACCAATGGCTTCAACCCCAATGGCAACTACTCCAGGGGTAGGCACACCTATGGGAACTACAGGAGTCATGAATTTGGATACAAATAAGAAGGTAGCTAAGAAGCCTCGTAAGCCTCGTCAAAAGAAGAAAACTAAGAAGGAGTTAGAGATGGAAAGGAAAATGATGGAAGACGCAGAAAGAAGACAGAAAATATACATCGAAGAACAGCAAGAAAAGCAAAGACGTGCCATTGAACAAAAACTCCAACTTCAGTTCAAATCTGAACTTGAAAAACTTCCTAAGGTATTTAAAAGATCACTATGCAGGAATTATAACCCAGCTAAAAGAGTTATTCAAAGATCAAACGGGTATGATATCGAATATATTGCTAGAGTTGGTGAAAAGGTAAATGCCAATAAGCCGATATTTTTGTTTGCTCCTGAATTAGGTGCTGTCAACATTCATGCTCTTTCGATGTCTTTGCAAACTGGCAATATTGGTGAGATTAACGTGGCATTAAATACACTGCTAGTCACTAGTTCTGATGCTGTTCTTGAATTGGAGATCCATAAATACCCTGAGATCATTGACTCACTATGTATTCTAGGGATAAATTTATTATTCCACATATGCTCCAATAATACTGATCTGAGGAATGTTCAAACCAATATGCTGTCATATTTGAATGAATATCCGGTTGAGAAATTTTTAGAGAAAATGGCTACTACGTATTCAACTGCCGACTCTAAAATTCTTCAAATTTTCGAGACCTTGACTAAGAAGAAGCGTGTCAAGGAAAAGACTCTCAATGTTGACGCACTCACCGGCCAGAATATCAAGCAGATCACTGATAATGATACTAATTTATCATCAGTGGATGATACTTCTTTAAAGGAAGATAAATCAAGCAAGGTTAGTGAAGCTTTAAGACAAACTTTTACCGATTCGTGGGATCTACTTCCTACACCCATCAAATACCTCCAGAATCAATTTCCAAACAAACTTTATATCCCATCATATCTCCTTGCACTGAGATGTGTGAAAGATGAGGTAGATTGCCCCTTGACAAAGGTTAATAAGAAAGGAGCTGAAGATCCAAGAATTCTAGTCGCTGATCAAATTTCAACTATATGCATGATTTTGAGAAATGTTTCATTCTCTGAACCAAATGCAAAAATTTTAGCCTCCAGCCCGTTCTTAAAAAGGTTCTTCACAGATCTTTTGTGGGCTATTTTTTTGGATCATGAAAAATTTGTATTTGAAAGGAAAAGATTGAATTTTAGAAAAGATATTGCCATCACATTAACAAATATTGCGCATTTGATACCAATCCACTCCTCAGTTGATTTATTCCTACTAACGACATTGATATTAAGTTTTGGAGAACCAAGGAAAAACGCCAGCAGTTTCAGAAGCGAAGAGATTTCGTTTAATGAATATTCATTATCCTGGGGGAAATATCAGTCATTTGGAGTAGATGTGTTGGCAAAACTCCTATCTGTAGAGAGAACAACTAGGGATATGTTTTTGAAGTTGCTTTTTTCCAGTGGCACAACTTCGGGCGATGAATCGCTAAGTAATGATGAGATATTGACTAAGAAGCTATTAGAGGCTTACTGTAAGGGCGATAATGTCAAGTTACTTAATGATGTTGTCTCGTTTTTATTATCAGTTATTCCATTTTCTCAATTAAGTGAATCACCATCACTAGTTTATCAAGTTACGCCATTGATTTCACAGGCATTATCTTGTCTTCTAATCATTTTTGAATACTTGAGCATTCAGGGTGCTGGAAAGGAACAAACAGTTTCAAAGAATTTACCCCTCTTATGGCTAACCTCACGCGAAAATTATGGGTTTAAACTTCGTGCCCTATCAAAGTTATATAGTAACTTTTTGCAAGATAATGTGGAATTGCCAAAACCCACGGAACATAATGTTATTGATATCTCAGAATTAAAGACCATTTCTCCATTAATAAGTTCCTCATGCATGAAACTAGTTAATTTACTAGTTGACAAGGCTATCGAGATTGAGGAGAAGTGTAATGCAGAAGAATCTGCATTGGAAGTATATGAAAGACTAGCTACAATCCCGGAACTATTTCCAAGTGAAGCTGAAAGTATGTTTGTTATTACTAACCCGTACTTGCATCCTGACGTATTACAAGAAACTCAGTGTATGATCGAGTTGAAAAATGAAGTGATGTCTAAATGTGGATGATCGAATTGATCTACATGGTAGCATATATAATAACAGTAAGTTTTAAGGAAGCATGATCTATATATATAAAATATATATTATAATACGAAAAAATTGTAACATTATATTATTTGAAAGTGTGTAGAATAGTGGTTTTTTGTTTTTGAAAGCCAACTGTTTTAAACAGTCAGACGGGAAGGACCTTGGCTAAATAGTCTTAAAATAGTATCTCCTCTTCCGAAGATTCTTCATCTTCTTTTTGTAGAAAATCATAGACCTGCTTTGCTACCGTTTCATTTCCAACAATATTCTGTAAGTCCACCAATCTCAACTTTTTCAACTTACTATATGTTTTAACCTTTTTACGGATATTAAAATAATCAATTTTGGACAGTACTGGTAAGCTTAATAACTTTTTGAAATTCTCCTCATTGGAAGCAACATTTTTGGAGGATGTTGTCTTACCTCTATTCGTCCCTATATTTATAGCAATATTTGGATCAGGTTGTTCTCTTCCCAGTTTCAACTCTAATATAATATTAACAGACTGTAAAGGTGAAGAGCACCATATTATTCGCAAACCTGGAAACTTCATCACCAATTTACAGAGTTTCATTTGAATATCATCTTGAGAAAGCTTGTTAGAGATGGGATGAACAGCAGATGAATCGCGAGATTTGAACAAACGTCTTTCACTAAATGGTTCCAATGAAAATGATTGTCCTTCATCAAATTCAATTAATAGTGTTGGGTATTTGTAGTATCTCGTCATTTTCCTGCATTGAGATTCTAACCTATTGTTTTGTAAAGACCCAATCAAATCCGATATGGATTTTCTTTCAATACAAATATCAGGTGATATAATGTAGTCACCAACAGTGAGCATACATGGGACAACACGAACACCATACCTGAACAGCAACCCGGGTAGAGAAGCATTAAATTCTCTTGTATCTACAATTACAATATCTTGTGTTAAATCTTTCATACCTTCTTGACCACCAGCCACTCTTGTATTTGTCTTTCTCAAACTTGATAAGCGCAATTTCCGATCAGCTAAATTTTTAAAATGTGATAAATCTTCTGGAGCTTCAAACCTTTGCGCCAATGCTGCATTTTCCCGAATTAATTTCGAAAAGGCATCTTTTTCCTTCTTGATTGACATTAAATGGCTCTGCTCTTCAATACTATCTCCATAGTATAAAAAGAAAATTTTAGGTGGATTATCTTTCTTCAAAGCTCTGAATATTTCCACCTTTCTGATAAAGGCTAAGTCAGGCTCATATAGGACTATGTAGGCAGGCATGATCTCTTCAAGAGTCATGTCAGTGCCGAGGCGATTAAATGTTTCTACAATAACCTGATCTTGACGTTCAACGTAATCATAGTTTAGGTTTCTTTTAGCCATAATATCTGCTGTTAATTCAGCTTCTTTGCGTTGAAACTCTTTGAAAATTGAGCTTGATTCAAAGTTTTCGTACGCTTCATCGTCAATCCTATCCTCACTATCATTTTCTTGAAAATCTGTGAATAATTCTTGTATGAAGTCTTCCTCATTACCATCATTTATTTTGCCAAGTTCTTCTACATAATCATAGTTCTCGATTGCATCTTCGATATCATTACCAGAGCCAGCTGTACGAAGTTTTTGTACTGCTGCTACAGCAGCTGCACCACGAGTTCTCCTTCTTTTTGTTATAACTTCTTCTTTTGCAAAGGCAGGACTAACCATTAAAGGAATTTCGGATTCTTGCTCTTCCTTTTTCACATCTTTAATCATTCTTTTTCGATCATCTCTTTGGAGTTTATACCATTCTAATTTTCTAAGCATTACATTTCTTTGTCCATCCTTTTTATCCGATAGGCTTAATATTTGTCTTAATTGGTTAGCAACCCCATTGCTTGAACAAGCAATTAAAGTTGATCCCTGAATATTTTTGGTATTTTTTTCATAGGTTATATCATCCATTATTCGTAGAAGTTGCTCCCATTTAGGCAATTCTTCAAGAGTATAGTTATCACCATCAAATATCCTCTGTCTGGAGTAAGAAATTACCATTTGAGACTCTTCTGCCATTAGCCATGGAGATTCTGAGTATTTTCTGGCTAATGAAGGCTTATTTGCTTCCAAACTCAACTGAACTTCTTCGTAAAAGTCAACTGCATCACAGGAATATAACATTTTTAAGAGCCTTTTCAAATATTTGATATCCTTAACTAATTGTTTTGACTCAAATGAAATACGATGCCAATTCGGTACCATAATCGCATCAATAGATCTGATAAAGTTGGCATCCAAAATATTCTCAATATTCCAATATTCTATTGAAAGTTCAGTGTTTTTCCTGTTCAACTCGTCGATACACTTCTTCAGGCATTCCATCAATCCAAATTGTATCTGTGACATTGAGTTAGTCGGTGACACTCTTACTTCTATGACTTTATTTGAGTGTTTTTGACCGGTAGAAATTCTATCCCAATTTAAAGAGGTAGATACTTCTACTCGGAACCTTGGCCAAAGAAGAACATTTTTCAATCGAAGATCTTTCATCTTGTTAATCAGAGGCGCAAAACTCATTGTGAAAAGCTCCGGATTATTGGAAAATGCCTTGATGAATCCCCAATTATTTTTTGATCGATACATTTCCAAAATGAAAGACTCGTTTGAAAAAGAACGTATGTTATCCACATTTAGAACCACAAATCCAGTTATTCTATTTGGGTGAATAGTCCCTGAGAGTAAATCCACAATGAAAATACGTGAGGTAACACTGACGACACCACCTTTGAGATATAACTGTCTTCTCTTTTCAACACTTAATGTATCTGCAGTTACTTCATTAAATCGAGAATATTTGAAATCATCCTCTTCCTCTTCCTGTTCAGTGTCAATGTGAGGATCAGTGGATCCTTGATTTTCTGATGAGTCCTGAGATTCCACAAGCCAGTTTAGCTCTTCAAGTTCCTCTGCAATCTGCCTATTCTCTGCTGCTGTGGCATTTAGAACAATTACTAAAGACCTCTTTAATTGGCCTTTTATCCTCGTAGGTGTCGCTAAAATGTGTAACAGATTCGCAACTATGGCAATTAGTCCCAACCCTTTGCCCAAGAGCACTAGCGGGTCATCTGACACCAGAACATTCTCCACAACTTGCTGTTGAAATGGAAGTGACAAGTTTAACTGAACATCGACAGGCCTTATATCTTCAATATTCGGCTTATAAGGATCATTTTCATCGGCATCATCGGGTATCAGTGGATATAATGTGGTATCAGCCTCTTCACCATCAGCTTCCTTACTACTCAGGATATCATGGCCTTCATTCAGGGCAGTCTCAATGACAGGTATTTGCTGTTGCTGCTGCTGTTGGGATAGCTCTAATTGCAAGGATTCATCGTCAGAATCATCCTGGACAAACAATTGAGGCATTGTATTGGCGATAGAAACAGTCGGATCTCTATTTGCTGCTATTGAATCATTGAATGTTTTCTGAAGATTCAAGGGGAGAGCTCATCGCATGAAATTTAAAAAATTTCAATTTTAATTTTTTTATCAGCTTTAAAAAAATTTTTTTGTTGTTAAGTTTTCTCATTGACACATTCAAAACTGATGACAATACATCAAAAGAGACACATTTACTCCAATAGTACGGTAATAAACCCACAGAATAACGAAATAAAGTGATGTCTATAAGGGAGGTTTATAATAGGAGGGATGGTCCGTTGATCTCGTTGGAATTTTTCCCTCCGAAGACTGAGTCAGGTAAGAGGAACCTGTTGGAACGTATGGAGCGTATGTCTGCGCTAGACCCGTTATTTGTCACTGTAACTTGGGGTGCTGGTGGCAGTACGGCGGAGAAGACCTTAGAGCTTGCGAAAATTGCGCAGAGTGACTTGCATGTGCCTATCTGTATGCATCTTACATGCACGAATATGGATACGCAGCTTATCACTGAGGCGCTGGATGCCTGTCGTGAATACGGTATCAAGAATATATTGGCTCTGCGTGGTGATGCTCCTATAAGTGATGAATGGCACAGCAATGGCAATGACGGTGTGGCTCCACAGCCTCAGTTTCAGTATGCTGTCGATTTAGTGAAGTTTATTAAGGCTAATTATGGCGATGAGTTCTGTATCGGTGTAGCTGCATACCCAGAGGGTCATTGTGAAGGTGAAGCTGAAGGTAATGAGCAAGATCCGCTGAAGGATCTGGTTTATTTGAAGGAGAAGATAGATGCTGGTGCTGAGTTTGTTATCACCCAACTGTTCTACGATGTTGACAAGTTTTTAAATTTTGAAAAGCTTTTCCGTGAAAGAATCTCGAGTGATATTCCTGTGTTTCCAGGTTTAATGCCGATAAACTCATTTAGTTTATTCCATAGAGCTGCAAGATTGTCTCATGCAAGCATTCCTCAGCAAATTATTGATAAGTTCCCAACTGAAATTCAAAACGATGATGGTATCGTGAAGTCCATAGGTGTAGAGATACTGATAGATATTATTGAAGAAATTCATGACAAAACTGAAGGAAGAGTAAAATGTTTTCATTTCTATACACTGAACTTGGAAAAAGCTGTGGCTCAGATTGTATCCCAGTCTTCAACTTTGTCCAAGATTCTGGAAGATAGTGATAACGAGGATGAGCAAGATGAGGCTATAACCCAGGAAGACAATGATGGTGATATTGTCCTGGTGGACTCTCACGCAGAAAATCCAGCCAAGTTTAAGAGAAGAAGACAATCTAGCTCTGTTTCGGCTGATGTTATGCATAATAGGGCCATTATTAGCCGTGGTAAGACGGACAGAGGTGAATCTGCAGAATTCCCTTCAAAGAAATTGGTCGTATCCATTTCTAGTGGTTCAGGTATCCTTGGTAGAGACGCCACTTGGGATGAATTTCCCAACGGTAGATTTGGTGATTCAAGGTCTCCTGCCTATGGTGAAATCGATGGGTACGGTCCATCTTTGAAAGTAAGTACCAAAAAAGCATATGAATTGTGGGGTTCACCAATCAGTATCAGAGACTTAAAGATAATATTCGTAAAATATTTAGAAGGTTCTATTCACGCCCTACCATGGTGTGATTTAGGTTTATCGGCAGAAACTGCATTGATCCAAGAAGAACTTATCCAACTAAACCACAGAGGCTATTTGACCTTGGCTTCTCAGCCGTGCACTAATGCATCACCAAGTTCTGATAAGATATTTGGTTGGGGTCCAAACAAGGGACATGTGTACCAGAAGGCTTTCATTGAAATGTTTGTAAATCAACAGCAGTGGGAGACCGTTTTAAAGCCCAAATTAGATTATTATGGCCGCCGGAAGTTTAGTTACTACGCAGGCAACTCATCTGGGTCCTTCGAAACTAACCTTGATCCTCATAGTTCAAATGTAGTAACATGGGGTGTTTTTCCAAACAGTCAGGTAATCCAGACCACAATCATTGAAGAGGAATCTTTTAAAGCATGGAGAGATGAAGCATTTAGCATTTGGTTTGAATGGTCAAAACTATTTCCTAGGAATACCCCATCAAACACCTTATTAAGAGATGTCTATTCTAACTACTGCTTAGTCTCTATTGTTCATCACGATTTTATCGAGACAGACGAATTATGGGATATGCTTCTTGAATAAGCGCCTTTTCAGCTTTGTTAATTTTTTTGATATATCGTGGATTATATTTACTTACATATTATTAACTATTTTTTTCTCTCCTATACCATCGGTGATTTGCTGGGCATCCTATATGTTCACCGTTTTCTCTTTCTTGACTCCTTCAAAGCGATTAATTGGTCGTTCTCATCATTTGCTTTGGTTTCAAGATAATCCATTACCTTGAGATCCTTGTCCTCATTCCAACTTCTTATCATACCACCTAAAAACATAACATCGATGTCTTTCAGAATAAACATACCTCGATTGAACAATGCTCCCTTTCGTATCACTATTTTTGCACCTAGGGCACTGGATGCCCATTGTATTGGCTTAAGATTTAAAGCAAAAAATATCTTGCCTGATCTACTTTGTATAGTTAATTTATAGACTACTTTTTGAGCAGCAAAGGAATTCGTCATATCAGAGTTCGCAATTTCATCATCTTCAATATTAACCTCATTGATGACTTTGTAAGATTTATTGGGTATGTTTGCTGATGTTTTGAGTCTATCTACTCGCTGGTTCTTGGGATCTATATTGCTTTTCATATCATCTACCTGTGACAGTTTAGACTTACTGATATTCTCAATCATCATCACCTGGAAAAGTAAATCTCTATCGGTAGTAAGCATCTTCTTGTCAAGTATCTGCGGAGTATCCACATTATCCAGCCACGGTTCGTTTCTAAGAGCTGTAAACACAGTTTCTTCTCTGGAACCTCTAGCACCAGTGAACTCAAAATTCGTGATCTTCGTTATATCATTAGGAAGTATATCGGCCAGCGACATTTTTCTACAAACTGTTCTTAATTATCTAGTCCTCAATTCATATTTCTTCCATCAGCATTGATTTTATTTTTATCTGAACCTTTAAAAAGCTTTAGCTCATCGCATCGCTTTTTTTATTTTTAATTTTTTAATTTTGCAAAATCCTCAGAAAACCCCGTAGAAAAGCTGAAATTTTTTGAAATTTTTGACTTAATCTGCAAAAAAATGATGAAAAATTTCAGTGAAAAAAATTTTTTTCATCAAAAATGCAATATTGTTCAAACTGAAATATTGAAACTTTAACGGTTTTAACGCTTGATTAGCAATACTATACGTTATTTTAGTTGGTTTACTAGTTTTGTTGTTTTCGTTGTTGTTTTTTTTGCGTGGATTATCGTTTTATTGAAGCATTTTTACAAAGTTAATAAAGATGACATCACTTTCTGAGGTGGAGACTATGGATACTCTTCCGTTTGTAAAGGATACCAATCCTATAAATGATGATGACATGAAAATTGTTGCGCCATCTATTGAGCAGGTGGGTACAGATCCAAATGAGCTGCGTTTGCTACGTGGTGAAGGGCGTTACTTCGGCCTGGAAGATTCAGAAGGTATTAAGGAGCCTGAACCAAAGTGTAGAAACTGTTCCCAAAGAGGACATTTTAAAAGGGACTGTCCACATGTGATATGTACGTTTTGCGGTTCTATGGATGACCATTACTCTCAGCATTGTCCCAAGGCTATCAAGTGTGCTAACTGTAACGAAACCGGACACTACCGTTCACAATGTCCCAACAAGTGGAAAAGAGTGTTCTGTACACTATGTAACAGTAAGAGACATGGTAGAGATAGATGTCCTTCCATCTGGAGATCGTACCTATTGAGAGAAAATATTAGCAAGAAGGATTTGAAACTACAATTCGAGGAGATTTATTGTTATAACTGTGGTGGACAAGGGCACTATGGTGATGACTGTAACCAAAGAAGGTCATCTAGAGTGCCGAATGATGATGGTAGCGCATTTGCAGGTAATAACCTTGGCGATGATCTGCGGGGTAGGTACTACAAACACATTGATGAAGAGAGAGGGAAGAAGAAGAACAAGAAGAACCACAGTGGGAACAGGACCAAGAAATATCCATCTAATGATCATTTTGATTACAACGATTACGAATACGACGATAGCATATATGATGAATGGGACAACTCGCAGATGAAGAAAGACAACAGAAATAAAAGAAACAAGAAGAAAGGTGGAAGTCCACTGGATTTCCCAAGATCCAACAATAAAAGGAACGACAGTAATTCCAACTATAGAGGGAATGATAACAACTTCAGAGGGAATGGCAATAACAGAGGGAATGATTTTGGCAGCAATAAGAGAAACAATAGAAAGTCTAATAACAACAATAACAATAACAGACCTAAAAGTAACGGTAGAAGAGATAATATGTATGACGATTTACCTAGCGGTCCATCAAGAAGCAATAAATGGAATAACTCAAAGAAAAACAGTAAATCGTTTAGAGACCAAAAGAGACGCTAAAAAAAAATTAGAGTAATAATTTATTATACAAATTTAATTATTGATAGATAGATCAACTAACGCAATTTTTTAATGACATATACATGAAAACATTCGAATAGCATTAATAATGAAAGCTTTAACTGTTTTTAGTAAAGCTGTACCAGAGTAACAATATTTAAAAAAAAAATTATAAAAATAAATGGTCTCTAGCGGGATCGAACCGCTGATCCCCGCGTTATTAGCACGGTGCCTTAACCAACTGGGCCAAGAGACCATATTGGATCTTGAAATCTCAGACTTGTTGGAGATATTATATAGTTAGTGATTTCTACTTTGTTACATCACAAACATCATATATAGCTCACAGCATACCAGAATACGTAGTATTGTTAGCAACAATTATTGTTACGGAAGCTGTTAAGTTACCGAAATGAAAAGGTCAATTTGGTTCTTTATATTCAAGTTTATTCCAAAACAGTTTTCTAGCCATTGTGGAATGTTTAACATTGCTGATTTA
The DNA here is from genome assembly GCA_030556385.1 of Nakaseomyces kungkrabaensis. Taxonomy (NCBI): domain Eukaryota; kingdom Fungi; phylum Ascomycota; class Saccharomycetes; order Saccharomycetales; family Saccharomycetaceae; genus Nakaseomyces; species Nakaseomyces kungkrabaensis. The sequence continues at coordinate 156,899 of JAKTPY010000006.1, read as the reverse complement.
TCTTAGTACATAAAAGTGAGTAAGAAGTACATAAATACAAGTGCTACCACATCCACATCTAGTCTTAATAATAAAATGCTTATTAATCTTCTTCTGCACACAACGTTGTTATAAGTTCTGCAAAAGAAGGCTTATGTGAATCAGCTGACTTTATTGGGAACAAATGAGCCCTGATTTGAAAAAAGGAAAGAATATAGAGAGGGAGTAAGACAGGGAACCAAGTTCATCGCAAACTCAAATAAAACCCAAAGTTAAATAGAAAGAATCTTTGTATTTGGTTTTAAGACCTTCAGTAAAAGGTAATAATCTACAATTAAAATAACAAAAATGAGCGACAACTGTTGTACATTCTCGGATTTTCTACTGATAATACTGGCTTTCTTCTTACCACCTGTGGCCGTTGGGCTTAGGTCGGGTCTAGCATCTGCAGAACTGTGGTTAAATGTGATACTTACTGTAGTAGGTGGTGTTCCTGGTGTCATACATGCTATATATTATATCATTAAGTCCAGTCCAAGCCGTGATGCACAATATGATGAGTTCTCACGCTTTTACCAACGTGGATGGGAAGATCGCGAAAGGTTGATTCAGCACCAAAACACAGTTGGTGAGGATCTACGTCCTAATCCACTACCAGAAGCTCCTTTCCAGCCTAATGACATGGTAGCACCGGCTCCAATATCTAAATCTGGATCCTCATCTACACCAACACCAACAGAACCAGACAACAAATCTAAAAAAGCAAAGGAAATAGAAGCTGGAAATGTCTTTGTTTCGGAGGACAGTGAAACTAGCAACAGAGGATTTGATGTCCAAACACCTTTATTGGATAACCCAGAGGGTGGAGAAGGCGGAGATGAATCAGTCACCGCACCACCTCCATATTCTCAAGTGTAAGGAAAATACATCAAAACTTGGGAAATATTAAAAAAAAAAACTATTTTATTTCATTTTATATAAATTGTATTTATCTTTTCATTGGCTTAGTTAGAATTTAAATAATAAAATAACTCAAACAAAAATATTTTTTGAGTCATATACCTATGCCTTTTGCGACTCAGAGTTGAACTTATTGTACTCATCGGTCCAATAAAGTCTTAGAGGTTCATGTTGCAAACCAAGTTTGGTGATTTCATCAATTTCCTCCTTGGTTAAATCAAAAGCAAACAAATTCTGAGCTTGTTTGGTTCTTTCCCTCTTTTCAGAGGTTGTCACAGCAACGATACCTCTCTTGGTGACCCAACGTAGCAAAACCTCACCGGGGGTTTTGTTATATTTGTCGGCCACCTTGTTTATGTACTGGTAGAATGGTTGGGTGTCACCGTCAGCAGGTTTCTTTTGCAATGGACCCAATGGTGAGTAGGCTTCCAATTGGATATCGTGTTCTTTGCAGTACTTGTAAATACCTGGGGTTTGGTTTTGTAAGAAAGCATTGAACTCGATCTGGTTAACTTGAGGTTTAACCTTTGCTACTTTCATTAATCTCTCAAGGTCTGCAACGGCATAGTTAGAGACACCAATGTTCTTGGCTTTACCAGAGTGGTAAAGTTCCTCCATGTAACCCCATGCCTCTTCAAAAGTGAATCCGTTGTGTTCCTTAGTGATGAATGGACTGTGTAGCAAATATAGATCGACGTATTCAACACCCAATTTGGCCATAGCCTTGTCTAGGGCCTCAACAGGGTTCTTAGACCAAGGTTCCTGTGTACAGAACTTATCAGTGATGAAGATCTGGTCTCTTGGCTTTTTGGTCTCACGCAATGCTTTACCAACTTCTCCGTAGGTTCTGTAAACCTCAGCAGCATCGATATGCACAATACCTGGTAATGTCAGAGCATATTTGATCTGCTCCGTTAGGACACCACTAAAGTTCTCCTCAGTCTCCTCTTTCTTAAACCACTTGGTACCTGTACCGACAATAGCCACAGATGGAATCTGGTTCCCGTTGTTCAATTTGAAGAATTCTTGCTCCATGTTTTCGTTCCTGTTGCATTTTTGGGTTTAAGAGTAGTGATTACTAATGCTAAGAACGGACTTCCCCTTATAAATAACCTGTACCATTCACGCATGATCTCGAACGTCCCTTGTGATGCCCCATTATATCAAAAATCAAAATTGGAGAGTCAAAAAGAGCCGAAACGCATCTTAAAAGAGCAGGCTTCCCTAAAATTTGTGAATCAAAATTACAATTGCATTTACTTTAAAAGTACAGATCGAACTCGTAAAAACCAAAGAAAAATGTCCACTTCTGTTGCTCACGACGCTGCCTGCATCTTTTGCAAAATCATCAAGGGTATGTTCTGAAAAAATTTGGGGTTAAACAGTGTAACTATGATGAACACTTACTAACATGTTGTTGTTGTTTCTTTGTATTTGTTTTGTGAGCTTCCATGCTCAATTGCAAGAAACAATTGTTTTTAAAATAAAGGTGACATCCCTAGTTTCAAGCTGATCGAGACCGAGCGTGTCTTCTCTTTCCTAGACATCCAGCCAACATCCCGTGGCCATGCCCTGATCATCCCAAAATGGCACGGTGCCAAGCTACACGACATCCCAGACGAGTACTTGTCTGAGATCCTCCCAATCACCAAGAAGATAGCCAAGGCCCTTGAACTGGACACCACGGAGACAGGATACAACATCCTGCAAAACAACGGCAGAATCGCCCACCAGGAGGTTGACCACGTCCACTTCCACATCATCCCAAAACCAGACACCGAGACCGGTCTGGTCGTCGGATGGCCAGCAAAGCAGGCCGACATGGACCAATTGGCCCAACTCCACAAAGAATTGCTATCCAGATTGCAGTAATTTATGAGTTTATATAAATGTAAGTGAAAATACTTAACGATAACACAATCCTTCTGTTCTCTTTACATAATCGTTACATACGTTATGAGTCCATGTAATGAGATGAATGAAATTTGTAAGGTACAGATAGATGTAAAAGTACATACAGAGATGTAAAAGTACAGAGATGTATATAATGTGGATACATCTGTAATCAGATAATACAAAGTTGCATCAAGAAGTAATGTTTTGAAATCGTAGGGTTCTTATGAAACATGATTAACAATAAAAAAGGTACTCACACAGTCTCACACAGTCTCACAGAAACTGCAAAAACTTTTAGAATTCACTCCCCTTATCGTACTGTACGTTACAGCACGAGGTGTACGTTAACAATGCCCTCAAGAAAACCATAAAACACCCCTAAAATGAGGCTGGGTAAAATATTTGGTGAACACCGGGTAAATAGAATGTAACTCCGGGTAAATTCACCGGTGGCAAAGTGGGGCAGGGTAACAAATTATGTAGTTAGCGAGGGTGGTGGTGGGATCACAACAGCGAGAAGGAGAGGGAAAGGGAAGTCTCGAAACGGTATTGTATTTAAGAAGGGGGGGGTTGTTCATTGACAATTAGATCTTGTTGAGACTTCAAAGAGCAAAGAAAAACAATTAAAAGAAAAATGGGTGAAGAACATAAGCCTTTGTTAGATGCCTCTGGTGCTGAGCCAAGTAAAGAGGACAGAACTGCTACTGCTATTTTGAGAAGGAAGAAGAAGGACAACACGCTGGTGGTTGATGACGCCACCAATGATGACAACAGTGTTATTGCTATCAATTCCAACACTATGGACAAGTTGGAGTTGTTTAGAGGTGATTCCGTGCTGGTGAAGGGTAAGAAGCGTAAGGACACCGTGCTGATTGTGTTGATCGATGATGAGTTGGAGGATGGCGCCTGTAGGGTTAACCGTGTTGTTAGAAACAATCTGCGCATCAGATTGGGTGACTTGGTCTCCATCCACCCTTGTCCAGACATCAAGTATGCCACCAGAATCTCCGTTTTGCCTATCGCCGACACTATCGAGGGTCTTACCGGTAACCTTTTCGACGTCTACTTGAAGCCATACTTTGTTGAGGCCTACAGACCTGTTAGAAAAGGTGACCATTTCATCGTCCGTGGTGGTATGAGAGCCGTGGAGTTCAAGGTTGTCGATGTCGAGCCTGAGGAGTACGCCGTTGTCGCCCAGGACACCATTATCCACTGGGAAGGTGAGCCAATCAACCGTGAAGACGAAGAAAACAACATGAACGAAGTCGGTTACGATGACATTGGTGGTTGTCGTAAGCAAATGGCCCAGATCAGAGAAATGGTTGAGTTGCCATTGAGACATCCACAACTGTTCAAGGCCATCGGTATTAAACCACCAAGAGGTGTGTTGATGTACGGTCCTCCAGGTACAGGTAAAACTTTGATGGCCCGTGCCGTCGCCAATGAAACTGGTGCTTTCTTCTTCTTGATTAACGGTCCTGAGGTTATGTCTAAGATGGCAGGTGAATCTGAATCCAACTTGAGAAAAGCATTCGAAGAGGCCGAGAAGAACGCCCCAGCTATTATCTTCATTGATGAAATCGATTCCATTGCTCCAAAGAGAGACAAGACTAACGGTGAAGTTGAGAGAAGAGTTGTCTCCCAATTGTTGACTCTGATGGACGGTATGAAGGCTAGATCTAACGTTGTGGTCATTGCTGCCACCAACAGACCTAACTCTATCGACCCAGCTTTGAGAAGATTCGGTAGATTCGATCGTGAAGTTGATATCGGTATCCCAGATGCTACTGGTAGACTAGAAGTTTTGCGTATCCACACCAAAAACATGAAGCTAGCTGATGACGTCGATTTGGAGACTTTGGCCGCTGAGACCCACGGTTATGTCGGTGCTGATATCGCCTCCCTATGTTCTGAAGCTGCCATGCAACAAATTCGTGAAAAGATGGACTTGATTGATTTGGAAGAGGATGAAATTGATGCCGAAGTTTTGGATTCTCTTGGTGTCACCATGGACAACTTCAGATTTGCTCTTGGTAACTCTAACCCATCCGCTCTACGTGAAACTGTTGTCGAAAGTGTTAACGTTACTTGGGACGACGTTGGTGGTTTGGACGAAATCAAGGAAGAATTGAAGGAAACTGTCGAATACCCAGTTCTGCATCCAGACCAATACACCAAGTTTGGTTTGGCCCCATCCAAGGGTGTCTTGTTCTACGGTCCTCCAGGTACTGGTAAGACTCTATTGGCTAAGGCTGTCGCCACTGAAGTTTCTGCTAACTTTATTTCCGTCAAGGGTCCAGAATTATTAAGTATGTGGTACGGTGAATCTGAATCTAACATTCGTGATATTTTCGATAAGGCCAGAGCTGCTGCACCAACAGTTGTCTTTTTGGATGAGTTGGATTCTATTGCCAAGGCTAGAGGTGGTTCCGTCGGTGATGCCGGTGGTGCCTCTGATAGAGTTGTTAACCAACTGCTGACTGAAATGGATGGTATGAACGCCAAGAAGAACGTTTTCGTTATCGGTGCTACCAATAGACCAGATCAAATCGATCCAGCTATTCTAAGACCTGGTAGATTGGATCAATTGATCTATGTTCCATTGCCAGATGAACCAGCTAGATTGTCCATTCTACAGGCACAATTGAGAAACACTCCATTGGAGCCAGGTTTGGATCTAACGGCTATTGCCAAGGCTACCCAAGGTTTCTCTGGTGCCGATTTATCTTACATTGTACAAAGATCTGCTAAATACGCCATCAAGGACTCTATTGAGGCTCATAGAGAACGTCTTGCTGCCGAAGAGGCTGCTATCAAGGCTGAAGGTGGTGACGTTGACATGGAAGATGTCAAGAAGGAACCAACTGAGGTTGTCGACCCAGTTCCATATATTACCAAAGAGCACTTTGCTGAGGCTATGAAGACTGCTAAGCGTTCCGTTTCTGATGCTGAATTGCGTCGTTATGAAGCCTACGCACAACAAATGAAGGCTTCAAGAGGTCAATTCAGTAACTTCAACTTCGGTGATTCTAATGCAGACGCCGCTAATGCCGGTAATTCTGGTAATTCCGGTGCCGCTTTCGGTTCTGCTGGTGATGACGATGACGACTTGTACAGTTAAGTGATAAGGTAGGGTGTAGGAGTAATTTTATTACAATCTTAGAACATATTTGTTTTTTAGCTCTTTGTTTTATTCCTAAAACAAAATTTTTAGAAAAAAAGAAATTATCCTGGATAAAGTGATAAATATTTCCGTCGGTATATAATATCTTATTATATATTAATTTCATATTTGATAAATGTATTACAGAAACAATTAGAAATCCAATCTTATTGGTGATATTGATAACATTAAGTAAATCTATAAAAGAGTTAGTTGTAAGTGAGAGTGAGAGTGAAAAACAACGAATATCAGTGTCTTGTACATTAAATAGCAAATTAAATAGAGAAGTAATAATGAGTGTGGTATCAGTAAATTAATGCTCGAAAATGAAGCTTGAAAGTGAAAAAATTAAGCGAATGAATTGAAAGAATTAAAAAGGGGGAATAAAAACAAATAAGCCTGCAATTATGTCACAACCAGTGCTAACATAACTTAAACGTTAGAGGACTGAAAAATAAAGGAGTATTTTCTATCTCAGATAGTAATCTCTTTTATTTTTCTAATTTTCATTAATTATTGAATCGTTTTATGATTTTGAGCTAAATCATCTAAAGAAGTTAGTCCAGCTAGATTTTTTTATTTTTACAGGGGCATTGTTAATTGGCTTATCTAAACCAGTCTTCAAAATAATAGGCCTACTAGATTTTCTTCTATCTGTTAGTGAATCATTGGCATATTTGTTTGGATCCAAGTTAGAAAGACTGGTCTTTCTTTGTCCCATTGGAGAGACTTCATTTTCGGGTATTGTTTGTACTTTACTGTAGTTATTGTAGTTCAAAGAACTTCTAGACTTAGAAGAATTTAGTGTAGACATCGTACTAGATGTGGAAAGTGATGGGATGGAGTTGTACGAGGAAGAACGAGATTGTGGAGAATGCATGTATGATTTTAATTGAGATGGCGTTGGTGCATTGAATAGTAGCAGATCTTGTTGTTTCGATCTCATAATTTGTTCTTTGATTGGCTTCAAGAAAGGTGCTAGAACATTGATTAGGTCGTTTGTTGTTATACTCAAGTTCCATTCGAAATATTCCAGCAACTCACGTTCGATGGTATTGACCTCCTTTAAATGAAGAATACCATCAGTATAAGAAGCCCAATGTTTGTTCAATGGAGAAGAATCGTTAAGCGTCTTGGCAGACAGGATCAAACAACCTAAAAAGATTCTGTGTCTTGTGGTCTCAATACCGTACACGTTAGCAGGGATAATTGATCTTAATCTCGAGAGAAACACGGAAGTAGCCATCAGAGTAGGTGTTTGGACATTTGAATATTTAACTAGACGCGTTATGAAGACATCCAATTTTGGCGCAGGAATGGCAGCATCAATCATACTGTTGGTTTCGCGAACCTGTATAATACTCTCAGTGGATCTCGAGAGGTACTTGATCATATCTTGAGACACTGGTCTGCGATTGAATTGTAAAAGAGCCTCTAAATCAGACATGTTTTTTTATAATTTTTTTTTTTTTTGGGAGGTGAATTCAATTTAGTTATTATTATAATTTGATTAAATGAGTGTAAATGTTTTGTTTGTCAATAGGTATGATTGTTTTTATTAGCCTTTGAGGATTTAAAATGAAAGAAAGTTTACGTGAGTCGTTAACTCTTTAATTTATGAAAGACTTATATATAGGAATAGAAAATCTTTTTTTCTTTCTGTTCTTGCTATAATTATAAAATATATATAGATATGGCTGCGGTATTTGCAACCCAGCAAGAATTAGAAAACCCTTCCATCTTGATTTCTAGCTTTCTTGTTTCAACAGTACCGTCGGGGAAAGGTGGTTGCCATTAATCAATGGTTTATCGATGTCAGACACAAAAAATTGACGGTTTTCTTGCACAATTGCTTATTCTTTAGCAAAATTGTAAAATAAGACCTGCCATGCAGTCCGCAGAAACCCTCGTACACTCAAATAAGAATTTCTTTTTTTTTTGTGATTGTTCGATATGCAAGTGCTGGGAAAGTTTTCAAAAATTGCTGCTTCGACACACAAATCAGCGTACGAATAGTGTAGATCACTAAATTTTTTTTTTCGTCTTCCACTTACCGCGAAAAAAATAAATTTTTTTGAAAGGAAACCCGCCATTTTTTATGGCAGTAAAACCCTTCTATATTCCTAATTAGGAAATGCAACGAACGCAAAAAAATTTTTCTTGAACAAAAAAAAAGAAAGAGACAGATAAATGGCTAGAACAAGAAGAAGATAAAAAAAAAAATCGGGTGGGGCCACAGAGAGTTGCGCAGGTACCTGTTTTAAGTGCTTTTCTATTTTTAATTTTTTATTTTTTTCTCATTTCTACTACGGAATGTTACAGGCGCCATTTTTTCTTTTTTTTTTTCTTTCTTGGAAGATTTTTCGCTTCCTTCAAGATGGCTGGGAACCTTGACGCGAAAAGTTTAGCCATTTATATTCTCTTGCTGGCCCCACATAAGAAACCTGAACTTTCGCGTTACTGTTTTCACGTGACAGATATCATGGTATATTGTATTTCTAAATAAATTAAATTAGAGAGTAAAAAACAAAGAAGTAGAAAAGAAGCCGATATAAAGAATGTGGTGTATCACTTTAAACAGATACACTTTCAAATTTTTTTTTTTGCATTTTGTTCAAAGTAGTATACTAATTGGAGTCAACCATGGCATCTGGATAGTAGTAGAATGCCATTGCAATTAGCAAGTACATGGCTAGAGACATGACACCCTCTAGCCAGTTGGACTCACCGTCCAAGATTAAGTAGTTAGACAAGAAGACAGCGATGAAAAGGGTTGCTGTTTCAAATGTAGAAAAGTTTAAGGTCATTGGCACGTCGATCATCCAACCAAAAAGAACCATAAATGGAGTGACAAACAAGGCGATTTGTAGAGATGAACCAATGGCAACACTAATAGCCAGGTCCATCTTGTCCTTCATAGCAACCATAACGGATGTCACGTGCTCTGCAGCGTTACCGACAATAGGGATAATAATCAAACCAATGAATGTCTTCGACAGACCGGTAGAGGCAACGACGTTATCGATGGTTCCAACCAAATAATCAGCACAAATAGAGACGAGAATTGTAGAACCGAGTAGGAACCACATAGCAGATTTGATGCTCAAAGTCTGGTGTGGTTTAATAGACAACTCACTGACGACTTCATCAGTCTCCTCGTGTTGTTGTTCAAAAATTGAATGGTGACTACCTAATTGGAAAACCAAGAACAAGACGTAGACGATCAAGATGACGATAGAAGTACCTCTTGATAGATGCAAGATCTTGTCATCAACAATCCAGTCTTCCTTACCATGAGGCAAAGTAGCCTTGAATGCTGCTGGAATCAGTAGAGAAGCACAGGAAATGGCCAATAGAGAAGACATGGTTTGAGCTGCAGTTTGGTTAAAAGTTTGTTGTAGTCTATTGTAACCACCGCATAGGAAACAGAAACCTAAAACTAAAAGCAGATTAGATAGCAAACTACCCAACATGGAAGCCTGCACAATTCTGACTTGACCATCTCTTAGAGCAATAACAGACACAATCAATTCAACAGCATTACCAAAAGTGGCATTTAGCAACCCACCAATGGTACTACCAGCCTTATCAGCGAGTTCTTCAGTAGCATGAGCCAAAATAGCAGCTAATGGAATAATAGCCAAAAAGTTGAAGATGAAAGTCCATGTATGAGACAATCCCAGATAACCCCAAATTATACCCAATGGAACAAATATTAGGAAAGTATGTAATGGAGAAGAAGCACAAACGTATATGATGTCTCTCTTAGCAGCAGAATACATAGAAATTGCATGTGGCCTAGCACTAGGACTTAATAAAGGGGCTGTAGCATCCATAGTTTATAGCTCGCTTTTAGTATTGAAACTTTTTTCTTTTGAAATTACTAGCAATAGCTCTTTTTTCTTATCGTTTGTTAATAACTATATAACACAAATTATCAAAGTAAGTTGATACAGAAAGTTTTTTTACTTAGTTAATTGGTAACAAAGTAGCAACGGATTAAAAAACACTATAGAAAACAAAATTTTGAATCATTAAATAAGTTTGTCGGTCTCTAATAGCTAATTTAAATTATTTCATTTTTCCTTCACCTGATGTCACTGCTCCCTAACAAAATATCGCGACCCCTAAAAAATGAACGGTTTAAAAAAAATTTTTTTCACATGGATTCCGGGTAATCACTAAGGATGTGTTCATTCGTTTTTAATGATTTAAAACTATTGATATTTAGGAGCTATATATTAAGCAACTGAATATTAGTAAAAGATAAGGGTATCGATTAAATAATATAAATATACACAAAGAAATTATAGGAAATAAACTAAATATAGAAAAATTTGATCTACTTTTGTAAAATAGAAATCCAATTAAATTATAACGAAGTAAAATTAAGAAATAAAGCAAAAAAAAAAAAAATGTCCGTCATGGATATTATTACACCAATAATTGATTTGTCTCTTTCAAAAATTATATCCCACATGCTCTCATTACAATGAAAAAGCTTAAATTTAAAAAAAATGATCTGTCGTAACCTTGATTAAGAATAGTAGTAAGTTTTTGATATTAGAATATTACATGGGGGAAGAAGAGACTCTATACTCTTTTTCTTCTTCTTCCTCTATTATTTCTCCTTTTCTAGATGAAATACCCTCACATATTCGTTTCTGGATGGGTTATCGCTGGTTCTCCTCATCCGGGGATGGGGTTTCTTGTTTTCTACCAGTTTAAATTGTGGACTAGCTTCATGTTGGTGCGTCGTGGGAGATAATGGTTCATTTCTCCGTTTGCCGTCAGATTTTCTTATAGGTGTCGTTATTATAGGATCTAGCACTGGTCCCCTCTTGGGTGAGAACTCTCCTCTTCTCGGTGTTATTTGTGATATATCAAGTTTCTTCCTTTTCACAGGTGTAGTCACAGGAGGTGTCCCTCCAGTAATCATCGGTTTCGGTAACATTCTAGTACTACCACTGCTCATCACTATCGGGGACGGATTCCCCGGCGGTGTTACTGCAGTACTATTACTTTTACTAGACAAAATCTCCACTTCTCTTTTCAGTAGATTATTTTCAACAGCAACTCGATCCTGATTATTCGGATCCAGCTCCATCAACTGCGCTTGTAGTACCCAGTGAGACAACACTGTCAACGACCTGTTCAACAGCAAAATAATTTCATCTCTACTAACTTTTTCCCCCTCATTACTACCTTCATCTTGCTCACGTAACCGCTGTATCAACCGGATCACATCAGCCTCCAGTCTCTTCGTCTCCGAAATGGGCGGTTTAAACTCCTGCATCCAAAAAAAAAACAAGCTCACGAACGGTCTGGGAGAGTGAAAGGTATGGGTCAGAGATTTGCTGGTTATTATTAGTCCTTATTTGCACAGCTTTGCTTTTTATAAAATTAAAGTCATAGAGGATGTCTAAAAAAAAATTTTTTTTTTTATTGAATTTTCATAAAAATGTCATCTGTTGTGAACTTCCCCCACCCCCAGAAAGTGGGCCTTTTTTTCCCTTTCTACCTAGCTTTACGGGGCGAAAAAAGGGTCCGGACTCTTAAGATCCCTATAAGGACTAAACTAAATCGATGCAACCATCTTTGGCTTAACATTAATAAAATCTAAACAGTAAATGCTCAATAATTAATTGAATTGTATATCTATTAGACCATACTCCTTTTCTTTCTCTCGAAAGCTGAGATCGTTGTTTGTATGTTAAGGAATATATATACATTATATGTATATTTTATTTTTTATAATTTTGGTTAAAATTTTATATAAAAGGGTCGTTATACTGTATGCACTTAAATCACAGATTGAGTTTATATATATCATCATCATCAACTGTTTATTTATACTTTAAAAGATCAAAATTATTTCTTCTTCTTGGAAATTTTATCGATCTTGTCTTCCAAGTCCTTGACCTTGGATTTATGATGTTCTAATTGTTCTTTCAATTTCTGTAATTGTTCCTTTTCATGTTGTCTTATAAAGAAATCCTCTTTAGCCTTCTCTCTTTGGTTGAAGATATCACCAGTAGCCATGTACCCATCAGAGTAAAATCTGAGAGCGGTGACTTGGCACTTACCTTGTCTTAGTATCTGTCTACCACTTCCACGAATAGCAAGCATCATATTATTTATAGATACTTCTTTTGTAGTTCCCAATACTTAAAAGTATCATCTTACTTAAACAACTTTCAATTAATTATATAAAAATATATGTGAGCCCCACCCCCCTGCTTGGTAACGCTCCTTGTTCCCACTCCGTTTGATGTGACTAATGACTCAATATAATATGATTCGATGATTCAAAAAAATTTTGATATTTTCATAATAATTTATTTTTGGATATGGATAAATAATATATAGTATTATAATTTTTTTTTTTTTTATTTATGCAGCAAAAACCCTCAAGTCTTTCTTTGGATTATTCATTATATAGACTCAGACAACTTGGACTTCTTTCTGGCTGGTTCATCGATGTTCAAGGGTTCATCCTTGTCAGCCTGGTCATCAGTAGGCTTCAATAGTGGGGTAGCCAAGTCTTGGTGGAAGTCCTTGATAATAGAGTCAACGTCATCGATATTTAGAGGTCTAACGTCACCTAGCTTCTTAATCTTAGCAGTAACTTCCTTGACTTGATCGTCCGTTAGGTTCAAGTTCAATTGGTCTACTCTTGACTTGATAGCATTCCAACCTGTTAACCTGTTAGCAAAGTGGATGTATCTCTTCATACCGAAATCGTGTGGATCCAGAATTTCGTAAGTGGATGGGTTGGCAAGAATAGCCTTGGCATGAATACCAGCCTTGTGAGTGAAAGCACAGAAACCAGTAATTGGGTTGTTGAAAGGAATGTTGACCTCAACAGCCTCGGCAACCAGGTTCTCGATATCTCTGATCTTATGCAGCTTGTACTTAGACTTAACGTATTCTGGGGCGGCAACAATCATTCTAGCCATTAGACCACCTAGTGGGGTGATACCGTTTCTCTCACCAATACCCAGCACACTGACATCAATCAGCTTGGCACCACCTTCAAGGGCAGTGTATGCATTGGCAATGGCACAACCAGTGTCGTTGTGGAAATGACATTCAATATCACAGGAAACGACAGACTTCAAAGTTCTTATTAGTTCGTAGACCTGTCTAGGGTTAGCACAGCCGACAGTATCAGCGATACCAACTCTATTCACACCGATCTTGTCGACAGTCTTGTAGATATTCAGCAGGTCGACCAGGTCACTTCTGAAACTGTCTTCGGAAGAGAATCTGATTTCGATACCCTTTGACTTGACGAATTCAATAACCTCAATGGCACTCTTTGCGATATAGTTCATATCTTTACCATGAGAGTACTGTCTCAAGAACTTGGAGGTACCGATAACGACATCAACACCGTCGACACCAGTCTCTACCGCTACACGGGCATCGTCCATGTGACAACGGATGTGAGTCAGAATCTTCGCTTTCAAACCCAAATTGCAAATCGCCTTACAGTCCTGCAGCGATTGCTCAGAAGCGACAGGAGAGGTCAATTCTATGTAATCGACACCGAAGTCGTCTAGAGCCTTAGCGATCTCTATTTTTTTCTCGGTATCGAAGAAAGCGTTGGCGAATTGCTCACCTTCTCTCAAAGTAGAGTCAATAAGTTGAAATTCCTTAACATTTGAAAGGAAATCAGCTGGGTTTGGCCCATATGGGTTAGATGTCTCGACAGTTGGAGTAGTCTCTGTGACTTGTTGGAATTGGTCCATCGTTATCTTGGTTTATTTATTTAATTTTTTGGTTTTTACCTTTTTTTTTGAGTTGTATGTGATTTGATCAACAAGAAGATAAAGGCAAGAATAGATTTACCTTATATACAAGAGAAAGAAAAAAAAAAATTTTTTTCCAGATAGTTTTTCATTCAAACTCCACCGTCATCAAGTTCGAATTGTGTATGTATTATTATGACTCTTTGCTGCCCTTTAAAGAAAGTTCTTCTGGCCTCTCACCCAATCTACACACACACAAGGCGTAGTAATAACAAGCTCTCTCTCTCGCTTGCGCTTGCTCCTCTCGCTTGCTCTTGCAGCCAAAAGACCCACTAACAAAAAAGACTAAGGACTATTGTACGGGGTGTTCTATGAATCAGGCTTGGAATCACGGAATATTCCGTCGCAATTTTTTTTTCCGTTCGGTCTCTTGAAAAAAAAAGTGGGAAAAGAAAAGGGTCCCACAGTTTTTTTCAAAAATCATATCATACTACGTCACGTTCAGATAATGTGATAAGATGATGAATTATAATTATATATATGTATATTAACTAACAATATATATGTAGATAAAGTAAAAGAGGGAGACAACAGAAAAATCGTTTATGCTAGATATGTGTATGATTCTCCATCTTCTCCTCTCTCTAGATAACCTTTCTGAATTAAGCTATCAATGGCTCTTTTGATTAGGGAGATTTTGGCATTAAATCTCTGGTGGGATTGTGAAATACATTCATTTACCAGAGTGGTGTGTGGTAAGCTACGTTTCGTCTTCATAATACGGACTATACATGCTTCCAAGAACGTCTGTCTTTCGGTGTTTAGTGCCTTTTCTATGTTTTCACTCTCGCTGGACTGGCCGTCGCCTGGTCCACTGGAACCACTATTACCACCATTGTTATTGCTGTTGCGGAGAATAGATGTTAGGATATCTGTCTTGACACCACTGGCGAAGTTGATCTGAGTCTTGACAGCTCTGTATGGGGTGTTCAATTTGAATTCAGTGTCACCCTTAATCAAGTTTTCCAAACCTGGTGGCATCTGCTGAATCAACTTGAATTTTATGAATGGGACCATGGATGAGGCAATGTTCTGCAGCGACAAGTTGGTGGTCTCCTGGATCTCTTCCAACGTAACTGTTTCTTTGTTGTTGAACAAAAGTAATATGGACATTTGGAATAATGTGACAGTGAAGGTGAAAGGTTCACGGCCCTGCTTACCAATATTTGCTTTTAGTTCACCACGGCATAATGGCCACAGCCATTTTAGTACTCTACCATTGTGCTTTCCTGTATAGGTTTCTTCTAGTTTCTTATGTGATAGTTCCAATTCTTTTGGTAGTCTGAATTCCACTTCCTGGTAGGAGAATGGCCACATATTTTCAGCCAGAATGAAAGGTTGTGTTTCTGGATATTTCTCTCTAGAGAAATCTGGTTGGCTCTTTACTAAGTTTTCAAACTCTGTTTCAAACATCTTTGAAAGTCTGACGTCCTGGAACATCTTAGTAATCTTACCAGTATATTCCATACTATTTTCTGTCTGAAGTCTCTTAATAATGTTTTCTTCATTAACAGAAGAGGTGGAACTCTCCTGGATAAGTCTCTTTCCGAATAGCTTTCTGTAATGGAGTTCGAACGCATCCTTATCTGTGATAAACTTGAAAATCGTTATGATATCATCATCTGTCATACCACTTGCAACTTCAGGCTTGGTTGATTTCTTGAGAAGTTGGTCACTGTATTTAGCCAACATCTCGGATGTCTTTGAAGTGGCCAATCTAGAGGAGCCTGCTGGTAGTGCGAATTCATTATTATTTATGTATGCCCTACAAGCATTATCAAGTGCCTTAGCAAATAAAGGATCGGTAGGGAAACACTCCTTAACAATGTTCTTGAATACATCATGAACTTCTAGTAATTTTTTGATGTAGTCCTTTGGTGGCAGAGTTTGTGCACTTGCCATTGCCATCTTCTTTGCATTCGTACCCTCTGGTGTCGTGTTCATGACTGCAGTTTTATGAGCAGAAATTAACTTAGAGATTTCGTTTTCACCTGTCTTTCTAGTGTAGTTTTCAAGAACATCTGCCATTCTAGGCAATAAAGAGAAATCACGTAAAATCAAATTGTACAACGCAGAAATCTTGGTAGTATCCCTAGAATCCAATAGTACAATAAATTCAGATTCTAATTTGTCAATGTGGTTTTTGATCAAGACTTCATTTAATGTTTCAGATAAAGGCTTCTTTGTATGATCATCCCAATACATTGCCATACCTTTTTCCTCACGAGAAATGATTTCATGTGCCTTAAAAATATATTCAGTTACAGAGTTGGTAGCCAAATAGTTCTCTGAGTATTTTCTGTAGTACTCTTCTGTATTCTTCAAGAACTTCTTTTCAAAAACCTGGATATATACATTTAGGTTTAATTTCTTCAAATCTTGTGGATCAATACCAAGGGCAACTAATGACTTGATAGAGGTAGTGATAACATCTCTCTCAATAATTTTACCGTCTCTTTCTGCTGTTATTTGATCTAAAATCTCCTTAATCAATTCCTCACTATTAGGGTCAAACAAAACTTCCTTCCATGTCATTAAGCAAAGAGTATTTACATCAAAAATGTGTCTCTTACCGTCACTCCTCTCTTTTTGAACCCAGTATCTGTTCATATAATCAAAGGCGTGGTTTAAGAAAACAGCACCTATCGTAAATCTCTTCCACCTTCTAACATAAAATTGCAAGAAAGTTTCATTCCCATCTCTATTGAAATTAGAAATATAATGTCTCAAATATCTTTTTAAGCGCTCGTATATTTCACTACCCACAAGGATCGAGTTCTGGCTTCCTACAGATGGCTGCTGTCTATCAGAGTTAAAATGACCGGAAGATCTGGATTTATTCACACAATAATTATAAATAGCTGTGTAGATCTCCATGTACATGGTAGGAGATAAAATCTTTTGAACTTTTTTGTGGGCAAATTGCGTATCCTCATTTCCTAGAATTTGGTCAATACCAGGTTGAATGAAAGTCCAAGTAGCATCCAGATCATCAGATCTAGGTAAGTTTTCAGACATGATCAATAACAATTAACAGCTCTAAGTTTCCTAATTTTCAAATACTCCTCTGTCGTCTTTACTGCTTTTCTTATTTTACTTCAAAGCTTTCAACTGAATGCAAAAACAACAAATGAACAAAACGAGTGATTTTATAGATTTTTCTCCTAGTGATTGAAGTTTGAATATTACAATCCTTAACTTTCAAGATTAATATTAATGCAATTCTTATTTATAAATAAAAGTTTTGGATGGCAAAAATTTATAATTGTTTATGTTTCTATGATAAACTTGTATCAAATCGTTGTCTGAGAAAAGGAACAAAAAAAAAATAAAACAAAAAGGACCTTTGTAGCTAGCCAATATAATATTCTATAGTTCTGGGTATGGCTGACTCTTTAGTTATACAGGAAGCCAAGATCAAAATATTACTGTCTCTGCTATTTTAGATCTTGCCAGCTGCAAATTTATTTTCCTCAGTTTCTTTCTTTGTTTTCTTCCGGTCCTCATTTTCATGTACTTAGTCGTATATAGAGATATTTGTCAAATTTATATCTATAATAAATTGGATATCGTAAACTATTTTAGCAAGTCACCGCACTTGATGCAATGAACTTTACATTATTTTCTTGTTCTCTTAGAATGTATAATTTTATTTAGTATGTTTTTGGTTGTTTCTTATAATTAGTGAGCCCCTCTATTTCATATTAAGGCAGAATAATGCGTATCATAAAAAAACATTAACAGACAAATAACTAGAAATGGTAACTGGTTTAGACTAGTTCTCATTCCATGTATCAGTGAACACTAACAATAGATAGTGAGGTGTTATTAGTTTCTAGTAGCCATCGAATGAACTTTGTCTACGACTCTTGCAATACTAACCGAAAACGTTACTACCCATGCAAATAATAAAACAAAGAGGAAAGATGCTAACGCCTTTTGTTTTCGACAGATGTAAGGAATCTTAGGGTATATAAAATTGGCATCCTCGATTCTAGGACCCAAACCAGTACAGACCCAATCTTTATCGTATCTAGTGTTGAAAGCAAGTGCTAGGTTGGCACTTGCGAAGATGATAAAAAGTAAATCTAGTAAGATTAATTTCAGCTTACCCAAAGGATCCCTCAGACCTAATGGCTTCCCAGAGAATTCATCAACAGCAATGTAAAGTGTATATGCAAATGCTATGGTGCTGACACATATAGCCATGATTGTACTTGGTTGTTGAGGCACACTCCCGTCAATTTTGTCAATAGTTGCATCTGAGTTTTGATAAATACGCACCGATAGTCCCAATGACACTAGACAGAGTATACCAATAATGATACGAAAACCTAAGGGTAAATATTGATTGTAGAAAAGGAGATTTGAAAGAGCAGGCTTCCATTTCTGTAATTTTCTCTGTTTTAGTCTTTTCCATTTTTCTTTTTCTTTGTTTAGTTCTTCGATCCAGTCTACGGACCCACTACTAATACTCTGTCCGTCCTCTTGCCTGTCTAAGCTTGAAGAAGTCCCATCTGTCGTATTCGAGGCCTCTTTGCTTGGTTTGTAGTATGCGTCTTTAACCTTAGAGATGTAGTTTAACCAGTCAGCCTTATCCTTATCAGTTTTAAGCTCGAAGTCCTGATTTACTGAAAAGTTAAACACAGCGTCTAGTCTCTCTCCACCTTTCCACTCTGTATCCAAATCATAGAGAATCTCCTCTTGTATCTTCCTCCTCTTATCCATCTCTGCTTGATCAATAGATTCATCTTCTGGTATCACTAGCTCCAGACCTCTGTCATCACTATCATTGTTATAGTTGTCACTATCTTCCGCTATAATCATCCCTGCACCCCGATGGCCTCTGCTCTTCATCGTCCTACCGATACTCCCTCGACTATACTCCAGGCTGACATCCGTTCCAGCAGACCGCCTGTCCGTAGAGTACGCAACATTAGACCCCACATTCCCTATAAAATTAGCCCACCGTGCCTCTTTATCTTCCGATGCAGTTATCCCATGGACTTTCCTGAAATCAGCTTCCAGCACAAACGGAGGCACTGTGTTAGGATACAAACCATATGGATTCAGCATAGTCTTCCTCTTCTTATGCTCCTCAACACCATTAGCTTCAGAATGCGTACGACTATTAGTCCGTTTACTGTCTTGCTCCACATTCAAATTCTTCGACGCTACATCCTCTGGCTTTCCAGCCACGTCCTTAACCATTCGCTCCATTATTACCCCCCTTTTGTCACAATTCTTAATCTCCTACCTAATCTCACTATCTTTTCTTATAAAAAGCCTCTTTAATGCTTACCTGGATCAGTTTTCAATTTCAAAAGTACACAAAGGTTGACTGTTGGGCTTGATAAAATTGTTTAGCTTTTTCAATTTTATCCAATTTTTCATTTTTGTACACAGATACCCCTTACCCCCCACAGCATTTTCTGAGTACTACGGTATTGGGATTAATACGAAGTAAAATTAATTGTTATTACACACAGAAAGTACCGTATACCTCGAGCAAAGGGGAGCTGAAAAAAAAAATAATTAAAAAATTAAAATGCAATATTATTTTTAATTTAAATGTAAGGGCTACATATGCGGACTTTTCTAAGAGAGCAATCCGAAAAAGGGAATTGTAGGCAAGGCTGACTAAACACATATTAATATTCTAGGTTTTTTAATTAATCATATTAGATAGCTATACACTCTTTTATTGTAGTGAACCAGTTGCATAAGTACATGTCTAGAGGAGGTGATAGTGAGGATGATGGTACTGTGGGGGACTGCTGTTGTAGCGTTTGCGGGAGGTATACTGGCGGGATAGGTCTGCTATAAGACCTGGTATATTCATCACCACTTTTCTTTCTCTTTCTCTTAAGCACTATGCGTGGCGGTGTTCGTACCACGGGGCCCGCCAAGAAAGTTCCCTGCGAGCTCGCTGAGATCGAGGATACGGAGGAGAACATGGCATCCATGTCCAGTGGCTCTTCGCGGTCTATGGAGATGAACTGGCGGTACAGGTCATCGTAATTCTCTTCTTCTGGGATGGTCGGTGCCACAGTTACTTCCGCCACACGGTCTATGTCTTGAAAATCTGTAAAACTAAAGAACTCTTCTTCGAACTGTTGTCTGCGGGCCTCTAGTATACCTCTTGCGTTCTCCTTCCACCAGTGTGTAAACGAATCAAAGAGCTTGGCAGGATGTCTCTCCAAGGCTACCACACCGTTATTATCTGGGACTTTCTGGTACGGATGTGTTCCGTCCACAGCCATGATGGTACCTCTGTTGGAAGACAACGGCGGTTTCCATTTGACCAAGTTGTCCTCCATCCGCTCAACGAACTTACTCCCAACACGAGCCTTACGTTTACTCTGCGTATCTATGACCAGCTCCCGCACACTCTTCACATTTGGAGGCAGAAAATATTTGTTGGCGTCACCACTGATCTGTCCTTCATCTGCACTATCATCAGCATTAAACACTATATCCAGAGGACTATCACTCTCCAAATTAACCCTCGCAAACTTGGACATTAATTTCTTTCAGGTACTAAAGTCCCTCGCTCTTTTTTTCATTCTCTCCAATGTAACAAACCTAATATGTAAAACAGCAAGACTATTGCATATATAGATATCAATATATAGATTTTGTGTCACACACATATGATATACCAATAAATCATATATCAAAATATACTTCAGTACGAACTACACCAATTCGATCCCTGTCTCGGTCATAATTTTGGGAAAAACAAAAAAAACAAAACAATAAAAACGCGTTTTTTCTTCTTCGACCGAGAGCTTTTTTTCTCTCTTCGTTATCGGTACGAACGTTGCTTAGAAGCAGACGGAGAGATGGAAGGAATTTTGCCTTTTTGTACTTGACAGCTGGAAATTTTCGTTTACTTCTAGGAATTTCTAGGATTTCTTCTTGAATACAAACTTACTCTGATCCCTTTATATTTTTATTTATTTTTATTTTATTTGATTTCAATTGAGTACTTAGAACTACAAAAAAAAGAAATCAAAAAAAAAAATAATGGCTGAAGAATTTAATGAATTTGATGACTCGCTGCAGAATGACCAATATAAGGTTTCTGCCAAGAAGACTGTTGATGAGTATAAGAAACTAGATGCTGAAGATGAGTCTTTGGCCAAGTGGAAGGAGTCGCTTGGTCTTTCCTCGGACGTTCTTCCGCTTGAGTTTCCTGGTGATACCAGGAAAGTCGTGATACAAAAGATCCAGTTGCTTGTGGACACTGAACCGGAGCCAATCACCTTTGATCTAACCAATGAAACCACGATTAAAGAGTTGGCCTCCAAACGTTACAAAGTCAAGGAGAAGTCTATATACAAGCTGCGCATTACCTTCAAAGTTCAGCACGAGATCATCACCGGTTTGAGATACGTGCAGTACATTAAGAAGGCCGGTATTGCCGTAGACAAGATCGACGACCACTTGGGCTCTTACGCACCAAACACTAAACAAAAGCCTTTTTACGAGGTCGAGTTGCCTGAGAGTGAAGCTCCAAGTGGTTTCTTGGCTAGAGGTAACTACAGTGCCGTCTCCAAGTTTATTGATGATGACAAGACCAATCATTTGACACTAAATTGGGGTGTTGAAATTGTCAAGAGATAATAAAATTGCCCTCCCCCTCCCCTACCTCTCCCTTCACTTTACTATTAATAAGGTCATATGACGAATTGATTTTTTTTTCCCCAAACAAGAAAATTACTTGATTTATATATAAAAGAAAATAAAAAAATTAATGCTGAAATTTTTTATGATTTTTTATTGTCTTAGATCACTATATATTTATGACCAATTATACTCTGAGCGTTATATATATCAAGGAGGAAAACATACAAATAATATCGCCTCCCTTACCTATATCGACAAGGCATTCATATCTTCACTAAGTTGCTCGTCACCTTTAGTTACTGTGAATGTATCACTTGAATTCGATAGCGATCTCCCTGGGTCCACATAACCTTTTTGTTGTCTATCATTATCGCTTTCTGAACCGTTTCTTGCCTTTGGAGACGAGTTTTTGCTTTCCCCATCTGGTACCTGTGACGCTCTGGATCTATGTATATTCTTTGATTGTCTCCGTAAATATCCTCTAGAATCTCCACTTCCATTCTTACCATATGAGTATCTATACCCATAGGGACTCATACCGTATCGTGGCATGCCACCTCCCATCATGGGTGGCATAGGCATCGTACCGTTCGGGATGTTTGGTGTGAAAGGACCCATTGTCGGAGCCATGCCGCCAGCGGCTGCTCCTGATGTACCGCCCATTCCATCCATACCAGGACTGAAAGGAGCACCATACATATAGGGATTGGAAGCACTATATACGGAACCTGGTCCATCCATAGGAATTGGTACCGCAGGTGGGTACATTCCTGGGTAGGGCATCGGTTGGAATGGAACTTGCTGCTGTGGAGGGTACATCATGTAAGGCATTGAGTATCCTGCAGCAGTGGCAGCAGCATTAGGTGGTACCTGAGGAATATACCCATTGTAATGACCATTGCTGTGTTCAGAGTTACTATTATATGAGGACCTTCTCGAAGGGAAACTAACACGTTTGGTAAAGCTTCCACTCCTGCTCTTATGCCTATAATTATTATTCGAATCATTACTCATATTACTGATGCTAGAATTGCTACTACTATGGTATGATCTCCTGACATTCCTGTTTTGATACCCCTTCTGGTGGTACTGGTACTCCTGATTAGACATAAAGCTATGGCGAGAAGTTTGGAAGTCATCTGGTTGTGGAGAGTCTCCATTTTTCAGTTCGTTAAAAGTATCCAATTTGTCTTGCACGATCTTAACTCTATAATATGACGCTGAAGATTCTTTAGAGTCCCTGCTATCTTTACTGCCGTTACCATTGGGGAACACTTGATCCAAATTCGTCACATCCCTGTCCTTCTCATCCCCGTCTTTGTCGTCCTCGCTCTCATTGGCTTCCTCCTCTTCATCAGCTCCGTTTCCCTTACCATTTCCCTGTGACTCAAACAGGTTCTGCCTTATTTGGTTATATTGCTCTTCTTTCTTTAACCGCTCCTCTTCAAGAACCACTGAGGAACTTGAGTTGTTAGACTCTAATAGGGAGGTCTCCCGTGTCTCAGAGATAGGGAGGTCCTCCTGACTGCTGCTCTCATTTACAGTTGTACTATTATCCTCTTTACTCTTCTCCCTTTTCAAAATTTTAAATTTCTTCCCACTACCACTGCTAGAGGTGGGCTGTTCTTGTTCTTGTTCTTCTTCCTGTCCCTGTTGTTGTGTAGGTGTAAGTGTGCTAGGCACTCCCTCTTCTGGGGAGGACTCATTCACAAAAAGAGGTTCTAAATCCTTCAGCATTGGCTTCTGGCCCCTGTGTTTTTGCGTTTCCTCAACCTTAAACAAAATTACACAGCTCTCATTGTTCCTAGCGATAACATGTCTCAAATGATGGTACTCAGCGATTTGATGAGACAACAGCCTATAGTATGAATTCATAGGCCGCAACTCCAACGAATTCTGACTCGAATCAATGAAATTCAAAACGGAGGACTCCATATCAATGACAAATTGCCTGTCATGAGGCCTCTTAAACAGCGCAGTCAACATAGCCGGAGTTAACCCTAGCTCCTCATAATCCACAGTCGAAACCATTTTCTCTTGCAGTATTCAGCTCTAGAAATATTAGAGTAAAAATCAATTGCTAGAGATACAATGGGGATTTGCTCTAATTTTGTCTCTCTCTTCTCAATTTACTCCTAGTCTTAGTTATTATTTCCCCCAGGTTTTCTCCCTCTCAGCGGTTAGGAAACCCTTTCTCGAAAAAAAAAAAGAACGGTAGAATATCTGTCTCCTTCAAAGGACGCAACTCAATTAAAGTCCCAACTCTCCAACTGGGTTAGTGAATGGGGGGAATAAATTCGTTAATCCTTCCCGGAAATCAAGAAAATTGTTTAAAAAAACAAGAAATTAAAAGAAAAACCCTTCCCTTTGTTCTTTTGCTTTTCCCCTAACCCTCCCTCTCCCTCACCAACCCCCCTTCATAAAAAAACTTACCCGGGTATCGTGGCTGTGCCTTTTCCCGGAGGGGGTGTGCGTCGATCCTTTGGGATTGACATACATTGTTTTGTAGACACAGAGAGAGACTCGTACAGAGACAATTAAAAGTACAAAGAACGTATGTCATCCGTATGTCACGATATTACAATTTTATCCTGTTTTTCATATTTTTGTTGCAATTGTGAAATACTGTGTTTTTTGCTAACAAAATCCCGTACAAAAAATGCCAATTTTTAAGTTTGTAAGGGGGTACCCTTGGAATGTTGCGTTGATTCTACATCGTGGTACTGTATTACACAGTGTATGCTCACACCGATCCGTACCGTACGACAGAATTGTTCGGAAACTCAAAGTGATATACTGTAAAAAGTAACCTGGTAGTAAAACGTTGTACAACAACCCAAGGATTTTTGTGATGGATCGCTGAATGTTGGATTGCACAGCACAGTATACCATGCTGTACAACACCATTTTACTGTGCACTACACAATGGTATCATATATCCAAAGGATATATTACACCTTTGTTCTTCTATATGTCAGTAACACATACTCATATGAACCAATACACCTTGCAGAGAACACCTCTCATTGTTGTTCCCAAGACCTTGCCTACTATCACATAACATCATCAGGTACGACCTCTTGTCTCTCCTTAAACGTAGCAATGTGTGTGGAAGTGTGTTGAGAAATTGTTCCTGAGGATCATGAATTGATCAAAAAGAGATAACTTCTAGAGTGAAACCAGATAAAAGGGGACAACAAAAGAGGGCAGGAAGAAGAAAGTACGTATCTGAACAAGGGACTATGAACAGTGTTGTTGAAGATATTTTCCAGGTGAGGCTCTCTGGGGAATCCGCTTCCAATGGGTCGCAGTATCCGGTGTTGCCGCCGGACACAGATCAGAATATAGATGGGATCATTCTGGCCCAGTTGACTGGGAATGAACAGCTGGTGGAGCCTATGACGTACCTGAAGGATTGCTTCAACAGGACTCTACAGCAGAAACGGAAATATAAGCTATCGGCAGAGTTGCAGCCGACTTTTGAAGAGATTGAGACTTTGCTGGTTGGGTACGGCCTCGTCTCTTTCCAAATTGAGGAATTTTGTATGCATGGGAACTTTAAGAACTATATCAAGGCTATCCTTCAAAAAGTTGATGACTATACCACATTTTTGCCTCGGATAATTGAGAGAGCCAACAATGAGGGCTCTCTATTTGAACTTGTCGAAAATGTGTTCACTAATTTGGTAGGCTACATAACCACCGACTTAGTGACTTTTGATCTTAACGATGCATTGAACTATAACAACACACTCTCCATTTTTGAAATGTTTTTGAGTTTTAAACCAGTTGCCGCAATGTTCACCAAGATTAATGGGTTCTTCGCAGATTACAGCTGTAAAGCTAATGAATTCGAGAAAACGACGATATTGGGACCTATCTTAACTTTGTCCCCTCTTAACCCAAATGTGGCTTTGAGAAACTATGGTGACAATTTGGAAAGATCAAAACAACAGACGGCAATTATCCACGAATCATTACAAGCGGAACATAAGGTCGTTGTAGAACGTTTGTTTTTTATTATTGATAAAATTATCAGAGGCTCAGAGGAGTCCAGAAATGATATGATCAGCTATTTCGCACAAATTGTGAATAAGAACCATCTACGAAGAGGTGACCACGCCAATCAAAACAAATTGGCTTCTAATGCGTTTATGACCAATATTACTTTGATCCTGGTTAGATTTTCACAACCATTCCTGGATATTTCATACAAAAAAATTGACAAGATCGATGTAAATTATTTCAACACTTTGAATTTGTACCTTGACTTGTCCGGTGAAACTCGTTTGAATTCCGATTTCAAAGAGGCTGACCAATTTTATGACCAAAACAAAAAGGATGCTGAATCCAAGCCTAACTTCATTTCAGACTGTTTCTTCTTGACTCTAACTTACTTACATTACGGTTTAGGTGGTACTCTACTATACGATGAAAAGATCTCACCTCAGTTAAAAAGATTAAAGGAAGAAATTGAAAGGATCAAACAAGCTGCTCAGTCACAAGACGTTTTTGCATCATTTGCTACCATGCAATTAAAACAAATGGAAAAGACTCTAAGCATCACTCAATCCATAAGACATGCATTACAAGGATTTTTCTCACACAGAAATATGCAACTAGAAGTATTTGATTTCATTTGCGGTGCTTCCACATTTTTGATGAGAGTGATAGACCCAAACCACAAATACCCATCTGAAACATTAAAGTTGCCACTAATACCTGATCAGGTAGGTGTGGAAAATGTTGACAATGCAGATTACCTAAGACAAAACGCACCAATTCCTTTCAAATACTACCCAGAATTTTGTGTGGAGGGTCCAATAAATTACTCTTTGTATATTGCCCAATATTCAAACTCTCCAATTTTCAGAAATCCAAGAATTCATTCATTCATTGAGTTTGGTACTACTGTTTTACGTTGTCCAGAACTTGTCTCTAATCCACATTTGAAAGGTAAATTAGTACAATTATTCAGCGTGGGCGCAATGCCATTATCGGACAACACTCCAGGTTTAATGATGGAGACCTTCGAACATAATGAACTAGTTAAAAACAACCTGTTATATGCACTATTAGACTTTTATGTTATTGTGGAAAAGACTGGTTCTTCTTCTCAATTTTACGATAAATTTAACAGTAGATATAGCATCTCTATCATTTTAGAAGAACTATACACCAAGGTTCCTCTCTACAAGAAGCAACTTATCTGGCAAGCTAAAAACAATAGTGACTTCTTTATTAGGTTTGTTGCTCGTATGTTGAACGATTTAACATTCTTGTTAGATGAGGGTTTAAGTAGTTTAGCTGATGTTCACAATATTCAAAAGGAATTAGAGAATAGAGCAAATGGCGGACAACCTGTTAGAGAAGAAAACGACGAAGAACTACAATCAAAGCTGATGTCAGCAGAAAGACAAGCAAAATCATCGTGTGGTCTTGCTGGTAAATCTGTTAAATTATTTGAAATCTTCACTGATGATATTCCTGGTGCCTTCTGCAGTTCTGAAATTGTTGACCGTTTGGCTAGTATGTTAAACTACAACTTGGTATCTCTTGTAGGTCCAAAGTGTGGTGAATTGAAGGTCAAAGAGCCAGAAAAATATTCGTTCCATCCTAAGCAACTATTAAAGGCGCTCACAACCGTATACGTCAATCTGGCTGGTGAAGATGAGTTTGTCAGTGCTATAGCACGCGACAGCAGATCATTCAGAGTTGAGTTATTCGTTAGAGCTGTTCAAATTCTTCAAGGTAGGATTGGCCTGGTTTCTGAAGAGTTCTGCAGTAAATTGATGGACTTGGCTAAGGTTGCGGAAGAGCGGAAGGGAGCTGAGGAGGAGGAAGACATGGAATACGGCGATGCTCCAGATGAATTTTTGGACCCATTAATGTACACTATTATGAAAGATCCAGTCACTCTTCCAACATCGAAGGTTAATATTGACAGAAGCACCATCAAAGCACACTTGTTAAGTGACTCTACTGATCCTTTCAACAGAAGTCCATTAAAACTTGAACAAGTTATTCCTAATGTCGAATTGAAAGAGAGGATCGAAGAATATAAGAGACAAAAAAGAGCCCAGAGGTAAAGATAACATCTTACCAAGGGTGCTGTGTAAATATAACAATTACATAGTAATCAGCATTTTAATTTCTTTGAATAGATTTAGAGTTTTTATGATTGTGTTTTTATTTCTTTTTTTATACCTACCAGATTTTAAAAATTAAATCTACAAAAGAAAAAAAAAAGGATGTAATAATAATGGATAAAAATAAACTAAAATTATATTATATATTGAATTTTTCTTATGGATATTTTTTTTAAGCCTTGATAGCGTACTTTCTTTGTGGGAAAGCGATTTGCTTCTTCTTTTGCTTCTCAGTGACTCTGGTAGCTTCGAACTTGGTCAAAGCTCTTCTCAAAGCTCTGGTCTTCTTGGCTCTCAAGTCCTTTGGTTGGTACTTCTTACCCTTGTATAGTTGTCTGACAGCTTCTCTTTGTTGCTCGTTGATGATAGTCAAGACACGGGCAATGTCCTTTCTAACGGTGTGGATCTTTGGCAAAGATGGTCTGGACAACTTTTGGACCTTCAATTCAGCCAATTCCTTCTTCAAGGAGATCAATTGGTTTTCCAATTGTTCCTTAGACTTGGTTCTTAGTTCGTAAGCTTTAACACCGGCCTGAAAATTAATGTGATAAAAAAATTAAACTTCCTTCTTCTTCATTATTGGGAAACTGAAACAAAAATAATAATATATTTCTAAAATCTCTACCGTTATTTTTCTAATACTTCAATACCATAATTTCAACCACATCTGGAGAAAGAAATCCTTGAGATTTAGATATATTATTACGATTAATCCTTCAATGAAAAGAAAATAATTTTTTTTATTTCAACAGTTAGTAAATAATCCTATTATGATTCTGACGATTTGAAAAGAAGAGAATAGAGTTCCTCATATAATCCAGCCTTGTTTATTACTAGTATTTCCTAAGCTATAACAAATATTTCTTATCCTAAAAAAAAAATTTCAACATCCAATGTATCCATCTCTCTCGTTAACTTCATTTTAAATGCTGTTTCTGCTCATTTCTCTCTTCTTTAACAATAACACACTACTATAACATACCATTTTGTTCCAATCGACTGTCTTTGCTATGATTCAAAGAATTCAAATAATAGAAAATATAAGATACTTCTTTTAAATAATAGAAATTACAAAAAAAACTTATTGAATAATTTTTTTTTTTTGTTCAAAGCCCAAAATTTTTCCCAGCAAACCCAAAAACAGGCGAAGAAAAAAAAAAATTTGGAAAAAAAAAAAAATTACAACATCAACAATTATCTTACCCGGACTCCACACAGACTGGTCAGTAGTGCACGTGACGTGTTTGTTCTTCTCCGTGAGAATTGTCGCAGGGAGGAAGCATTTACTGAGGAGATGGATCTATGTGTTTCTCGTCGCTCATGATATTGAGGAGTTTTGTGAGGGCAGTGGAGTACGTAACTGCCTTGGTGTGGTCTGTGGCTAGGGAGGGGAGAAGAAGTTTAGGCAGGAGCCTGGGTAAGAGCTAGGCAAGACAGAAAGAAAGTTTAGAAGGAGAGTTACTCCCACCTACACAGTACTCTGAACCTAGAACCACGGGTCGAGGGGTCGATAGTACAGGGATGTTACAGT
This sequence comes from Nakaseomyces kungkrabaensis, assembly GCA_030556385.1. Taxonomy (NCBI): domain Eukaryota; kingdom Fungi; phylum Ascomycota; class Saccharomycetes; order Saccharomycetales; family Saccharomycetaceae; genus Nakaseomyces; species Nakaseomyces kungkrabaensis. The sequence continues at coordinate 127,775 of JAKTPY010000006.1, read as the reverse complement.
GACGGAAGGTTTCTTGCGGTGGCGTAGGCTGGACAGACAAAGATGGCAAAACAAGATTTTAATTTTTTCGTCCCTTTTACCCGGTCATAAATTGTCAAAACAGCTATGTTGGAGAGAGAGAAAAAATTCAAGGTTTTCCTATTCAAGTAATTATTCGAGAAATTGAGAAACTATGAGAAGCAGAGAGAAAAAAACGAAACTTTCTGTAACCCGAAAGTTTCTTAAATGGGGGTAAAAACTATTCTTGGTGTACGGGTGGTACCTGAAAATACTTACAGTCACAAAGAAAATAAAAGCAATTAGCTTTTGACACATTTTCTTTTTATGGGACTTACACTTCACAAAGGAGGATACATGATTATGATACATGATTATGATTCTCAGTTACCAAGTGACTTGAATACAAAGGTTTGTTCTTTTAATTCTTAGCGAGGCAATTGTAGTATCGTTACTTTTTCCTTTTTTTTTTATTTAATTTTATATATATTCAATTATATATAAGTATATTTGTGAAGTACCTTTCTCTGAAAGACACTTGTTTATAACAGAAAGAAAATACGCATAATCTTTGAAGGTTGGGAGAAGAAAGAAAAAAAGATGTTGTAGTAATATTTGAGTATATTTTTATTATATTTTTTTATACCGCTGGCAGTATTGATACACTCTTTATTATTCTTATTTTATTAGTAAAAATTGATGGAAAAATACCTCAAACTTCACAATAAAATATAAACAACAGAGTATTATTTATAGTTGTAGTTTATTTTTTTTTTTAGAGTTAGATTTGTAGTCTTATCGTACATGCAAAAAAGAAGAGAAACAACTTGTGCTCTTACTCCTTTTTTTTATTATTGTTTAAAATATTAATAGAAAAGAATGAAATAAAAACACTTGGGCATGGTTAGTTATTAACAAGGAAGATGTTATTAAAGTCTATCCTTTTTTTGAAATACCTTGCTTTTTCTGTTTTTAAGATTGGTTGCTCAAGTTGTTACTCAACCATTCTAGACCCTCGTACAAACCTTCACCGGAGGTGGCACAAGTAGCTTGGATAAACCAAGGACGGTTTCTAATAGAATGTAGACCCAACTTTTCAGTGATTTCAGCAGCAGACATGGCTTCTGGCAAATCTTGCTTGTTAGCAAATACTAACCACACGGCATTTCTCAATTCATCTTCGTTCAACATTCTTTGCATAACCTCTCTGGCCTCACCGATACGGGATCTATCGTTAGAGTCAACAACGAAGATAACACCCTCGGTGTTTCTGTAGTAGTGTCTCCATAGAGATCTGATTCTGTCTTGTCCACCAACATCCCAGACGGTGAAGGAGATGTTCTTATATTGCACAGTTTCAACATTGAAACCAATGGTTGGAATAGTAGTGATAACCTCACCCAACTTCAACTTGTACAAAACAGTGGTCTTACCAGCACCATCAAGACCAACCATCAGGATACGCATTTCCTTAGAACCGAAAAGGTTACTGAACAACTTAGATGCAAACAAACCCATATTTTATGTATTATTATTTTTTTGTCCTGATCTGCTTTTCTTTAATCAAAATCTAAAAGAAAATAAGAAATAAAAAGAAGAAGGAACTTAAAATTGAGTCTTCAATTGTGCCAAAACAGAAATTAAACTAATATTTAATATTGGAAAATAAAAACTAAATAAAGGGCTTTACGTGTATTTGGAAAAAAAAAATTTTGAAATTTTAACATTTTTTTTTTCCAGTGCCCTCCCTCCCGTTATTTTTTTGGAGCACAAATTTGGTTTTCGTTAGGTTTGATATTTATAATCATAGCATACGAGCCTTGATATTATTTCCTGCTTATTTTTCTGTGCGAGTTTAAAATTCAAAAATGACGCGTTTTGATCACGTGTAACAAAAAACGACGTGGCTGGTAACAATTACCCGGGTGATAAATGACGTGTCTTCCATCGTACATGACGATCATATATTTACATATATGAGACGTGAGCCATTTCAAGAACAAAATAACACCCCACACAAGTTTGTGGACAGGTACCAAACAAGAATGTAAACATATGTTTCTAGATTAGAAGCGGTTGGAGGGAGTGTTAAAATATTTTATCTCTCCCATTTTGTTTTTACATTTTTTATTCTTTTACTTTCCCAAATTCATCTTGCAATCTGCGTAATGTTTCAGTCCTCTTAGAAACACAGAGTACGAAACCTTATTGTTATCTTGTTCCCAAAAGAACTCAGTTAAACGGATATGCCAAGGTGGGAACCCCTGTAGATCCAGTGTTGGCCCGAAGAATATAAGTAAATCAGGTTCTACACAGACTAGCTTGGACAATATGGAGTGTAACAAATCCAAAGTGATATAATCGGAGTTCAATAATCTTTTCTCTTTACAGAACACAATCAACGTTTTGGTCAAGTTGACAATAGCCTGTCTACCATCGCGTTGTGATAATAATGTAATATTGATAAATTCTGTCTGGCGTAACCCACCACTATTACAATTATTATACCTGTGGAATTTTTTACCAATGCTAGGAATGTATACTGTAAAATCAGGCATGTTCTCACTGGAATAATATTTTAATAATGTAGCAAATATTTCATCTTCCAAAATATTAATGTTTCTTTGTAATTGACCAGAGGAATCGTACAAAACTAAGTCCTTAATTCCAGCGGACACGCTCCAGGAGACAACTTCACCAGCATTGGACAGTAATCCGTATAAACCACCACCAATTTGGCCAATTGGTTTTAACTCCAGTATAACAGCTAATCTCGTAGGTAATTTCGAAAACTGTAGGACATCCTGTCTTATCAGCTGCGGCATCCGAGACGGATTATATATAAATGTAAGGAGCGCCAGTCTTTTCTGGTTGTACTGATATTGTGTGTAGCGGAAAATAGCAAAAATAAAATATAGCACCACCAGTAGGACTTTATAGATAAAGTTCTCAAATTTGTTAATTTGTCTCTTTATGATTTTGGCTTCCTTATTGCTTTGTCTTGCTATTTCCACATCATAAAAGGTACCGTTATTCGCACCATTTTTGTCGTCTGTAGTGGTTATTAAAGAATCTAGGATTGCCTTTAATGACCTTGTTATAGTATTTGCGTCCCCATTAACCAGGCATTCCATCTCCGGTGCCAAATCTCTAATAGCTATTTGTAATCCCTCATCATCCTGATCTACAGAAAACCTCTTCTGTGTATCCTTAATGATCTGACTGATCAATTTATCATCAATATCTGACATTATTTAATTATAATATCAGTATGTAGAAGAAAGATAAAGTAAAATCGCGAAGACCGATGAAAGATTATATTCAGATGCCGGATACAACCCTTTATGATTCAAGATCTAAAGATTAGAAAATACAAAAAAAAATTAATTTTTCCACACTCCTTTTTATACCTTGCCAAGAAATCCGGATAAAAAAAGGTGCTGTTTCAGATCAAAACGACACAGCCGCTGATCTGTTTCACAAACTTAGTATGTCGTAAAAAGATATGAGCGTTTGTAACCTTATACTACATTTTAGTAATTTGGAGATAAATATTTGTTAAGTATTTTTAATACATTTAGATATTTTATTATATTTTTATTGATACATATGGAAAAACTGTTCGTTTGTTTTTTTTTGTTTGTTTGTTTCTTTTTTCTTGTAGGAAAAGAATATTGTATTTGAAGAAAATTTATTGTGGTTGGTCTCTGTCCTGTTCTTATATACACATTTTGCTTTTTTTGCTAAATCATATGTCCTTAATACATTAATCTGGATTTATAGTTGATAAAACAGCTCCTAAGTATGATATAATCTAACCGAGTGAATAAGATGAAAGGTTAAAAAAATAAGAACAGAAACCAACCCGCTAAATAAATCCCTTCTTCGTGAAATGAATATGACACATAAATAAATAGTCAATTGATTGATAAAGAAGAAAAAATAAAAAGATAAGAATATTAGTAATTTAAAATGCTCAATAGTTTAATGCCATTTTTTTGAATCGTGATTAATTTTGATTCAATTATCAGTTTCTAGCTGTTTAATTTGTCGTGATTTTATTTATTTGTTATTATTAGTATTAGTATTATTTTCAATTCTTTAAATTGTTTTTAGTCTCGTTAATTATCTCCAAAAATGTGTTTTATTGTCTTGAATATAGAGTTCCAGGTGTTGTTCTGTGTTTTAATTTATGCTTTTGTACCGTGAAAGTTTAAGTTTTATTGCTGAGGATTTGAAAATGATGTATTTGTATTTTGACTGGTGTAAGTATTGCTCTGAATTAGCTGTGACATGTAAGAGTTTATCGTATCTAAATTACCACGGTTTCTATAAGAAGTTGAAGAAGAGGGATCTTCATCGCCTAAGTCCAACTCAGAATCCTCGTCACTGATATCAGGAACACCGGATGATAATCTTCTACTGACACTGTAAAGTCCAAACCCATTTCCTAAATCAACAAAATCGTTGTGTTCATCAATTATATCCTGATCTGGTAGCCTAGTATTTGATGCAGTTTTCTCGATATGATTGGCACTGTTCTCAGGGTTCTTATTCGATGCCCAGGTCCATCTAGAGAAGATTCCTAGTTTTTTGGATTCTGTCGGTGACACGGTTTCATCATTTGAATTCTCACCGGCATGAATATGAACTACTTTATCATTGTTGTTATTATTATTTCCAGCAAATTCTTCGATGCTCGCTGCTGTTGATAATGATGGGGGGCCTCTATTAACAATGTGTATCATCATTTCGTTACCGAAATCCAGATATTGAGTTCCATCCGTAGAACTCCGAATTGGTACACTTCCCTGATTTGGTAGATATTGTGAATTTAAATCTGTACTATGATGAGTGTTCATAGAGTCATTTCTTGGCGTCAAACCATCACTTATCAACTCACCATCTAATGTATTTGTTGGGAATTGTTTTTCTTGCATATTTTGGAAAGCCTGTTGATGCTGTTGTTGTTGTTGCTGTTGCTGATTATGCTTTTCACGATGGCCATATGTTTTAGCTCTATGTCTAATTCGCCTATTCCATTTTGCTGAAACAATACCATTTGGAGATCTAGCGTATAGCTCGTCAATTTCTTCAAGGGTTAGTCCTCTAGTTTCATATACTGTGAAATACACAATAACCAATCCAAGAGCGTTCAAGCTACCCCAAATAAAATAAATTTTAGGGCCAATTAAAGCTCTCCGTTCACCTGTATCAACAATATATGGTGTGATGAAAGCACACACAAAGTTAATGAGCCAGTTAGCAGCTGCGCAGATAGCGGTACATTTAGCTCTGACACCCAAGGGATACAGTTCTGCAGAAATGACCCATACGACACCACCCCATGTGGCTGCAAAGGATGCAATGAACAAACAAATAAAGGAAATCATGACTTTGTTGGCTACCACAGACTGTGTGGATGACCCTACAATAGCTATAATAAAATTCGATATTGTCATTATCACACCTCCGTATAATAACACGCTCCTTCTCCCGAGGTACTCCACTAAAAACATACCTGGGACACTGAAACCGACATTTACTGCGTATGTGATCAAAGAAACAATATAACTGTTTTTGATACCGGATCTTGTGAAAAAACTTACACCGTAATAGAAAATAAAGTTGATACCTGAAAATTGTTGGAAAGCTTGGATAGCAATACCAGTAAACATTCGCAAAGTTTGCTTAGGTCTACTCTTGTTTGATCTGAAACAATCCCAGAAAGTAGTCTTACCAAACGAAGCCTCGTAATCAAATGTAGCTTTAATCTCCACTAGTTCTTCTAGTAGTCCTGAGTCATGTGCTGGGACACCTCTTAAAAATGCTAGGGACTCTGCTGCTTTATCTAACTGATCTCGTAGAATGTAGTAACGGGGGCTCTCGGGCAGGAATAGCATACCAGCTGCTAAAGTGTATGCCCATACGTACTGGAGACCTATGGGTATTCTATAAGAGGAGGCGTCATTTCTATTATGTGTTCCTTGTGAGACGGCACTCGACACCAGTAAACCCCAGGTAATTGCCCATTGATACGTAGAAATAATAGCACCTCTCAGTGATTTATGAGCTGCCTCGGCTTGATACAGCGGCACTACTGCGGAGACCAGCCCGACACCAAGCCCGGATATGACTCTTCCAGCGATTAGCAAGTTTATACCGTGTGCTGCCACCTGCAGAGAGTTCCCCAGGGAGAATACTATCGCGGTACTGAACATTATAGTTTTTTTCCTCCCGTATTTATCCGATATGAACGGAGCAGACAATGCTCCGATAAAAGTCCCCAAAGACAAGAACGACACCAGGATAGCCAGCTCCTTCGCCGTGAACCCGACGTGGTTCGGGGTTATATTCTGCCTCACGTACTTCATATCTACAATGCTGTTGATCAGCCCGGTATCGTAGCCGAACAGGAACCCGCCCACGGCCACGAACACACCCACGACTATCGACATCATATAGGACTGCTCTCTTGGAGGCTCCGCAAACAACTGCGACGTGTCGCCTATAGTTGACATCTCATCCGACAAAATGGATATATCGTACTCTATGTCTGTCACTTCATTCTGTTCTCCTGCTCCCTGCGCTTCCATTCCTTGCTGCTGACCCACCATATACAGATTCCTGCTGTTTAAAGTCGCCTGTCCCGTGGAACTCTCATCATCGTCCTGCGCTCGCATGTTACTCCTCTTCTCGTTACTATCCTCCGTGCTGAACACTTCTTTCCTCCTTCTTTTCCCGCCATGTGGAATCAAACTAACCGCCTTAATCGCCTTCCGCAACACACCGGCCCTATCTCGTTCTATCTGTATCTCTTCTGATTCTACCATCTCCACATGTTAGTTCTTAAGTTCTCAATGAGATTTGTGTAGTCGTTATTCCTTGGTTTCTCTTCTAATAAGATCTTTTTGTAAAGATCCATTTCACTAAAATTCTTTAAAATGGTTGAAACCCCGAGGGAAATCCTCTCTCTCAGCCCCAGGGCACCTTCCCAGGCAGAGTTTAAAAAAAAAAATAAAGCCCAAACCGGGGGGGGTGCGTGTGAGGGGAAACAGAAATCAAAACCAGGCAGAGCACCGCGGAGACACCGCAGGCAGAGACACCACAGAGACACCAAAGAGACACCACGGGCAGGGCAACACTCGGTCACCAGGGCCCATGACCACAGTAACGCGGTACCAACACAGCACTTCTCTTTTTCTGTGCGGGGTGGTCAGGGTGATTCACGTTTTTATTAATTTTTTTCTGTGGGGGGGGGAACCAAGAGAGAGAGAGGGTGACCCGAAGCGAGGGTGATGCGGGGGGTCTGGGTTTATCATGTCGAACGTACAATACATTATACTTGATATATATAAAAATGATAATTTATATTATACAGATTAGGCTGTTGCTTCTGAGATGCTGATGATTCTCTTGACACCGGTCAGCCAGTTTCCGCCTTCTTGGGCGTGGTTTGTAGCTAGGTCCTTGTGGATGTCCATTGCTTCCTTGTAGTTCTTTTGCTTTAGCAGGTCGATGATCTGGAGCAACTTGTCGACAGTAGGTTGTGTTAGCAGGTCCTGTTTCTCCAGGTGGGTGAACAGGATGCGGAGTCTCTTGTCACAGTCCTTCAGTTGCTTGCTGTACTCCTTTGGTGTCAATGGGGTGACACGGGCCAGCTCGGAGCTGAAGAACTCCTTGATAGGCAATTGGTCGGCTGGGATGCCTGTGCCAGTGGCAGTGGCAGGCTCGGCCATATCGATTGGAGAGATGGTGTTTCTGGTTGGGATATCGGCAGTAGAGGCTAGCTCAGAAGCAATTGGTTGTTGCTGAGGTGGGGCACTTGGTTCTAGGACACTGGCGGCATCTTGAGATAGGGTCTTTGGTGGCTGGGTACGCTTCTTGCCGACAATTGGTGGTGGGCCAGTGGAGGCCTTCCTGGTGATTGGAGGTGGACCAGCAGACACTGGAGGTGGAATCTGGCCAGCTTGTGGTGGAACCATACCACCAGCAGCAGCCTTAGATGGAATTTGAGTGTTCACGTATGGGCTGGATGGAACTGCACCGACACCAGCACCGACGCCACCGGCAGGTGGAGCGTATGGGTTCACAGGCTTCTGCAATGGGGTCATGTTGGCAGCTGGAGGAGCGTATGGGTTGGCAGCTGGAGGAATGACACCACCAGTTGGTGGCATGTTCATAGCAGCTGGTTGTTGGTTCAATTGCGGAGTCTGTGGAGCATACATATTAGTGGTCTGACTCTTACGTGCTGAGTTAACGTCCTCCATGTTCACAATAGAAGAGTTTCTAGAAGCTCTCTTTTGTGGAGGAGGAGACATTACGCTAGTAGAGACATTTCTGGAACCATTAGTTGGTGGGAACGCAGTTGGCATCTTGTTTGGAACCACATTTGGAGATTGCATGCCCATAGCTGGTGGTGGAGCAACAGTGACAGGCTTGGCACGTTGAGCCTTTTCCTTGACTGGTAAGGCAAGATCATTCCAACCATCGTTAGCCTTCTTGTTCAAATGTGGAGTTTGACCAGATAGAACAGAGGAGGATCTTGGTGGTGGTAGTTCAGTTGCACCAGTGTTTGGAGAAACTGGTTGTTGTGAAGCCATGGCCAAAGATTGGGCAGCAACATTGGAGTATGGGTTGGCTGGTGGAACGAAAAATGAAGCCGGTTGAGTTTGTACAGGTTGGGCTACAGGGGCACCGTATGCATTGATTGGTTCAGTACCAGCAGCGGCAGCTGGTGGTGCGTATGGATTAGCCTTGATGCTAGTGGTTGATTGTCGTTGTTGCAATGATGGAGCTGGAACGGTAGCAGTTGGGAAACCGTTGTTAAGTTGTGGGGTAAATGATGCTTGATTAGAAACTGGGACTGGGGCAGGTGGAAGATTGACAGACTTCTTGGCAGCAGAAGTCAAATTGGTGTGAGAACCGTATCTAGCCTTTCTTGAAGTAGTTTCAGCGACCTTACCAGAGGCAACTAAAACTCTCTTCTTTTCAGCAATGACCAACTCGTTGTTTTCTGGTAGAATATCCAAGAATAGCAATGCCAATTCAAAGTTACCAGTTGCTGCAGTGATGTTAATAAATTCAAAGAACTTGGCGATTAGAGACTCGTTTGTGATCTTTTGCTTCTTACCAACAAAGCTGGACAAAATAGTGAATCTTTCAATGAATTCGGTTAGACATTCAACATGGGCATCGTATGTAGTCTTGTCTTGCTTCTTTAACTTAGCTTCCAGAGTAGGGAATTCCTTCAACCAAACGGCTGCGATCTTATCTAGAGAACCAGCAGCGATATATAGAGACAAGGCGTTTTGTCTGTCCTTGTTTTCTAGTAATCTGTCACCTAATTGTAATAGTTTCTCGTTCTTGACAGTTTCGTCGTTGGCATGGAAATTTAGAATAGACTTGGTAATGTATTTCCATTGGGAGATATCCAAGTTTTCGATCAAATCTTCGGAGTTTTGCTTAGAAGAAGAGAACAATACTCTTGATAAACTAGATTCCTTACCGTACTTGGCAAAGTAAGAATCCTTGATATCTTGTTTTATCTTATCATTATCAGTGCTTGTAGCTAAGACAAAAGCCTCTAGGATGGAACCGTTCTTCAATAGTTCTGCAACAGCCTTCTTGTTATTACCAGATAAGATACTGTCGACAACACCGATCTCCTTGCTATCAATCTTGAATGAACCAGAAGGTAGGAAATTGGTTTCGATCTTCTCAAAAAACTCGTCACCTTCCTTTTCTTCATCCTTCTCTTCAGAGTCATTTTCATCAGTCAATTCTAGGGCATCCTTCAAGTATTCTTCCTTACCGTCCATGGACAATTTTTCAAGCAAGTTCCAATCTTCTTCGTTACTTTCGTCAACAACCTTAACTAGTCTTTGGTTGATCAATGCGTTGAAGTCACCGGACTTCACGGCCTCTACTAATGTATCGTCGGATTGTAGGTCAGAGATCTCTGGTTTAGAGATCTCGATACCTAGACCATCTTCTGTGATTTGAACAAGCTTACCACCGAATGCCCATTGGGCGGAGGCTGAATTGTTACCGTACCAAGCTGGGGCTTGCAAATTGACTACTGTAGACTTGATTTCGCTCTTCTCTTCAGAGACGTGATTCCAGAAATCAGTCTCAGATTCTTGTTGTTTGGTCTTGCTCACTTCTTCATCCAAAGTAGTTTCAAAGTTTTGTAGAGTTTGAACCTCGACTCTCTTACCATCCAAGGTAGCGAAGGCAAATAAATCTGGAGCTTGTGGAGCAAATTTAGATTTGAAACACCAGTTACCAGTGGTTGAGTATTCAGTCAATGCCTCACCGGATTGTGGGTTCCACAACATAACAGAACTGTCACGAGCACTGGACAACAACATGTTTTCGTCTTGTTGACACCAGTCCAGGGAAAGAATACCCTTTGAATGGCCGTGGCCTTGGTTGTTAGCAGCGGACAGCACTTGCAATGGGGTGTTGGAGTTTCTTAGATCCCAGACAAGAACCATTGGCTCGTTATCGTTAGCGGTAGCTGTGGCAACTCTGGTAGAGTTCAATGGATGCCATTCGACGGCAGAGAAGTCGACCTTGGCACCAGTTGTTTGAGAAGCGTAACTCAAGTGGATAACTTCCTTCTTCGCCTTCAAATCCCAGATAGAGGCGAAGTTACTGTTACCAGCGGAGGCGAAAACATGAGCCAAGGATTTGTTCCAAGACAAAGAGTGGACCTCGTCAATTGTAGACATGGAGACACCAGGAGTCAAGGGCGTGTAGTCTGTCTTGGCCTTCCCTTGGGAAATGCACTTGTTCAAATCCCAAATGAAAATTTCACCACCGTTACCACCGGATAACAACACATTACTCTGCTTGCTGTTGAACTTAACAGTTCTAACAATTGATGAGTGCGCGTTAGTGAAGGCACCACTACTCTTCAGACTCTGCTTTGCGGAATCAAACTCAAAGATCTCAACAGCACCGTTGTCCAAGGCACCGGCAATGTGCTTGTTGTCAACAGACCAGTCCAGATCCTTAAACTTGGCATCAGCAGTCAGACTGAAAGCAGGCTTCTCGCTCTCCGTAGACAATAGTGACCACAATTCCAATTTGGATTCATTAGAGAAATCAGCATCAATTGTACCAGAGGCAGTACCGGAAACCAGGTATGGAATTCTATCATGAGACCACGCGAACGTAGCTGTACGCGAGTACTCAGCAATCCTGACCATTGTTTTTGTAGTTTTGTCTTTTTTTTAATTACTTTATATCGTTAGAAAACAAAAAAACAAATTAAAAGAATGAAATCAGATCAATTTTATCCCTTTTACAAGAAAAAATGGAAAAAATGTTAATGTTAAATATAGACTTCAATTTCGATTTCTATGTTTTTCTTATATTTTTTTTAAGCTTTGGGACACGGGATGTTGTGTCTTCTTTTTTTTTTTCAAGGTTCGCCCACTCTTTTATATCTCTTTTTACGTCCTACACCGTGTTATTCGTGTATTATGATATTATTATGGTGTTGGTCACGTTATTGGTTCGTTATTGGGTATGTTATTTCGTTGAAAGTTATGTATCACATGGTATACCGTACATTATTATCATCTTTTTCTTATTGATTTTTGATTTTTTACCCTTTAAATTAAAAAAAGCATTTGAAGGGTTTTTGGTAGTGATATGTAACCTATCAATTGTGAATCACTGGGCGGAGAAGGTCAATTTTGTATGTTAGAATGTCTGAAGGTAAGTCTAAATATTATGAGGAGGCGTTAGAACAGTATAAAGAGATGGTTGAGGAAGAGAGTGCGGAAGATGAGCGCGATGATTGGGATAAGAGGATAACTGATACTGGGTGCTACGTGGAGAACTTGGCGCTGCAGCTGTGCCATGCAGATACGAACGACTGGAGACAGTGTTTCCCCGAGATGGCACAGTTCAGGAGTTGTTGGGAGAAGAACGGGAACAGGGACCGTGTGCAAACAGTTGATAGAGAAGCACAGGATTAATTTTTTTACTACTCTTACCGAACAAAACAAATAATGACTATAAATACTAGTAGCAAAAACCTTGTAAATATTACGACCTTTTGACGTACATAAAAATATTTCATTTTTTCTTATTAGCCTTTTTTTTTTTCTAGAACTTTCTATTTGATCTGCTCGAGCCTCGAACGGGATCACAATCAATCTTTTTAAGGCACACATAAAGACACAACGAAATCATGAGTATAAATTGATTGTTACAAGTTAGAACCAGTAACAAGCAAAAGCAAAAGCAAAAGCAAAAAAAGAAAATGGTCAATCCTAAGGCTTACTTTGATATTACTATTGGAGGCTCTTTAAAGGGTCGTATTGTGTTTGAGGTGTACAAGGATGTGGTTCCAAAGACTGCGGAGAATTTCTTGAAACTGTGTGAAGGTAACGCTGGTATGGCCAAGACTAAGCCAGATGTGCCATTGTCCTACAAGGGTTCTATCTTCCACAGAGTCATCAAGGACTTCATGTGTCAATTCGGTGATTTCACAAACTTCGACGGTACTGGTGGTGAAAGTATCTACGGTGAGAAGTTTGAGGATGAAAACTTCCAATTGAAGCACGACAAGCCATTCTTGTTGTCCATGGCCAATGCTGGTCCAAACACCAACGGGTCTCAGGCTTTCATCACCTGTGTCCCAACACCACACTTGGATGGTAAGCACGTTGTCTTCGGTGAAGTTATCCAAGGTAAGCGTATTGTTCGTTTGATCGAAAAGCAGCAGACCGAGGACGGCACTGATAAGCCAATGAGAGATGTTAAGATAGATGACTGTGGTCTATTGCCAGACGACTACGTGGTTCCTGAGGATGCCGAACAGACTCCAACCGATGAATTCGGTGACAACTACGAGGAATCTTTGAAAGACGACAGCAAAGTCGATATTAAGGATGTAAACTCTGTCTTAAAGGCAGTTGACACCGTTAAGGAGATAGGTACCCAACTATTTAAGAAGCAGGACTACGCCCACGCCCTACAAAAATACCAAAAGTGCGACAAATTCCTAAAGGAATACTTCCCAGATGACTTGTCTAAGGAAGACATGGACCGTGTCAACCAATTGAAGGTCTCGATCCCATTAAACATCGCTATCTGTGGTTTGAAAGTAAAGGACTACAGGACAGTGCTAGTCGCTTGTTCCGAAGTACTATACCAAGAGGCTGCAGACGACAAAGCCAAGGCCAAAGCATTCTACCGTCGTGGTCTTGCTTACTACAACGTTAACGACACCGACATGGCCCTAACTGACCTAGAGATGGCCACAACCTTCCAACAAAACGACCCAGCAATCTTGAAGGCCATTAACGACACCAAGAAGAAGAGAAAGGAACAAAGTGAGAAGCAAAAGAAGTCCTTGTCAAAAATGTTCTCTTAATTGATATATCATATAGATTTTTATATAAGTATTATTAAAAAGTGTTCTTATTTCAGAAATTATAGGAATATGATTTACGGTACACTGAGAAACAGCCGCAGTACCCACCGGACCATGTGAAAATTTATTTTTTCTGCGATGAGCTGAAAAAAAAAATTATATTGAAAAAAGAAATGCATTAGATAATATAGTGATGTGATGGGTTATACTAAACAATTTGATCTTACCATAGTGATAGACACATATAATAATGAGTGCTGAAGAGTATACTACGTTGAGCGAACTTACAGTAACGTGCGAGCAAGTGGAACATTGCGCGTATTCGTTTTGGTATGAAAAGTTCAAAAGTCATATTCCAAAGACTAGGATTTTGAAACCGTTACCTAAGCAGTTTATAGAATACTTGGAGCAGGACGGTATCAAACTACCCATTTCTAGTAATGAATTCTCTAGTTATACAGATGACATTGTTAGAAGCGAGGAAAATGAGTACAGTGACTGGGAAGCCGATGAGGACACCGCCACCGAGTATGAGCCTGGTATTGAGCCTCTGAATGATTTCCCTGAGTTTCACCAGCAACTAAAAGAAATAATAGATGAACTTGGACCAGTAACACCCAAGTTAAATTGGTCAGCTCCAAAGGATGCAACCTGGATTTTGCCTAATAATACTATGAAATGTAATGAGGTAAATGAAATTTATTTGTTACTGAATGCATCAAACTACATTGTCCATGACTTGGAGCACGCATTTGATGAGTGCGTAGATAAGAAAGAGACAACACCAGAATATGAGCTTATTTTAAGACAGTGGTTCAACATCAACCCAGCACTAGAGTTCAGAGTCTTCGTCAAAGATGGCAAGGTGGTAGGCGCTACTCAACGAGATTTAAATTACTATGATTATTTAGAAAAACTTACTGACACTTTTAAGGATCTTATTGATGAGTTCGTTGAAGACACAGTGGTACCAAATTTCCCAGATAAATCCTTTGTTATTGATTTGTATATTCCAAGACCTTTCACCAGAGTATATCTAATTGATATAAATCCATTTGCCAGAAAAACTGATTCTCACTTATTTACGTGGAATGAAATAATAGAGATAGATTCCTCTAACGACCAAGATTATGAATTACGATTGGTTACTGAGCATAATACTGGTAGATTTGCCTCTAAAGAACATTCTCAAAACCATGTTCCCAAAGATGTTGTTGATGCCAGTTTAGATCCAGAAAAAATACGGGAACTTACTGAAAAATGGTCTGAAATGCTTTTGAAGCAAAAACAAGATGATAGTGAAGATGATGAATCGAACTAGGATTATAGGAGATTCTCTTTTTTTTATCCTTTTTTTTTTTCTAATAGTTTTTTGTGTACTAATGTGATTGCCATGTTATATTGGTCACAAAAAGAAAGCTAAACTAAAAATATGCATTATAGATATATTATTAGGAGATAATATGATCTTAAAACACTGTTCGCTGTTTCAATTATGCATTTTGAAATACGGTGAATCGATGGTAAATCAAAATCAAATAATGAGAATTATTGATATTGACAGTTTTCTAAAACTGTATTTTATTATTATATTTATATACGGGAGAGTTAATTGTGAGCCATATCTCTCAGATGGGAATATTAAATGTAACGCTAAGTATGGGAGATGTCCCGAGGAATGGCCATGCTGTTCGCCCTACGGCGAATGTGGTAGCGGTCCCACCTGTGTGGGTGGATGTAACCCACAGTTTTCACTTACTGATCAAAGCTGTTTGCCGAATCCTGTATTAGTTCCTTTTAATACGCTTAGTTTTACCTCTGAGGATAAGGCTACAATGAAAATCGAATCAAGCAATGTGCACAAAGCTGATCCCATATCTAGAACAGAATCTCGATTGAAAGATAAAGAATATGAACTAAAAAAGCACAAAATAATTCATTTTACAAATTATTTGGTAACGGCTGATGAAAAAGAAGCTCAGAAGATGTTGATGGACTATAATTTTGTTCATAGTGGAATGACACAAATTGATTCTAATACAGGAGATATTCAACTAATAATGCCCAAGAGGAGTACAGGAAGCCTTATTGCCACGACAAGGTCATTTCTATATGGTAAAATATCAGTAACTATGAGAACTGCGAGATCGGGAGGTGTGATTACCGCGTTAGTCTTAATGTCAGCTGTTGGTGACGAGTTGGATTTTGAGTTTGTTGGTAGTGAACTAAACCATGTACAAACTAATCACTATTATCAGGGAGAATTGGACTTTACGAAAATGAAGAAGCATCACATTGACCAAGATACTTGGGGTAATTATCACACTTATGAGGTATCATGGAGTGAGGAAAAAGTAGAATGGGTTGTAGACGGTCAGGTTATTCGATCACTTTACAAAAAAGATACATGGGACAGTAAACTCAATTTGTATAAATATCCTGAGTCTCCAATGAGGCTTGAAATTGCTATTTGGCCTGGTGGTTCTGAAAAAAATGAGATTGGAACTATTCAGTGGGCAGGTGGATTAGTTGATTGGGAGAATTCCCCAGATATGTTAGAAAAAGGATATTTTGCGGTAAATATACGGGATATTCAGATAGCACCATCAGCAAATAGGCACCTGCCGAAGATATACCATTGCCTGGCTGTAAAATCAGGAAAGGACATCAATGAGCTGCAACCAGAAGACCTTAATAAAGTCTATTTCGCTTATAATGGCACCAGAGATGCAAGCTATAACGAAAATTCATTGGAATGGAACTGTTTAGATGATCTTTATGTACCAGGAATTAATTCATCAGGGATAGACTTAATGAAACTGAGGGAGAAATCACTTATTTCTCCCGCTAATGGAAGGGCAGCCCGTCAGAGCCAGGAGAACACATTAGGTGATGAAATCGATGTCGAAGAATGGTACAGAAGGAGTATGCAATATAAACCCAAAAGAGAATCTTCAGGTTGTCGTTCTTCATACAGCTCTTCAAGAAAGTTTCTAATAACACTGATTATCGTATTTTCTATAATCATATAATAACAGTAAATATTAAAACTCCCATTTGTTATTACAAAAGAACAATTAGATATTAATGTAAAAAACAAGAGTCTTATTTTCTTTTTGAACAGAGTAGATACTGATATAATGCAAATATTATTGATCCATTTTAAGAAATCAAAAATGTATAATGTAATAGCGCAGCAATAAGGTAATAAAACATGGATACAGTAATACCATAATACAAATAGTTATTCTCACGTGACCTCTTGTCGATGAGGTACCGCGAAAAGAAAAAAAATAATGACGCGAATTGAATGCGTTTTTGAATGAAAATACAGAAACAAAACAGAAACAAAATTTGTTATTTAGATCAAGTATTAAGAATCATTCAACACTCAATTGAGTTGGACTTGCAGTATAATAGAGGTGTTATTATTGTGTTAACTTTGTATTTTGAGTCGGAACTTAATAATGACTGGTGAAATAATAACAATCCAGATTGGGCAATGTGGTAACCATGTTGGTAAATATTTTTGGAATCAACTGATTAAAGAGCACGGAATAGATCGTGACGGGTATAGTAAGATTAACGATGACGAAAATGTGATACGTGAGGACGATACGAATCCGTTTTTTAAGCAAATTTCTAATAATAGGTATGTTCCTCGTGCAATTATGATTGATTTAGAGCCCGCTGCGATCGCTGATGTACAGGGTTATTTCAATGATTTCTTCAATCCCAGAAGCACATGGGTGTCTTCAGAAGGTCTTGGTGCTGGTAATTCATGGGCAACAGGTTACGATTTAGGTGTTAATAATCAAGATAGAATCTTAGATATGATTGACCGTGAGTTAGATTCAACGGATAATTTTGAGGGATTCCAATTGTTACATTCAGTAGCAGGTGGTACAGGGTCAGGTCTTGGTTCGAGCTTGTTGGAGGCGTTGACAGATAGATATTCGAAGAGTTTTGTTACCACATATTCAGTTTTTCCAAGTAAACAATCAGAAGTGGTGGTAGGTCCTTATAATACAATGCTGACATTAAGAAGATTATGTGAGGATTCAGATGCTTCTATAATATTTGACAACAATGCTTTGATGAACCTGACTGCTAGGACGTTTAGTGATCCAAACACCAGTTACGAGCACACAAATCAATTGATCTCATCAGCAATGTCATCTATCACAAATTCACTAAGATTTCCAAGCTATATGTATAACTCAATGACTAGTATTTTTTCTACTCTGATACCGACACCAGAACTACATTTCCTCACTCCAAGTTTTACTCCATTTACACCAGATTATATAACAGGAGGTAATAGGTTCAAGAAGAACACAGCTTATGATGTTCTCTTAGACTTACTTGATCCTTTTAATTCTTTGGTCTCCCGAAAATCAGAATCGGTAGTATATTTCAACATATTTAATACAGTAATTGGTGATGTTGATCAAAAGCATATACTAAGAGCATTACCAAAGATGCAACAAAGAGTAAACTTTGCACCATGGTCTGCATCAGCATTGCATGTCAACATAGGGAGAAGATCACCTTATCTTCCTCCATTGGAAACAAGAGAAAATAATGTCAGTGGCTTAATGCTAGCAAATACATCCGCTATTACCACCGTGTTTGAACGATCAGCTTCTGCCTTCGACAAATTGTTCTACAAAGGTGCGTTTTTGAATCAATTTGATTCAGGGAAATTATTTCAAAATGGATTAGACGAATTTGTTGAATCTCGTGAAGTAGTCACAAGAATGATGGATGAATATGCATCTGCAGAACAAGACACATACCTCGATGAAGTACTTAATGATGAAGAAATTATGATTGGTGGTGTTGAGGAAGAATCATAGTGATTTATTGGGTTATTGCGTCAAACAGTCTCCTAATCAATTAAAATAAAATTGAGTTGTAATATTAGAAAATTCATAGCGAATAGAAGGTGAGATATTATGGTTCTATTTCAGCATAACTTATATAGAAATTATTTTAATATCAATATTAAATACTAGCAATGATAACAGTATTTCAATAAAAAGAGTATTTAAGTAACGTACAAAAGTATGAACACGATTTTTCTAGTATTGCCTGAAAATGATTACTACTATAATGACTTAAACTATAATATGAAATATCTAGTTAATGTCATTTGGAAGGGGTTTGATCCGCTGATAAAAGGTGCAAGTAATTGTTTTTATTCGTAATTTAGTTGGTTGTTCCACAATATTGAATGATATCCCCTTATTTTGAGGTGAGAGTGTAGATAATATGACTACCCTAAATAGCACATATGAGTTAATTAGACAGGCAGAGCAGAAATGCAGAAACGGGAATCTTAACGATGCATCTACTATATTTAAGCAAGCATTAGCGACACTTGATTCCGAATCTCTAAATCCTAAAAATATAGACGGGGCAGTTTTGGAAGCTGTGCACCTACTTAGAGATGACTTGACACTACGAATAAAAGAGCTTCAGATTTGTATCAAGGAAACACCAAAAGAAGAGAAAGTCATACATAAGAGACAGAATAATGCAGCAGTGATACAATCCGCTCTTAATAATAATAATCTGGCTGCCTCAAGGTACTGGGATGGAAACAGAAATGGTTTGGAAGGTAGCATGAACGTTTTGACGGATCCTGTCATGAATGCCTTTTTTAGTAATCTACAGTCTTCGATGTTAGAAATAATAGAAGAGGCAAAGGATGAAAAAACTGACGTCAATGAATTGAATTCTACAGCGATTTTTCGTATAGATCAGTTTAAGAAGGAAATGTTGATATATGAGCAGCGTAAACTAAGGGAATACCAGATGAAAATTGAACAAATTACTCAGGAGAACAAGAAACTATCAGTAAGGAATGCTAAACTCAAAGAAAGATGGGATAATCTAGTTGAAAGCGCTCTGCAACGTAAAAACCGTCAACAGGATCCGTGAGAAACACCTAAAAGAATAATGCAATGAAAAAGTCTTGAACATCACATTAACAACATTTGTTTTAGTGTTATTGTGGAACTTGTTTCTGTACTCATAGAGTCCCACTGCATATGTCCTGTCTCATCAGCAATTCTTAATGATGGTATCACACGCTGCTACGTTTGGTGTGATTTGGAAAATTTTTGAAAAATTTCATTTCTTAATTTTTTTTTTTTTTTTGCGATGACCTCTCTGCTAAGTGATGAGATGAGCATCATTGTTAAGAATATCATTTTTGAATATTAGTATCTTGATAAAGTGCCATAAGTTACAGCTTGTGTCACAAAAGGTTAAGTAGGATATATTTTACACAGTTATGGCTGGGTCACAACTGAAAAACCTAAAGGCCACATTGAAGGCACATGGTTTAACTGGGCAGACTAATGTCAAGAAAGCTAAGAAGACTAAAAGACAAGCTAGAGAATATGATCGTGAGGAGAAGGCCAAGACTATTGCTAAAATTCGTGAGCAATTCAATCCATTTGAGGTCAAGGCCGCTAAGAATAAACGTAAAGGTGGTGATCCGGGTTTGAAGAACTCTGATAAGGTAGCAGTGGGTAAACCTGGTATCTCCAAGCAGATTGGTGAAGAGCAGAGAATGAAAGCTTTCGAAGCAAAGAAACTTATGAAAAAGAGGAAGGGTGGTGTTGTTGATAAGAGATTCGGTGAAAGAGATAAGAACATGACTGAAGAGGAGAAAATGTTGGAACGTTTCACAAGGGAACGTCAATCTACAGCTTCCAAAAAGAAGGATTTATTCAATTTGGAAGATGATGATGATGATGACCAATTCGGTTCGGATATGTTTGGGAATAAATTAACACATTTGGGTGCTTCCTTAGGTGATGATTTCAACCTCCAAGATGCTGGAGATGAGGAAGACGAGCTTGACCAACCACCAAGAAAGAAAACTAAGGCTGAAGTTATGAAGGAGATCATTGCAAAGTCCAAATTTCACAAACACGAAAGACAAGAGGCACAACGTAAACTTGAAGATAACATTGAAGAACTAGATGATAATTTTGAAGATGTTTTGGCTGAACTAATGACTACACAGCCTAAAAAGAAGAAGGAAGAAGAAGTTGATGAGGAGGAAAAGAATTATGACATGAAAGTTAAGGAACTGATCATGGAAAAGAGGGCTGCACCTGCTGATAGGACCAAGACTGAAGAAGAATTGCAAAAGGAAGCCGAAGAAAAGAGGCAAAAATTGGAAGAACAGAGATTGAATCGTATGCAAGGTATGATTGAAGGTGAAGAAGGTGAAGAGAAGGGTGTTGAAGATTTGGATGACGGATTCTGGGGTAGCGAAAGTGAAGAAGAAGATCAAGAAGAGATTGCCAATTCAGATGACGACCTGGACTTTAACAGTGATTCAGAAGAACAGTCCCATAAGCCAAGGAAGAAATTGGCTGTATCATGCCCTCAAAATCTCGCTGAGATGTTAGATGAATTAAAGGGCGTGCATTTAGTTGACCAACCTGCTCACATAAAAGATATAATAAAGGCTTATCAACCAAAATTAGCTGAAGGTAATAAAGAAAAACTGGCACAATTTTCCAAAACACTTCTGAACTATATGATATTCCTGGCAAATCAGAAATACGATAGTGATATTGAAGCTTTTGATAAGACACAAGATGAATTGTTGTCTATATTAAAAAAGCTATCAGACAAGTACAACCAAGCTATTTCTGAAGAGTGTAGATCTTATATTTCCAAAATCCAAATCAGATTTAAGAAATCAAACTTTTCAGCTCTTACAATTGGTGACATACTGTTTTTCTTGATAGTTGGTATCTTATTCTCTACCTCGGATCAATACCATCTAGTTGGTACTCCAGCTCAAATTCTTCTATGTGAATTTTTAGAACAAATTAGATTCAAAACCACAAAGAGAATTGCAGTTGGCTCTCTTATTTTGAGATTGATTATGAAATATCAGAGACTACCTAAACGTTATGTCCCAGAAATCACCTATTTCATTCAGAAAGCGCTAATTTCTCTACTCATCAAGGAATCAGATATAGATAGTGACTTCCCTCTACCTATCAGATTAGACTCCTTTGAACTAGGAATCAAGTCAAAGACTCCAGAGTTACCAGAACATGGTACCATTCAATTACACGAGGTTTTCTCCAAGGATGAAATTGATGAAGAAAATCTGAAGTTGAACGTTGTTGCAAACATATTCGAAGACTTAGACAAGATGGTTGGTGCCTACTGGAATGATAAATCAGCATTTACGGAAATATGTGACACTATTCAACCAATACTAAGTATATACCAAGAAAGATATCCAAAGATGTCCTCAGTCACCAAGGTTCTTGAGAAAATAGAAAGAATGAAGAATTTGAATACACACTATCCACTATCACTGCAAAACCATAGACCAACTGCAATTCCATCATACGCTCCAAAGTTCGAAGAGAACTTCAACCCAGAAAAGAAATCATACGATCCTGATGCCACAAGAAATGAGGTCAACAGAATGAAAGCTCAATTGAAGAAGGAGCGTAAGTTTATGATGAAGGAATTGCGTAAGGATACCAAGTTTGAGGCTAGACAAAGAATCGAGGAGAAGAGAAAGGAAGCTGAGACATACCATGCTAAGATGTCTAATATTATCAATACCATTAATACTGAGGAAGGTGCTGAGAAAAATAAATACGAAAGGGAAAAGAAACTGCGTGCAGGTAAGAAATAAAGATGTTTCTACTTTTATGGAATTATGTAGGAATTTTTCATTTCATTGTATATTAAGTAAATACATATTTTCCAAAGATTCTATCTGTTTGTTTGTTTGTTTGTATTTGAAATTTAAAAATCTATTAATTATTAATATGAACTGAATACTTAATAATGAATATCATCTCTTCAATGGTGTAAAAAATCTAGTTTCAAAAAGATAACCTATCGACAATGAAAGAAGAGGAGGCAATTTTGATTTAATCTTCGTCCCAATTATTTTTGATGATAAGTTGTGGTCTGGATTAATCCATCTTCTAAGAAAAAGAAAAGATAATATGATGTATATCCAGAAATATGCAAATATTGAAATTTTTATGCCATTTCTTCAAACTCTTCGGAAGAGAGGTTGCCTAAAAATTTTGATACAATTAGTGAAACTTGATGGAATTGTGATTGACCATATTTCGTCCAAATGGCCTGATGGCATTGCTCGTAATTTTGACAGTTTTCCAATATTAACGTTGCCAAGGGATAAAGTTGCTCTTGAGTATATCCCGAATAATATACATGCTTCATAGTCCAAGTATCAAAACCTAATATGATTCTACTTAGGAAGTAAGCACCTGCAGCTAACCAACTTGGTAGGGCACTAATTAGTGAAGGTTCCATCAAGGTAGTCTCGAGTAGATATTTGGCTAAATTCCTTATACTGTATTCGTAGTCGTCAGCTTTACTTATCCTTCTTAGGAATGACATAGGACCGGGCCAGCTTACTTCAAACTCAAGGGCATCTATCATGTATTTTTCTGCCTCAATTATGTCTTCTCTTGAGTATGTATCATCGACCATGTATACTATATCCTTGATTGTTGGACAGTTAATTTCTTCGTATTTGGATGCTATTAGCAATGCTGTTGCACTTACCAGCTGGAATCTATTCAAAGTGATGGTTTTTCTTGACAAGAATCTGTCTATAATGTTTACGGTCAAGTAAAGAGTTTCAGGAAGCAACTGGAATCTTTCATGTACTTGAACAATCCAGTCTATAACGGTCTTTCTATATTCCCATTTCAACTCCGGTTGGCCAGCCATGTAGTAAGGATTGGGTCTATATTTTAGCTCAAGTTTTCTCATGTAGCGGAAAATGTCCGTACTGTATTCCACAACCATGACGGAATCGTATGTATCGTCGTCGTCGGGATCAGGTGTAGGTCTATAATATTGTTTGAATGCCTGATCTAGCGTATCCTGTATTTCGTCATTAAAAATTGGTGATAATGGCTCTACGAAATTCTCAAAATCCTGTTCTAGCTCATCCAGTTGATCCCTCAAAGAATTACCATGTCCAGCATCATCTAAATCAGAAAGATCATCCTCATCTATCCTCATATCAACTTCTTCCTCCTCTTCTTCTTCTTCTTCTGTTTCTTCTCGAACTATCTGTACCGTGTCAGACGGCACTCTGACATCGTTTTCTTCTTCATCTTCTTCTTTATAGTTTGAAAGATATGCAGGTATATCCTTTATAGTCTTGGATTGGTGTAATCTATTGACCTTCTGAGACGTAACGTCTGTCAAAGCCCTCCTCTGCCTTTGCTCCATCCTTGAAGTATTAATATTTACCATACTGTTCTCATCCTGATACATCCTATTTCTATTTCGTTTATTAATATCAATTTTGATCTCAGAATGTCCAATTATTAATTTTAATTTTATGAAATACGTTATTTGGAGTTATTTCCACCTCTATCTCTAGTAAAAGATAATATTGCTATATAAAATTTGGTTTCTTTGCTTATATTTTTTTATCTTTTATTTTTTGTGTCCAGCTTTCAATATGAAAGAAGAAGAAAAAAAGAAAGAAACAAAGTTTTGTTTACTTTCAATAAATGAATTAATTGTCCTTTTGTTATTTTTGTGTTGACATCTTGTGATCGACATCAAATGTTATTTTTTCCGCCCTTTGTTTACATTTAGTCCAAATTAGGAACCATTTGTAAACAAAGAAAAAAAGAAAAGTCAACAGTACATTCTCTGCTTTAGGAAAGCGCCTCAGAGATACCCGTATACAACTCGCTCATTCATTTCGTGTTGCGTGTTTTCTTTCTTTTTTTTTTTTTCTTGGTTTTTAATATTTTTCCAAGATGTGATCACGATATAATAATCGTTATATGTGATACTTTTGTTTAAAATCGATTTTTATTTAATGTTTTCGTGTTGGTTTTCGATATTGGACGAAGGAGCAAATCGAAGTCAGAAAAAAACAACAAATCAAATAAAAAAATGAAAATCAGGAGGGAGTTCGAGTCCCGTGGGATGCATCATTGTTTAAAAATTAATACGTAAGCAATTACTTTTCATAAGGGCAAAAGGGTACAACCACTTTGATTATATTTCAAAGTATCTTCTTAGACCAGTAACTGTAATTGAAAGAAACCAAATTCAAGAAGCAAGCAGTTTGTTTTTTTTAATAATGAGCAATTGGGACATTGAAGAGGAGAGGGCTAAGATCGAGAAGGCTAGTGAATATTTGAGCTCGAGGTTTACTTACTTTAAAGATGGGTTTATGCCTAAGGCTATGATTATCTGTGGGTCTGGTTTGTCAGGGATTCCCTCCAAGCTGTCTACTGATGTTGTTGAGCCGCTATCTATTCCATATGATGATATCCCTGGGTTTAAGAAGAGTACCGTTCCGGGACATTCGGGGAATCTGATATTCGGGTATATGACTGGTCATCCCGTGGTTTTGATGAGCGGTAGGTTACATGGTTACGAGGGAAACACACTGTTGGAGACAGTTTTCCCAATTAGAGTTCTTCATCATTTCAGTAAAGGTGCTATCAAGACTCTGGTGGTCACGAATGCAGCTGGTGGTGTCAACCCCGAGTTCAAACCCGGTGACATAATGTCGATCTATGACCACATTAACTTCCCTGGCTTGGCGGGTCTTCATCCACTAAAAGGTCCTAACTTTGATGAAATTGGCCCAAGATTCTTGGCTCTAAGTGATGCATATAGCCATGATCTAAGAAGACTACTGTTTAAGACCTACGATGAGCTTAAGTTGACGAGAAAGCTACACGAGGGTACATACTTTTTTGCGTCGGGTCCTACCTTTGAATCTAGAGCTGAATCCAGGATGATCCAAATACTAGGCGGTGATGCCGTTGGTATGAGTACAGTTCCAGAGGTCATTGTCGCTAGACACTGTAATTGGAATGTTCTGGCATTGAGTTTGATCACTAACGCTGCCGTCGTAGAGCATCCACCAAGTGGTAAAGCTGAAGCTGAAGTACCATTAGAGCTTGGTAAGGCTTCTCATTCCGAAGTCCTTGAAGCTGGTAAAGAGGCCTCCAAGGATGTCGAAACTTTGGTTGCAGCTTTTATCGGAAAACTTGAACAGTAAATCATCTAAATAAATATTTCTCAGAGGATTAAAATAATATTAATACTCAATTACTTTAAATATCAACAAAGAGTCTTTGAACTTGACATAAAAAAATATCTATTATACATTCATAAATCTTTTATAGTTACTTTATCTTAACTTTTCAACCACCTAATATATGGTTGTCATGAAATACTTACATTACAAATTTACTGACTAACCTCCCCAGCTGATTCCCACTTACCGTTCAGGTTCTCCTTCCATAGAGTCACTCTGTTATCACCACCAGAAATGGCTAGAATGTTACCAGACAAAGACCAGCTAGCTCTCCATAAAACATCTGGGAATTCTTCAGCTGTCAATGTAGTTCTCTTCCATGGACCCTTATTGTCTTCTTGAGTCCATATATTACATGTATGGTCTTGAGAAACACTGGCAATATACGAACGTTGTAGGACAGAAGGTGACCAAGCGACATCTCTTACCCAATCAGAGTGACCTTCCAACGTATCTTTCACCAAATAAGCTTGAGTCTCAGGGTTAAACCTCCATATCTTCACAAGATTATCAGCACCACCTGTAACAAATCTACGGGCTTCTCTTGGAACTTCACCTGGGTTGCTACCTCCTTCTACGGTGGCTGGTGCCCAAGAGGCAGAGTTTACACCAATAGCATGAGCATCGAATACCATTGGGGCAGTGGTACCATTTTCCTTGAATTCGACCACCGAAACTTTACCGTCAGAAGAGGCAACTAACAACAGAGCACCATATTCATGTGGAGCCCACTGTACAGAGTTAACAGAGGCTGTGTGAACTGCATGGACAGCAATCTGAGACCACCTCTCGTTCTCCTCCTTCCAAATAATAACCTTACCATCGTAAGAGCATGAAGCTAAGATAGTACCAAATTTAGGGTGAGCCCAATCAACTCTCCAAACAGGACCCTCGTGACCAGTCAAGGTGTCCACTAGCTTCTGACTTTCACCTTCAATTTCAAAAATTCTAATTGTCTTGTCAGAAGAGCATGTTGCGAGCTTCTTTCCGTAGTAATCTAAAACAGCGTCATGAATTAAATCGTTATGGGCGTTAGCAATTTCTACCATTTGTGATGTTTCCTTATTTTATTTAACCTTTCAGTTGTTGTTCTTTTCAAGTTCAGTAACCCTCTTTCTTTTTTAAGCTAAGCCGTCAATCTCTTTGTAGATAGTGGAATATATCTGATACTATATCTGCCTATTAGAGGATCAAACAGGAAATAAAGAGCTCGTAAAATATACATTCAATTTTAGGTTCATATAACAACTGGAAGTTGATTTATTTCATTTCCTCGAGACCAATTATTCAACCCGGGTAAAAATCGTCCATTGTGATAAATATAGCTTATAATTAAAAGATCTGGGTATATTTTTGAATTAATAGAAATTATGATTGAAATTAACAATTAAAAAGTATTAAACAATTGATGAATGTCCTAAAAAAATAAATTAGCAATTAAAAAAGTAAAAAAATTATTATTGGAAATGAAAAAAAAAAAAAATTATGGTTGACTCTTATTACTTATCATCTCTGATATTTCGTAATATAATGGAATTGTTTCTTCAGAATATAGTTTCTTGTTTTTTCGTCTGGAATTGGTATGCTTGTTCTTCAGCATTACCTGTATATCGCTATAACTATTTTCCCGATTGGTCCTATCCTCAAGTGGTAAAGGATCGCTACTACCTCTAAGTAATTCTAAAGATTTTTTTGTTCTTAATCGTTCACGATTCCTCTTATTCTCAGTTGCAAACATTTTTATCTTCTCGTTTAATCTCTTTCTTAGCTGCTCATCACTTAAATTTTCTATTGAACTCCCAGCCTGATTTGGAGGCTCAATTCCTTCTATGTTTAGTGGAGGTTCCTCATATATTTCGAAGGAGTCAGTATCTGCTCTCACAGAATATACTTGTTGGAATGCTTCCTCCTGAAGATAGCTTGGGTATGGTTCATCGTTACCATCCGAGACAATACTTTCCAGCTCGTCGTCATCACTAACCGTTGTGATTACTGGTTTAAGTACATCCAAAGATTCGAATTTGGTAACCTCATTTTCTACAGGGGACTTCAAAACATCTAAAAATAAACCCTTCCCACTTATGCTTGACCTGTTTTTGCCGTTGTTACTGAATATATTATACTTTGTTTGTGATTTTATATTTTTCTTTATGATATGCCGTATTTGATTTATGTGATCATTCAATAGAGCCTGCATTTCATTACCAGAGCTTTCATTGGAAATCTTAAGCAATTCCTGCTCTAATATTTGAATTTGATGTAAAGATTCATTTATTACCGCACTATGGCCAGTGAACCCCTTATGCTGCAACATTTCCAAGTTTCTTGGATTATGAGGAGAATCTTGTACGTGATCATCTAGCCAGTAAAGTAATTCCTTCTGTTCATTTAGAGTACAAAATAAATTATCGGTATCTTGGTTAAATTTTTTTGTTACTGTGACTAAGTCACTCCAATCCTGGAAACCTTCCTCATTCATTATATCTGCTCTAGGAAATATTTTACCCAATGCTGCGGTGAACCCAGTTAGCGTATTTGTGTCATTATTCACACTAGATTTCATTGACAAGAAGCAACAGAGAATAAACTTACGAAGTATATCTGTCTGACTCACTAACTCTTCCACCCTGGTAACCCTATCGACTTGAGGCTTGGTATTTTTCTTTATTGCCAATAAAGCACCTACTTGTATGCCATATATGCCACAATATTTGGATAGTTGTTCTATATTTGTGTAATTTATGAGGTACTCAGCAAATTGTGAGTATTTTAGAACTGTAAGAGTCCCGATCGAAAATAAGAGGGGCTCAATTTTTTGGTTTCCAGTTGCGGAACTAAGGTATTTCTCATGAAACCTCTTTAATAGTGCATCAAACCGTTGTGATTTCTTTATGAGACTCTTTAACTGTACTAACAGTGCATATTTTTTATATTGGCTATGGAAATGCGATTGCTCAAACCCCAGATACAGTACTATAAGTACCACAGTAATTGGTGTTTTTATGTTTTTAGAGTTATCTCGTTTCAGCAAATACTTTAAAATCGAATACGCATACCTGTGTATGCTCATGAAATCTACTGTCTGTATTAGATCAAAATTCTTGTTGACAGTGTAAACCTTGAGGGATCCCAACTTGGTAACGAGAACTTTCTCCAGTTTGGTATATTGAGAACGTACACCATTTTTATGAAAATCCATTATTGAGTTAGTTATACTATGGTTTACCTCTCTGGGCGTGAAATCATTAAGTAATGGCGATGTAATTAACGTGTACCGTAGCTCCTCCAAAAACTGATCATCCGATACCCACGATACACTATGGAATACCCTATCTACCAATCCATAGTCCCAGTCACTGTCTTTTTTAACATCATCTTCAAATACCACATGTTTGGATTCCACCTCAGCTAGTTTGGTAACTCTTTTCTTCCATTTAGACAGCACATTTCCAACATCCATAGCTGTTATACCACCACGTTTCTGTGTTTGCCTAGAACCCTTCTATTTTTAACACTAAAATATTATTAATTATTATTATTATAATAGTTATAATTGAAAATTGTATATATACTATTCCTCTATCAATTGGAGAGAGGGGAAAAAGACTACAAGATCAAAAAAAAAAAAATCTAAGAATCAAGAAACAGCATTTTTTTAACAAAAATTGTAATCACCGATCAAAATTAATATTCTCCATCAATTGTCTCACCTACGATAGACACTTCTTTTCAAAAGTAGTAGAAATATAAAATTCAATGTCATCGAGGATTGTTTACAGTATTGCTCAATATGGTTAAATCAAAAAAACAAAAACAACCAAAAAAAACACAACATATCCACAGAAGGTTGCGTAGAGTATGTGCATTTGTGCCTTCCTCCTCCGCACTCTGCATTAGGAAACCGAGACAAAAAAAAAAATAAGAGGAATTTCCTAAAATGGGAGAATTAAAAAAAATTTAAATGATTTCGCCCAGGATCGAACTGGGGACGTTCTGCGTGTTAAGCAGATGCCATAACCAACTAGACCACGAAACCATATTAAATTGTTGAAGGTTGAAATGTAAGATAGGTCTAAGTAGAGGAGAATTTAGTAGTTTTACCTTATAATAAATTACGTCAATGGTAACGTGACCAATAGGAAAAATTTTAACAACAGAATTGAAAAAAAAAAATTAAATTTTGCGATGAGCATCAAATGGATTAACAAGTAACGTACAATTGATCTCCTTGCTTTTCACTTTTTAATTTGTTGTACCTACTAGAATAGCAATAATATAGGAGGAAAGATCAGAAATTTAGCTGGTTTTACCGAATTTAAGCAACAAAGCATTAATAAAACATCTAGGAAGACCAATGAGTGGTGGCGCAGAAGTTTTGTCAAGACAACCAAAGAGAAAGAAGCTTTCTGAAGGTCTTGCTGTTACACAGAAAGTATTTGTGAGGTCAAGAAATGGTGGAGCTACTAAAATTGTTAGAGAACACTATCTGAGAAATGATATTCCATGTTTATCTCGTGCGTGTACTAAATGTCCCGAGATAGTAGTCCCTGATGCTAACAACGAGTTGCCCAAGTTTATTCTATCGGAAAATCCTGAAAGTGGTAAATTGGATAAAATCGGCAAGCATTATGTGGTTTTGGACACAAATATTGTGTTACATGCCATTGATTTGCTTGAGAACCCGGATTGTTTCTTTGATGTTATCGTTCCCCAGATTGTGCTTGATGAAGTCAGGAACAAATCATACCCAGTTTATACCAGATTGAGAACGTTGTGCAGAGATAGTGATGACAAAAAGAGATTTATTATTTTCCATAACGAGTTTAGTGAAAACACCTTTGTCGAAAGATTGCAGAATGAGACGATCAACGATAGAAATGATAGAGCTATAAGAAAGACCTGTGAATGGTACGCTGATCATTTGAAAGATCACGATATTAGTATTATTTTTGTCTCGAATGATAGACTGAATAGAGAGGAAGCAAAGAAACCTAGTAAAACCCAGAAGTATCATACACTAAGTTTGGTTGAGTATGTTGACAAACTACCTAATGCTGAAGAGATTAAAGACCTGATTCCAAGCACCAGTGATTCTATTGGTAAGGACTCCGATGCAGAGACTGAAAGTATTTTCCCAGAGTATTACTCCAATGCTAGAATTATGGGTGGGTTGAAAAATGGTGTGCTATATCAAGGTAACATTCAAATATCTGAATATAATTTCTTAGAAGGTACAGTAAGTCTTCCAAGATTTTCAAAACCTGTTTTAATTCGTGGCCAGAAAAATCTAAATAGAGCCTTTAATGGTGATCAAGTGATAGTGGAACTTCTACCTCAATCACAATGGAAAGCACCATCAACTATCACCATAGATTCCGAACATTTTGATGTTAATGATAATGCCGGCGATGATAATGATGAAGAAGGTGGAGTGTTAGCAACAGAGAGTTCATCCACTGTAATTTCAGACAAACAGAGAAGATTACTCGCCAAGGATGCCATCTCAGCTCAACAATCCAAGAAGGTTCTCCCAACAGCCAGAGTTGTTGGTATCGTAAGAAGATCATGGAGGCAATACGTTGGTCAAATTGCTCCAAATTCTGTTGACCTTCAAAATGGTGGTACTCAAAATGTGTTCGTCATCCTTATGGACAAATGCTTACCAAAGATTAGAATCAGAACAAGAAGAGCCAAGGAACTATTGGATAAGAGAATTGTTATCTCTATCGATTCCTGGCCAGAAACTCATAAATACCCTCTTGGTCACTTTGTTAGGGATCTTGGTGGTATCGAAACTGTTCAAGCGGAAACCGAGGCATTACTATTAGAACATGATGTTGAATATAGACCATTTTCCAAGAAAGTTTTGGACTGCCTACCAGCGGAAGGCCATAACTGGAAAGCTCCTGAAAGATTGGATGACCCTGAAGCAATCGCCAAGGATCCTCTGCTACCTAAGAGAAGAGATCTAAGAGATAAATTAATTTGTAGTATTGATCCTCCAAACTGTGTTGATATCGATGATGCTTTACACGCAAAGAGACTTCCAAATGGTAACTGGGAAGTTGGTGTTCATATTGCAGATGTTACACACTTTGTGAAACCAGGTACACCTTTAGATGCAGAAGGTGCATCCAGAGGTACATCCGTTTATTTAGTGGACAAGCGTATTGATATGTTGCCAATGCTTCTAGGTACTGACTTATGTTCTCTAAAACCTTATGTCGATAGATTTGCCTTTTCTGTACTTTGGGAACTTGATGAAAACGCTGATATCGTGAATGTCGATTTTACAAAGTCTGTCATCAGATCGAGAGAGGCCTTCTCTTACGAACAAGCCCAAATCAGAATTGATGATCCAAACCAAAAAGACGAGTTGACTGAGGGTATGAGAGCATTATTGGCATTGTCCATTAAGCTGAAGCAAAAAAGACTGGACGCAGGTGCCTTGAATCTTGCATCTCCTGAGGTTAAGGTGCACATGGATAGTGAAACCTCTGACCCTAATGAAGTTGAAATCAAGAAACTATTGGCAACAAACTCTTTGGTTGAAGAATTCATGTTATTAGCCAATATTTCTGTTGCTAGAAAAATTCATGATGCTTTCCCACAGACTGCAATGTTGAGAAGACATGCAGCCCCACCATCGACAAACTTTGAGGTATTGAATGAAATGTTACAAACTAGAAAGGGTTTAACCGTCTCTCTTGAATCATCTAAGGCTCTAGCTGACTCTTTGGACAGATGTGTCGATAAAGAAGATCCCTACTTCAACACCTTGGTCCGTATTATGTCCACTCGTTGTATGATGGCTGCTCAATATTTCTACTCTGGTGCCTACTCTTATAGTGATTTCAAACATTATGGTCTAGCTGTTGATATTTACACACATTTCACATCTCCAATTAGACGTTATTGTGATGTTGTTGCGCATAGACAACTTGCGGGTGCCATTGGTTATGAGGCTTTAAGTTTGACCCATAGAGACAAGACTAAAATGGATATGATCTGCAGAAACATTAACAGAAAGCACAGAAATGCTCAATTTGCTGGTAGAGCAAGTATTGAATATTATGTTGGTCAAGTTATGAGAAATAACGAATCCACAGAGACAGGTTATGTCATCAAGGTTTTCAACAACGGTATCGTAGTTTTGGTACCAAAGTTTGGTGTCGAAGGTTTAATTAGACTGGAAAACTTGACTGATGACTCAGAGTCTGCAAATTACGATGAAGTTGAATTCAAATTGTCATTTACTCACAAGACCTCCAAGGCTAAGAGAGAGATATATGTTTTTGACAAGGTAGAAGTACAAGTGAAATCTGTGCTTGACCCTGTCACAAGCAAGCGTAAGGCTGAACTTTTATTGATATAGAAGTAGAATATTAAAATTCCATTAATTATTATATACTAATATTGAGATAATAAAAACAAACCAATTTTTAAAAAAAAAAAGGAAAAACCATATAATCAAATTACTAAAATATATATTTTTGATAAAAAATTTAAAAAATATGCGCAAGCCCGGAATCGAACCGGGGGCCCAACGATGGCAACGTTGGATTTTACCACTAAACCACTTGCGCTTAGTAATTGTATGATACCTTTTCTTCCAGCTATGTACATATCAGGTATCTTTATTTTACTGAAAAATTTTTTCTGCTTATTTTGTTTTTGGTGATGCTCATCGCAAAATTCTAAACTATATTAAATATAGTCAAACGGTATTAGAAACAATAAAACGATAATATATCAATATATAACACATTGGAAATAATTAGTGAACATAGTGATATAAGATGTCTGACACAGAGCATTCTGCATTTGAAGACGATGGATACAATTCCAAAAACAGCGATGTATATCTTGCATTCGTTGATACACCTGTGAAGGTCGACGATGAACTCACGATCGAAGATACTTTTATTGGTGGTGAACCATTATGGTTAGACGAGAACTCAAAACCATCTGATGACCTCTTGAAGTGTGGTTCTTGTAAGAAGAATGAAAATTTTAAGCTCCTATTGCAGGCTTTCTCACCTTTGGATGTGGAGCAAGTTTCTGAGATACAAGCAAGACTCGATTTAAATGACACCTCTGCAGTAAATCCTGACGATGATAGGGTTTTGTATGTTTTTGTGTGTACAAAGTGCCAAAGAAAGCCTAACTCAATTCGTTGTATAAGAGGTGTTAAGAAGAATGCTCAAAAAGCAGACAACACCTTCTCTGCCAAACTTGAATCAGTTTCTGAAGGTAAGGATTTTAAAATCAATCCATTCGATTTGAAAAAAAATGAAGATGAGTCAAATCCATTTGGCTCAGACAAGAAAGAGGACTCGAACCCATTTGGCTCTAATCCTTTTAGTTCGACAAATTCCGAGAACCCATTCAGCAAGGTAACAAAAGAGGAAGAGCCAAAAAAGACTCCAGAAGTTTCAGCCAAGGCATTACAAAAAGCGGCACAAACAGAACACGACTCTAAGCAAGATAAACAGTTTGATGATGCAAAGTCTTTTAAGAACTATCTGCTGTACGTAGAAGAAGAATCTTTCAAAAATAAGAAACCAGACCATTTAAAACTTCCAAAAAATCTGAAAATTGACAAGGAAGCATTGGATTTAACTGGTGCTGATGAAGAAGACCTAGAAAAGAATCCAATTAAGGTAGATCCAAGAACTGAAAAGTTATCCAAGTTCCTAGATGATGACACCTTCCAAAAATTCCAAGAAATCGTAGCATATAATCCCCACCAAGTACTCCGTTACGATTTGGGGGGTAAGCCATTACTATACGCAGACACAAAGGTTGATCTAGTATCGACTATACCAAGTCCTGCATTCAACCCTTCAAGCAAAAGAGTCTTTGAAATGCAACTAATGCCAAAAATGATAATGGACTTGGAAAGCACAACATCTATTACTGGTGGTATGGAATGGGGTACAATACTTGTTTTTACTGATATTCAGAATCACACTCCAAAATTCGATGAAAACGATGTTGGATATGTAGAAGAATGTGTTAGAGTCCAATGGGAGGCATAAAACAAATAGACGAAATAGTATATAAAGATAGTAATAATACAAATCAATTAACAATTTGATGCAATTTATTTTTATATACAAGTTAAATGCACGTTGAATATTTATATTTACAACATTTTTTAATGCTTTTATTTTTTATTTTATTTCTTTTATAAGAAACGTTCTTGTTTTACATTTTCGTATACTAATATAGTATCGCCTTTCTTGTAATCCTCAAAGTTATTTTCAAATGTTATACCACATTCATGACCTTTAGTTACGGCGGCTATATCATCCTTTCCATGTTTTAAAGTGGCTAACTTACCTTCGTATACGACATTTTTGTTGTCACCCCTGACTATCTGTATTAAGGAATTTCTATTTATTTGCCCATTAACAACCTTACAACCGGCAATCATAATTTTCTTTTTCTTTAAGCTATACTCAAAAATATCCCTTATTTCAACTGTTGCTGTAAATTTTTTTTCAAAAATTGGTTTCAGGTTGTCGATTAAGATTTGTGTGACATCTTCAATAAGTTTATAGATCACATTATACTGTCTAACATCCACATTCATTTTATTATTTAAAACATCACTAGGGAGGGCACCAAGGTTAAAACAAAGAATTTGACTATTCGTAATATTTGCCATCTTCAAATCACCCTCTGTTGGAACACCAACAGAAGCTTCAATTACCTTACAGCGTACCTCATCATTACCAAGGTTTGCGATACTACCAACAATTGCCTCAACAGATCCAGACACATCTGTTTTCACTATAAAATTAACATCCTTAATTTTATTAGCATCCTCTTCTTCAGTTACCTCATCGAAATCCTCATTTGCTTCATCATTTGCTTTCAAGTGCTTTTCCATTGCTTCCTGTAGACGTCTCTCATTCATTTTCTCCACCAATTGCGCATCTTTTTCGGTTTCTTCCAATTTCAATCTTTTTGCTATATATTTCTTCGCGATAGACTCACTTTTAACTTGGATAATTTCATCACCAACATCAGGTAGATCTTTCCAACCAGAAATTTCTACAGCGTCCGCTGGAGGGGCTTGCTTTACTTGATCGGCGTTCTCACCACTGCCTTTCATATTCCTAACTTTACAATAGGTGTTACCACATATCAGAATATCGCCACGTTTCACAGTACCCTTTTTTATCAGAACTGTAGCTGCATTTCCAATTGTTTTTTTAACTTTACTTTCAAGGATCCAACCCTCAGCTATTGTTTTGGGGGAGTTCTCGGCTCTGATATCCATAATATCACTTAAAATAACAATAGATTCCTCGAGTAAGTCCATATTTTCACCACTTTTAGCACTGATTGGAATTACTTGCACATCACCTCCAATTTTTTCAATCTCTATACCTTGTCCAATTAAATCATTCTCTACTTTTTCTAGCATCTTATCTTTTTGTCTCTTGTCGTGAATTTTATCCATTTTCGTAATTGCCACTATAAGCTGATTACCTGATTTCTTTATATGTTTGATAGCTTCAATTGTTTGTGGCATAACAGAATCTTCAACAGATACCACTAAAACAATAATATCTGTGATATTTGCGCCTCTTTCTCTCATCTTCAGGAATGCAGCATGTCCAGGTGTATCAAGGAAAGTGATTTTTCTCTTTGAAACAGGCGTCACAACTTGAAATGCACCAATATGTTGTGTTATACCACCGTGTTCTTGCTCCACGACCGAGGATTTCCTCAAGTAATCTATGATTGTAGTCTTACCATGATCGACATGGCCCATGATAGTCACTACAGGTGGTCTTTTCTGTAAAAGCTTCGGGTTGACAGGTGATTTAAGCTCATCATACACATTCCCAATAGTCAAATTCGATGCTGAGTTAGATATATCGTAATTGTACTCCTGCAAAATTAGTTCTGTGAATTCTTTTGATAGGATATAGTTGTTTGTAATATTTTCAAATCCAAGCTTTTTCAAATCCCTTACTAAATCCTCTACTCTGCAATTGATTAAGTTTGATAACTTATTGATAGAAATATAATTCGGGACAGTAAATGTCAAAGGCTTCAACTCTTTTTGCTTCCTTTTCCTTGACAATTTATTGTTTCTTGAATATTGGGGTGATAATACACTAAATTTGCTATTCATAATATGAGATGCTGGAAGAAGGAATTTAGCATTACTAGTAACACCTCTTCCCAACTGAAATACTGGTCTCAGCATTGTTATTTTCTTGTTTCGATCAATCCAAGTATTGTAATTACTGTTTCCCTTAAAAATAAAAACCAAAATAAAGACCTAATTGTTAAACAGCAGGCTTTCCTATAAAATACAGAAGCCTCCACTAAATCTATTAATTCCTCTGTGCACTGATAATTGATTGGACGAGAGACACTACCAAGTTTGACATCTCTGTTTCAATCATTGAAACTTTAAACCTGATGGATTTATGAAATTTTGGATTTTTTAAATCTTATATAACACTATACGATAATGTCACATGTAACCATGACTCGCAATTGTTGGATGATTCAATAGTATTCTTCTGTTGTTGTTTTATTATCTCAGTATTGGTTCAAGCAAAAAGAAAAGAACTTTATAGTATTTCATTGATTATATATTCTCATATTCATTTATAATTTACTTATCTTTTTTTTTTAAAAATAAAACCAATAAGAAAAGAAGAAATATACGTAGAAACCAATCATAATATTAGGAAAATTTCAAAAGTGAATCAAAGGTGATTTCTAATTGCAATTGCAGAAGGGGAGAGTTCTATGTTGGTCTATATGTCATTACCTGTATTTTCGTATCGGCTTTTCATGAGAAGCCGATGTTATTTCATCCAAAGAAAGCTAATCAAACATTTTAGTCTTGTTGTAGACGTTTTTCTTAAAATCCTCGTAGTCAAAGGATGATCTCCTTCTGCCATTTCCTGGTCTCTGTGATTGCTGCATATTGTTGTTATCATAGAATTCAACCCTCATCATTTCACTACCAGGATTGATATTGCTATTCCTATGGTCATGCTCCATCTGTTCTCTAGAATTCAAAGCATGCTTGGCTTCCTGCAGGTTCATGCCAGTAGTATCTGTGGCATTTGTCTTGTGAACATTCAAAGCGTCAATGTAGTTACTAGACCTACGCCTAGTAACTGGGAAAGGTGGATGAATTTCATCATCCTTAGCCGTTGGTGGAGTATCTATATTTTTTAAACTCATTGTTTATTTTTTTTTTACTTTTTGTAAATTTATTCTATCGAAATGGTAGTTTTACTTCTATACTAAGAGAATTGATTAACTCTATACACTAAAAGACGGCCTTATTTATACCAGATCATATTCAAAGATGTACTGGATTGGTGCCGCCTTGTATTAAAAAAACGCATTAGTAGTTTCTGACTACTCATGCAAAAAGCAATTAATGATAGTAATTCATAGAGGACCCCTAAAGAAGAGGTTTCAGTAGTTGAAGCAATGCACCATCTCTATGACGTTGAAGGTGTCTCGACTCCATTTACTAAGAAAAGCACCCCACTTTCACAGTGTCCTTCCCTATTCTTAGCCATTTTGACAGAACTTACCCCCTTGACTAATTTCTACTTCTTCAGGTGTCTGCCTAAATCGTCTCGAAAATTTGGAATTAGGGACAATCTCACTGCAATCACAGAGATTGAGAAGCAAATATTCTTCTTGTAATAATTTCCTTTCTTTTGTCTTCTTGGGGAGGACTATTTTCTCCTACCATTGTTTGGTCAGTACCTCAATTTCTGAGGATATGTCTAGAACAAAGGGAAATCATAATTATTAGGGGAAGTAAGGGGGAGGGGTATTAATAAATTATGGGGATTGGAGCGGTCTAAAAATATATGCCAGTACTTTTTATGTGATCTGTCGTGACTAGAAGGATAAAAAGGGATATCTTGTTAGTAAAATAAGCCTCATACATATTTTTTTCTTTAGACATATAGTGACAACAAAAAAAAAAAAGTACATAATTCTTACACAATATTGACTTGAACTATCGGTGGGAAAGAGACAAAAAAATCGTTTACTGGTAGTGAAGAGTCTGTCATTAATGGTAGCACTATCTGGCTGTACCATTGAAGCTCTAAAGCCTGTATCTGTTCGTAATTCTCGTTTAGCAGACGTTTCAGGGTACTCTGGGCTATTTGTTTGATAATATCCTCTTTATCTTTGATACCGTAGCGTAATAAAAATTCTATCAATGCACATACAACCATATGATCGGTGATTTCTAAACGTGAAATGGTTGTGTACACCATAGTTCTAAAAGTGGCGCCTTCATCAACTTTTTTGGAGATATTCCCCACTTTCATGGTGTATACAAAGGTTTTGTTAGTCTTTAAATGAGGTAATAGTGCCCTGGCAATCATATTTTGATCTTCTTTCGACAAGGAGATACCTGATTCAAAGTGCTGTGATCTCATCCCGAGTAAAATATCTACAACCTCTATTATCGATTGTAAATCTTTCAAGCTACTACCTTCTTTATTCAACAATTGCTTGATAGAATAAATGATCTGGTCCTTCTTTTCGTAGTTATCACTCAAAATAAACTTTTGAATGTCAATAAACTCCAAAAGTTCAAAATCATGTCCTTTCAAGTTGCTATTACTATCAAGTTTATCAAAAAATTCCATAAATAAGGAATCTATCCTCAAATCTGAATTCATTTTATCAGCCACAGTCTTCAAAAACTCAAGATTGTTTCTTACAGAGTCTAGTTCCTCACCAGCTTTGTAAACCGCTCTTCCACCAGCTTCAAACAGAGAATAGAAGAAGTCAAGGCTACTTGTTATGATAGAGTAACATATCGATTTGTATTCATTCAGTTCTGAAAGCTGAGTCTCATCAATCAATAAGAAATTACCAGAATTTTGGTCATCTTCAAAATCCACTGTAAAGCTTAAGTCTTCGTCATAATTTGAGGACAGGTCGGCATCAAGCTCCTCCAAGTAGGCCTGCTGGTCAACATCCTCGATGTTTATATCAGATTGTTTCTCTTGAGGTATAATAAGATTATTGACATTGCTAGGTTTTGTAATCTTGTTTTTCTTTTCCATATCAGCTAGTGTATTAGATAGTGCAGTCATTAGGGTGGTAGCTAGATTCAAAGAAAATTGTGCTTCAATAGGAGGACAACTATTGTTAATGATTGTATTCTGAAACAAATATGGCTTCATATTGTTTATAACCTGAATAATTTTATCCACCTTTTTTGGATCAGTCTCTGATTTCAATTCTTCTGCTTTTGATGACAGTATCTCCTTTGATTTCGTTTGGAACTTATACCATTTCTTTGACATCACAGCTAAGTTATCCAAGTTGAAAATATCAAAGTTATCGCCAACTTCGAACAAACTTGCCCTCTCGATTAAGCAGAGGAACAGACTCTCAGTCGGCTGGTTAAATGTCTCAAATTCTTTTGTCACCTCTACGCAAACTTTCAAAATACGGATATCCAGTGGTCTAATCCTACTATCAAAGCTAATTTCAACTAATTTTTGTAACACTTCCTGATACCCTTGTAGACCCGCTACAGAGGGTAGTCTTGTGTATTCGTTTCTCATACAATTGGCAAGTTTATAAATCTCATCGGCCTGGTATTGTGTCTTGTAGTGATCATCAAACACCAGCTTATTCTTCGTAACATTCAACACAGTGATGTCTTTCTCATGTAGTAGGCTAACAATATTCCTCAGCGCTTGCAACAACGAGGCCGCCGCCTCATCTTCATTTTCTGCCATCTTATCGATAATACGGTTGAAAACAAACCTCTCAATATATGCCCACATCAAATCCGGAGTTACAGACTCCTCTATCTTCCCCGAGAACAGAGACAACGTCATCTTAGGCAAAATCTCGAAACAGATCAATTGCTTCAACTCTGGATCATTCCCTGATATCAATTCTGGCAAGTATATTTCCTGCATTAGCCTACTGAAATCTATCTGGATATTCCTGATCTGTACAGGCTGTTTAAGAGTCATATACTTAATATCATTGTCTGTAGTCCCGTTATACTTGTCGATAACATCTTTCACGTCCATATTATATACTCAATTTGTGTGGTAAGAAATATATCTAGTATCTTCCTTAAGAAAAATGTCTTCCCTTCTATTTTTTTTATTAAGTATTTGAAATTCTCGAATCGTGTTTCGAAGAAGTTTGTGTATTTCAAAAGTTCAAGGAAATGGAAAATAAAATGACTCAAGTTCCTATTTATAAGTTTTTGTGTGTGTTCTTACGTCTAGTTCCCTTTAAAAAAAAAAAAAAAAATTGAAAACATTCTGGGCTCCCTTTTTCTTCTTCCTCTCCCCCACCAAAAATTCGAGACATTTCATTACCCGGGTTTATAAAAATATCTGCTCTTGGTGGGATTCGAATGGGAGTACACCACGTGTGTTTTATAACATTTAACGATATTATTTCTTTCTTTTTTTTGCTTCTATTTTCGGAAAAACTTTTTGTTAAATTTTTTTCGGAAAAACATATTTTTCATACTGGGTTCTGTGAACAAGCACGGGTAGGAGAGGTAGAT
Organism: Nakaseomyces kungkrabaensis; assembly: GCA_030556385.1. Classification (NCBI taxonomy): domain Eukaryota; kingdom Fungi; phylum Ascomycota; class Saccharomycetes; order Saccharomycetales; family Saccharomycetaceae; genus Nakaseomyces; species Nakaseomyces kungkrabaensis. The sequence continues at coordinate 86,690 of JAKTPY010000006.1, read as the reverse complement.
CTCGGAACAATTCTAGACGGAAAAAAAAGAAAGAAAGAAAAATTTTGATGATCTTGTACATGATGCCCGTTACGTCATTTAGTATTTTTTTTGGTAATTTTTAAATACTGAAACCGTTTGCTATTTTTCGGACTTTTTCCTGTTGGGATTCATATCTTTTTCAGAGAGAGAGAGAAAATAACATGACATTTACATTATGTGTTCTTTAAGAAATGTATTTGATAGAAATTCTTTGTTTCTTTCTTTTTTTTTGACCTGCGAGATTTGTAGAACATATACGGGAAAGAAATATTTGGGTCATTGAATAAAGAGACGCAATACTAGTATTAATGTAATGTGACATTGTTTCGTTGTGTTATTGCTACAATTCTGCTTTCTTCATATAAAAAAAAGAAAGAAAAGAAAATCATTTTCTCTCTGGCTGAAAAAAAAAATACTTCGCTAAAACGAGAACTAAAAAAAATTAAAAAAATTAACATACGATTAAAGGGTCTTCGATCATTATTAGATAATCGCAATTCTATTTTATTAAATTATTTCCCTCCAAAAAAAAAAATTAAAAGAATTGTTGTTTGCATATAGGTTTTATTTGTCTTTTTATTTTATTAATTTTTGTATTTGTATCTTATAAATCATTAAGTCAAAAAGATAACGAATTTCTCCCCTTTTTTCTTTTCTATTGATCAAATTACTGGAGAAAAGTTCAATAAAAAAAACAATATGTTATCTAGCAAAAATAGCAGTTCTAAAGATCCTTTGTTATTCGAGATTAGACTGAATAGTGTCGAGGATGATATCATTTTGCTGAAAGGTAATCCCGAGGAGGCATCGTCGGTTTTCCTATCCGGAACCGTTGTCTTCTCTGTTCAGCAGCCAATCCACATTAAAAACATGTCATTGAGACTTAATGGTAAAATTTGCATGAATGTGCCCATGAAAAATAGCAACCAGAAGGGGCTGGCCACCAAGTATAATAAAGTCCAGCGAAGATTTTACTTGCATAATTGGGACGACTTTAACATCAAGAACTATTTCGCTAATTTATATGATAACTACGGTAAGACAACTATATCTAGTGAATCTGGTGTGACACCTGAACAAAGAAAAGCTAATGAGAGCTTACTTAAGAGGAAAAGAGCGAAATCTACAAACTCGATCCTATCATTTGGTAACTCTTCTAATTTGTCCTCATCAAATTATCATACCTTAGTTAGAGGTAACTACGAGTTTCCTTTCAATGCTATTCTTCCGGGTTCTCTGACGGAAAGTATAGAAGGTTTACCAAATGCAGCAATTACATACACTCTGGAAGCTATTATCGAGAGACCTAAACTAGCTGACTTGATTTGCAGGAGACACTTAAGAGTTATCAGAACTTTAAGGCCGGATGCCCTTGAGTTAACTGAGACTATATCAGTTGATAACACATGGCCTGAAAAGGTGGACTACTCTATTAGCATACCAGCAAAGGCTGTGCCAATCGGATCGAGTACAGCAATAGATATCGTGATATCCCCACTTCTCAAAGGCTTAAGATTAGGACCAGTAAAAATTCATCTGGTTGAAAATACACAATTATGTTCAACATTTGGTATTTCTAATCTAGGAGAGAGATTGGTGAATAAAGTTAAAATCAAGGATCCATACGGTCATTTGGCTAAATTAAGAAGAAGGAAGCACGCTCCAGTTATACCAGATGGAAGTGAAGAGTATGATAGTGATGAACTTGAATTTCAAGATAACTGGACTATAAATACTGCAATTGATATTCCATCCAACCTACTGAAATGTGTACAAGATTGTACCGTACTAAACAGTGTGAAAGTTCGTCATAAATTGAAATTCGTTATATGTTTGATTAATCCAGATGGACATGTTTCAGAATTGAGGGCCTCATTGCCAATCCAATTATTCATTTCACCATTTGTTCCAATCAAAACGAAAACACCTGAAGCCATAGAAAGAGACATTAAGCAATATGGTTCTTATTCTAATCTATTACAGAAACCAACCATTAATATTGGTACTTCATCAGGAAACACAAGTCCTATCCTTTTACAAGACTCAAGTATGACGCATGATGATGATGATGTTGTAAATGAGAACGAGGATATCATCTTTACTAGATCTAGATCAGCAGTCGAATTGTGCTCAATGGCTAACACCAATACAGAATTCAATCAGTCTGTAAATGGGATGTTAGTCCCACCTGATTACGGAAGTCACGTTTATGATAGAGTCTGGAATGGTAGGATGTCCCCTGTAGATGTTGTGTCTCAGTCTACAGTTCCAGTAGGACTTGGACTAAACAATGCTAATTCTGGAACAAGTACACCAGTAGGATTAGGTAGTGATATAAATCTTGATCAATTGAATTCTGATTTGCAAGGGCTAACTATGGAACGCGCTGGTTCTACTGAAACCCATTTAAATCATTCCTATTTCAATGACTTAGAAAGAATTCCTCCAAGTCCTTCTTTGACGCCCGCATTTGATCACATCTCCAGAGCCAATTCATTCTCGAAACTGGCATCATCTACTTCGTTGAGAAATGACTTCCAGAGCAAGGATTTATCTCGTGTACCTTCCTATGATAAAGCATTAAGAAGTGAAGTCTTGGGTGATGATCTACCACCTGCCTATCCAGAAGGGAGTACAATTGAACATCCGGAACCTTTTAAACTTGAGAGACCTCAATTCACTCACCAAAAATCTAATTCATCTTTGACAGTTCCCAAACGGAGATATTCAAATAATAACTTGAGCAGAAGTAACAATAGTTCATCTTCTTCTCTGAACCTCTTGCCAAATAGTGGATCCGGTTATTCGCAATCACCCCTTCAATCAAACTACCAAAAAAATAGTACTGTTAATAAGAAATTTGCGTTTGGAATGACACCGGTTGATCAGAATAATGAAGAACAAGCATCGCCGGTTCTTATGCAGAGATCATCTTCTAAAGGAAACTTTTCTCCTAGCCAAAGGTCAGGTTCTTTTGCTAGTTTGGTAGAGATTTTTACCAAGAAAAAGTAACTACCATTGCTATTTAACTTTTATAGATTTTTGATAATTTTATATTCCTGATATAAATTTAAAGAATACGATTACTCATGCTAATATTACAGGGTTAATAATTAACTTGAATTTCACGTTCAAGTTCATTTCAGTTTTCAGGTTCAAGATTCAAATAACTCATTCAAGTACATTTTGTTAGTATGTTGGTCTTCCCCATTCTTGCTAACATCTAATCAACATGGGCGTGTGGCGTAGTTGGTAGCGCGCTCCCTTAGCATGGGAGAGGTCTTCGGTTCGATTCCGGACTCGTCCATTTTTTAATTTTAATCACCATTTTTTTGTTTTTGAATTATTTAATGTTGAAGAATTTGAATTTTGAAAAAAGTGCATATTATTACAGTAGACTACATGGTTCCAATTCATGGTATCATATTTTTTTTAGTAAAAACATCTTTTAAGTAATTTATACAATCATTAGGTTTAAATGCAAATAAGAAAGAAATTCTAGATTTCTATACAAATCAGTATGAACGACCGAACATACAGTATTGAATGGCATTACGTTCACACTTAACACACTTTTGACCGTCTTGCAATGATGGTTGTTCGAATGGAATACATAGAGACTTAGCACCCATACTTGGAGCCTTATCATCTTCTTCAAATTCTTCACCATCGTCCTTTCTAGCAGAAGAATCCTTAATGTCTTCTTCACACTCCATAACACCACACCATGGGGCCACAATAACATTCTTCTTGTTCAAAGCTGGGACAAAATCCTTCCATTCGTTAACTAGAACTCTGTGACTGTCGTAAGATTCCTTAGCCTTTGCGTACAAATCGTTGTGGAACTCATCCAAAATTTCTGGAATACGAGTTTCCAACTCATCCATCTTAACAACGTACTTGCGAGAATCGTTTCTACGAACAACCATAACTTGACCTTGTTCAATATCCTTTGGACCGATTTCAATACGTAGAGGAATACCCTTCAATTCGTATTGAGAGAACTTCCAACCTGGAGTGTAGTTATCGTTGTAATCACCGAAGGCTCTAATGGAGGCCTTCTTCAAACGGTCTTCAACGTTCTTAGCAGATTCGTGAATATGCTTACGTTGTTCTTCAGAGGTCTTCTTAGTGATACCAACTGGGATAACGACAGCTTGGTTGCTGGCGACTCTTGGTGGGATGACCAAACCCTTGTTATCGGAATGAACCATAGCCATAACACCAATAACACGAGTAGATAGACCCCAGGAGTTTTGGTATGCAAAGATCTTTGGGTGTTCAGATCCAAGTGGGTTCTCAACGGATAAGTTGAACATCTTGGAGAAGTTTTGACCCAAGTGGTGAGAAGTAGCACCTTGGATACCACGACCGGTTTCTGGGATGTAACCTTCGACAGTGGTAGTGAAGTCAGCACCGGCGAACTTCTCCTTCTCGGTCTTTCTACCCTTAACCACAGGAACAGCCAGCAATTCTTCGTAAATCTTAGCGTAGAAGTCCAAGATTTGCATGACTTCGTCAACTGCTTCTTGCTTTTCCAAGAAGGCAGTGTGACCCTCTTGCCACAAGAATTCTCTGGTTCTTAGGAATGGTTGAGGGTGCTTGAATTCCCATCTGACAACGGAGTTCCATTGGTTCAATTTCAATGGCAAGTCTCTGTAAGATTGAACCCACTTAGCGTAGTATGGGTAGATGACAGTCTCGGAGGTTGGTCTGATGGCGATTGGTTCTTCTAGATCGGAGGAACCGGCCTTAGTGACCCAAGCGACTTCTGGTGCGAAACCTTCGACGTGGTCCTTCTCCTTCTCTAGGACACGGGAGGAGACGAACATTGGGAAGTAAGCGTTTTTGACACCAATTGCCTTGATCTTGGCATTGAAGTATTCCTGGATGGCCTCCCAAACGGCGTAGGATGGTGGTCTCAAGATGTAACAACCGGAGACGTCGTAGTAGTCCATCATTTCACCTTTGGTCAAGATCTGTTGGTACCAGCCTGGGAAATCCTTGGACTTGTCGACGGTGATACCGATCAACTTAGCGTCTTCCAAAGCGGCGTTGTTCTGTGGCTGAGCCTTCTTCTTATCCTTTGGTGGGGCTGGCTCCTTCTTCACTTCGACGGAGAAGTCGACGACTTGTCTGTAGTCAGCGAACTGATCCAAGTAGCTGCACAGCTCGGACTTCTTGATAACCAGGGACTCGTTCAATTGGAACGCGGTCTCTGGAGACAGCTCCTTCAAGTTCGAGTCCATCAACAACTTGAACTCAGATTCAGCGTTTTTCAAGTGAGCCAGGGTGAATGCCTTGGCAGTGTCACACTTGAAGAAAGTCTGGAACAGCTCATCACGGGCTAGTCTTGGGTCCTTCAAACCAGCAGCCTGGGCAATAACTGGGGATGGAGTGTTGGTGGTCTGCAACGCAACGACCACGATTGGCACTGGAGTAGCAGTCTTAGCAGTCTTAGGCTTGAAAACAAGCGACTTGACAGCAACAGCATCAGCTGGCTTATCAGCCAAACACAACTTGGAAAATTGCTCTTCAACAGACATTTTTTTCTAAAACAACAGAACAATTGCAGCGCTTGTAGCTCTTTCTTTTCTTCTGCTTGTAATGAGTTTTCCCTATTTTAAAGATCAGGTTACAGAAAAACGTTTAGATGCCTGTGATCATTGGAAGAAGAGATTACTTTCAGATCATTGCATACGCCAATTTTCTTTGAAAAATTTTGAAAAAAAAAAATTTTTGCGATGGCCCAAAAAAAAAAAAAATTTTTTTCAATTTTTTTCACCAAAAATTTTTGAAAAATTTCCTCGAGAAAAAAACAAAGCATTTTAAACAGCGATTTTCGCAGAGAAACACAGGCACAGCAAGAGAGCAAGAGAGCAAGACAGAGCAAGAGAGCAAGAGAGAGAAGGACTCCGTTTCTTTCTCTCTCTTGAAAGAGAAGAAAATAATGTGTCATTTAGGATGATCTTTATATTTAATGTTTGTAATTTAGTAATTTACTTATTGTTTTCTTGACCTTTATTTTAAAAAAAATAAATACAATAACAAAAATAACAAGAAATGTCTTTGTATATTAACGAGAAGACTGGTGCTGATGAGGCCGGTGTTGCTGGTTCTCAAGAACAGCCATTCAAGACTCCTGCTTATGCTCTGTACTCTGTCACTGGAGCTGAGCCTAAATTGTTTGTCTTCAAGGAGGCAGACAACGAGTACCAGGAGATTTCTGCCTCTGCTTTGAAGAAGGCCCGTAAAGGTTGCGAGGGTTTGAAGAAGAAGGCTGCTAAGGCCAAGGAACAGGAGGAGAAGAAGCAACAGCAGCAGGCTGACAACGCTGCCAAGCAGATGGCCGCCCTAAACATCAAGATCGAGGAGGACAAGTCCCTGCCAGAGGCCAAGAAGGCCAGAATTAACCAAGCTTACGATAAGGTCGGTGAAAGAGTCAAGGTTTCCGGTTGGATCCACAGATTGCGTTCCAACAAGAAGGTCGTCTTCATTGTCCTAAGAGACGGTTCCGGTTTCTTGCAAACAGTCTTGACCGGTGACTTGGCTGTCGCCCAACAAACTTTGGACTTGACCATCGAGTCCACTGTCACTCTTTACGGTACTATCACTAAGGTTCCAGAAGGTAAGTCTGCCCCAGGTGGTGTCGAGTTGGTTGTTGACTACTACGAAGTCGTTGGCTTGGCCCCATCTGGTGACGATGCCTTCACTAACAAGGTTGCCGAGGGTGCTGACCCATCCTTGTTGCTAGACCAACGTCACTTGGCCCTAAGAGGTGAGACCTTGTCCGCCGTCATGAAAGTCCGTGCCGCTTTGATGAAGTCCATCAGACGTGTCTTTGAAGAAGAAAACTTGACTGAAGTCACTCCTCCATGTATGGTTCAAACCCAAGTCGAAGGTGGTTCCACCCTTTTCAAGCTAGATTACTACGGTGAAGAAGCTTACCTAACACAAAGTTCTCAATTGTACTTGGAAACCTGTTTGCCAGCCCTTGGTGACGTTTTCTGTATCCAGGAATCTTTCCGTGCCGAGAAGTCCCACACCAGAAGACATTTGTCTGAATACACCCACATTGAAGCTGAATTAGCTTTCCTAACCTTCGAAGAATTGTTGGATCACATCGAACGTGTTATCTGTAAGACTGTTCAATACATTCTAGAAGACCCAGTTGCTGGCCCATTGGTTAAGCAATTGAACCCAGATTTCGTCGCTCCAGCATACCCATTCAAGAGATTGGAATACAAGGATGCCATTGAATGGTTGAAGGAACACGGTATCAAGAACGAAGAAGGTGAAGAATTTAAGTTCGGTGATGATATTGCTGAAGCTGCTGAAAGAAAGATGACTGACACCATTGGTGTTCCAATTCTTCTAACAAAGTTCCCAGCTGAAATCAAGTCTTTCTACATGCCTCGTTGTAAGGACGACAACCGTGTTACTGAATCCGTCGATGTCTTGATGCCAACTGTCGGTGAAATCACTGGTGGTTCTATGAGAATCAACACCGAAGAAGAATTACTAGCCGGTTTCAAGCGTGAAGGTATTGATCCAAAGGCCTACTACTGGTTCATTGACCAAAGAAAGTATGGTACCTGCCCACACGGTGGTTACGGTCTAGGTACTGAACGTATTCTAGCTTGGTTATGTGATAGATTCACTGTCAGAGATTGTTCTTTGTACCCTCGTTTCTCTGGTAGATGTAAGCCATAATCGCCCAAAAATAATTTGAACTGATCCATCAACTTTTTTTTTCTTATGCAACTCGTACGATTGATGTAAATACTCCTGTTTGTTTTCATTCTATTAGTATTTTTTCTTATTTAGTCTACTGAATATAATGTATTTATAGCAAGTTACGTAAGTTGAGAAATTGATATGAATAACGCCATGTTTAATAGACTGAAATAGTTCCAGATATCTATATTAGATATGTCAGCGATTACAATATAGTTTGTTTCAAGAGATTATGGATTGTGCTAACACATGGGAATGAATACAATAAACTAAACTTGCCAAGATACATTGATCTGTAGAAACCAAATAGGGTAGTAATTGACATGCAAGCCCGTTGAAAGATGTTTCCTCCTTTCATTTTAATGAACTTGTAAATTGGCCAGTATAGTTCATTATAAATGTTAGATCCGTTCGTTTCCATGTACTTGTAATTTGATAATTGACCACCCAGTTGCAATAGACCAATATGTACCATGAAGGCATCGAGTGTTCTTGACATCTTGAATTCTTGGAATACTGTATTGATTAAACCTGAAATGAAAGTTTCCACATGGTGTTCGCGATTTTTCATATGCATAGAAAGGGAAGGGTTATAAATAAGCAATGGTATCTTCCTGCCATCAGGGTTCTGTGGTAAATGTGGCAAAATATCGACCAATGTAGAATAATACAATAAAACGTTACTGTGGATCTCTGACTCCAGTTGGTTTACAGAGACTGCTCCTGTTGGATAGTAGGACAATTTAGGGATAAAAAGTATCGACGAAAGTCTATTCTTAGGGTACTTTTTGAAGAATTCAGAAAACTTGGACCAATCGCTTGCAGACTTTGGGTCAATATAGTTTAGGAAATCATCTTCGTCGTTGTGCACTTTGTATGTCCCAGCGTTTTCTAGACAGATAAACACTGTTAGCCCACGCCTATACAAATCCATAACTTGTCCTCTGATGATTGGGTCTCTCATATCTCCGAATACCAAGGCACTTTCACATTCCTCATCTGCAAGTACAGGATCAACCCGAAGTTGGTATACACCCCAGAATAGAATTACCGAAGTCACTGGAATTGAGAGCATTGCCCATGGGTTAGAGGCCTTTACTTTATCCAGCAAACTAATCCTTGGAAATATAGAGGCTTTTGAAATATTCTCATTAGTGTGATCTACTATTTTTGACCCTCTATTGAGCACTTTATCCACCAACTTCGATCCTTTACCAGTAATTATCTTTTCAGAGTCCTGGACATACCCACCGACTTCTGTGACCAATTTGTGTCCTCTATCGAAGAGCCTGTCTAAAAAATCTCGATTATCCATTTATCAATTAGGTTTATTCGATTGAAACTGCCGCTTATAGATATTTTCTATCACTCCTCCTGCCTTTATTAGTGATGACTACAAACTGAAGGTTGATTTTTTTTGCCTTTCAAATGACACTCTTCAAAAAAAAACTAAAAAAGAAATTTGTGTCAACTTCTTTTTTTTCAAGGGTCTGGCCAGATAAAAACAGAATGAAGCTACTTCTTGGTTTCTATCGGTAAGTTGGAATTATTTGAATCTCTCTTGACTACAAATGCCTTATCGACAGCTTTATCTGCATAGTCTGCATATTTTTTTTGCCATCCTAGGGGGAAAACTTTGGTTTTTCCGTAGTGACTTACGCATTATCTTTTTTTTGCCACAGGAATGCACGTAGCGAGATAGCCATTACACACACCCCTCCGTATCTACAGAAACACTCGTACAGTCCGAGAACGTAAATCAGCAATAAATTAAAAAAAAAAAAATGAATTACGCATTACGTCAGCCCAACACCTCGAGGTAAACGAAAGGGGACCAACTCCTTTTTTCTTCTCTGTGTAGAGCACCCCTATTTTTTAACTATAATACTCATCTCAACTTTATGCAATTCATTGCAATTCTATCAATGGGAAAATCTAACTCACAAGAACCAAATAGGGATACTCCGGTAAGTCCTCCTATTCTCCCTCCAAAAAATATAATATATAAGGATGGTTGTTTTCTTTGTAAATGTTTTCTGTCTTGTTCTACATTATAGACAATAGCAATATTACATACAAAACTAAAATTACAAGTAAAAGATGTCTACTTTTTTGGGTTTGAACAACCCTGTTCCAAGGGATTTACAAAGTGAGTCTCAGAAAGCTGCTAGAATTCTAAGAGATTTTGTTAAGCCTACTTACGGTGTGGATCAGACTATTCCGCCATACGTGCTACAAAATGCTAGAGGGTTGGCTATTATTACTGTGGTCAAAGCTGGTTTCCTGTTTTCCGGTAGAGCAGGTTCTGGTGTTATCGTGGCCAGATTGCCAGACGGTTCCTGGTCGGCCCCTTCTGCTATTGCCATGGGTGGTGCCGGTGCAGGTGGTTTGATTGGTTTCGAACTTACCGATTTTGTCTTCATTTTGAACTCTCAGGAGGCTGTGGACACGTTTTCAGAGGTCGGTTCTGTTACTTTCGGTGGTAATATCTCTGTTGCTGCAGGTCCAGTCGGTAGAAACACCGAAGCTGACGCTACCGCATCTACTGGTGGTATCGCCTCTGTATACACATATTCTAAGAGTAAAGGTCTTTTCGCTGGTGTATCCGTTGAAGGTTCTGCCTTGATAGAAAGAAGAGATGAGAACAAGAGTGCTTACGGTAGTCACGCAACAGCTAAGAGAATCCTTGCTGGTGAGGTTGAACCATTATCATGCATGGATTCATTGTATTCCATTCTTGAAACTAGATGTTTCACTCCTGCAAACAATCCAAATTACGTTCCATACGACCAAATGGGAGACCGTTACTACGATGATATTCCAGAATCCTTCTCCGAGTATGAAGGTAGACACGGTAGAGGTAAGAACGGATCTTATGTTCCAAGAAGTAGAGCCAGGTTTGACAGAAATGGCGGCTATAACCAACAGCAGCCTCCACCACAAAATCAATATGATAGACAATATTACGATAGAGCATCAAATCCGCCTCCTCAAGGTGCTCCACCACAGCAGGATAATCAGCAAGTCCATAGAGTGCCACCTCCATTTGATCCAAATGTAAACAATGCACAGGCGCCGGCTGCTAATCCTAGGCCATTGCCTCCACGTCCTGGTCAAGGCCAAATCAGAGCTAAAGCATTGTTTAATTATACAGGTCAAGAACCCGGTGATTTATCTTTCAGCAAGGATGACATTATTTTTGTGGTCAAGAAGACAGATTCTACTAATGATTGGTGGACTGGTAACGTCAATGGTAAAGAAGGTATCTTCCCAGCCAATTACGTTGAATTGATTTAGTTTAGTGTTTGAGTGTGCAAAACGCACACTATTTGTTTCTATATGTAGTATATCTTCTTACTGTTTTATAAAATATAATCCTGTTTCTTAACTGCATAACTGAGGTTTTGTAATGCTATAAATTTTATAACTTAAAAAAATACAATTTATTGGTGTCAATTCACTATTTATTTTTTATTAGGTTGTCTCCCAAGTTGACTTCAATTTCATATTTAGTTCACCAAATCCTGAAAGACTTACAAAATAAATGACCCAAAAAAAAAGAAAGAAAGAAAAAAAGAAATTTGACAAAAAAAAAAAGAAATTATCCGGAAAAACTAAAATGACGTAGTTAATTTCTTTTTTCCGGAAAAAAGAAATTAAATTGCTTTTTTATGTTTATAGTCAATATTGCTTTTTTTTTAATCACAAACATCATCAATAAGATTTGAAAATTTAAACATATATAAGGGGACAGAATGAACAATATTAATTTGGAATTGAGTTAGATTATTATTTTATTATAACACATACAACAACATCAAACAATTGTGAATACAATTACAAATACAAACAACAAACTAACAATAATAACTCAAAACAAAATGTCTGCTCCAGTTTCTTTAAAGGTTAACGCTGCTTTATTCGATGTTGATGGTACTATCATCATCTCTCAACCTGCTATTGCTGCTTTCTGGAGAGATTTCGGTAAGGACAAGCCATACTTTGATGCTGAACATGTTATCCACATCTCTCACGGTTGGAGAACTTACGATGCTATCGCTAAGTTTGCTCCAGACTTTGCTGACGAGGAATACGTTAACAAGCTAGAAGGTGAAATCCCAGAGAAGTATGGTGAACACTCCATTGAGGTCCCAGGTGCCGTTAAGCTATGTACCGATTTGAACAAGTTGCCAAAGGAGAAGTGGGCTGTTGCTACTTCTGGTACCAGAGACATGGCTCAAAAGTGGTTCAAGATCTTGAACATTGAAAGACCTGAATACTTTATTACTGCTAACGATGTTAAGCAAGGTAAGCCATTCCCAGAACCATACATCAAGGGTAGAGAAGGTCTAGGTTTCCCAATCAACAAGGAAGACCCATCAAAGTCTAAGGTTGTGGTCTTTGAAGATGCTCCAGCTGGTATTGCTGCCGGTAAGGCCGCTGGTTGTAAGATCATTGGTATTGCTACCACCTTCGATGTTGACTTCCTAAAGGAGAAGGGTTGTGACATTATTGTCAAGAACCACGAATCCATTAGAGTTGGTGGTTACAACGCTGAAACCGATGAGGTTGAATTTATCTTCGATGACTACTTATACGCCAAGGATGACTTGTTGAAGTGGTAAATATAATTTATGAACTTTCTACTTTTCTTCAATATTCCTATTCAATTCCTTTTATGTACTGTTATAGACAATAATTTTTTACTGCATTTATAGACATTTTAAAAATTCTTTCTGATCTACATTATTCTTTCTTCACCTTTATTATATATAATATTATATTTAGGCCCTCTACCCTAAATCAACATCAAAAAAATAAAAAAGGTCGTACCCGGATTCGAACCGGGGTTGTTCGGATCAAAACCGAAAGTGATAACCACTACACTATACAACCATAGTAATCACTGTTGTACGTACTTGAGAGACTTGGATAGGAATTCACATTGGGGATGTCTTTTATCTTCATAAACTTGAACTTTAATGTGAATATGACCCAGAGATATCAAACTTCACCCTGAGCTCTAGTATATCATGTGCTCCCTACAAAGATTCCTATTTTTCATAAACAATGTCATAATAAAATTGTAATAAAAACTCATGCTGATAACCATCATTCAAACTTGTCTATTGTACAGTTGGTTCCGCTAACAGTATAAATAGGCTAGTTAATATTTACGAATGTGTGTGAAAGCAAATACCATCGCTCAATAATTTGCCATAAACTAAAAATATTAATTATTATGCAAATATGCAAATCTGAAATATACAGATTAAATATTTTGTCGTAAGAAGATTAAAAATAATTAGTTAAATAAAAGACAAAAACAAAACAATAATAACAAAAGTGGTATCATAAAATCGTAAATCGTTATATTGGAATCGATTGATTCCTGTGCTATCTGATAAAATCTGCCATGACAAGAGTCTTGTGGTGAAGATTGATATACCGTTAAATATTCAAATTGGATGATTATTAAACGTGGAAAAGCTAACACAAGATCGATTTGGGTTTCTTCATTTTCTTCAGTGCTTCTTCTCGTGAAATTTCCACATAACCATTTGATGTTACCATATAAAGTTTCAAGTGGTGATTTTTCATCCTCCAGAACTCTCTATCATTACAGTGGGTTCCAAAAGTTCTAAATCTACTATTTCCAACAGTTTTCTCTTCACACTTCGTACTTACTGAGTTAGCTGTTTTGAATGATGGTGATTCCACAGGACAACAGACAATTTTACCCATCCAACTTGAATGTTCTACAAAAGACCTAATACAACGCAAATTATCTTTGATATATCTTTTACGAGACAGAATCTTTTGTGGTGGCATCCATTTAACATCCTCTGTTTCACTGTAAAACCCTCTATTAGCACTTACCGTTGATGCTGCTCTACTCCTAGCAATTCGTCTTTGTTCATAATAGTAATCATTCTCATTAACGTGTAGTAGACCTTCTTCCGCATAAATTGAGGTCACAGGCTCAGGCTCTATAGCCTCATCATCATCGTCATCATCCAGTCCAAATTCTTCCCCATCATCTTCATCATCGTCATCATCATCATGGTCCTGTACATGTTGTGATCTAATTTCATTAACCGGTTCCTGTAAATCCGAGGTAGCGTGGTCATTCTCTTCGTTGGAGTTTGGTGTAATAGGCATATCTGATTCATCAGAAAGGTTAGATGCTTCATGAAAGCTTCTCATTTCCTGTTCAAGTATACTTACATGTTTCCTCAGCATTTCCTCACATCTTTCAGAAGGGAAATCCTTAGAAGACTTTGGATTATCTTGTACCGGAATGTTTTTATCCTCGTCTAGAATATTGAAATTTGGCAATTGATTGTCCAGCAATATCGGTTTAGCTAATTTCTTACTATCCTTAGACTTGTTAGATTTAAATATATCAAGGAATTTGCGTAAATTGTTTTTCTTAGCCTCAACCTTTGTTTTTTTTGATTCTGTGGTGAATGTCCTAGCCAACTTACGATTAGGTGATGCATTCCCTAAATCAGTGGTAGTGAAGCTTCTCATTCTCGAACTTGTACCTGCTGTTTGAGGTGTATTAACATTGTCATATCCCTTTGGTTGAACTAAAAACAATTCTCTATTAAAAATGGTGGGTGTCGATCTTATGTTCGATCCTATAGTTGCACTCCGATGCCTTCTGCCTCTATGGCGTCCACTATGCCTGCGTCTTCTTCTTGGAACGACTCTATAATCAGGCACTTGGCGCTCATCCAAGTCAAGGGCTACGTTCATACCCATGTTCAGGTACATTGACCAATTCATGAGTTCATCGATGTTGGCAAACTTGATCATAAACTGCTCAGTCTCACAGCGGAGTCTCAAAGCGTTCGCTCTTTTCTTGTAGTCGACTGGCATGCCCATTCTGGCGTACTGTAAAGTGTATGTCTTGTGCAATCTTGTCGCTGAGCAGTAACTCTGCTTGTTTTCATCCAGTTTCTTAGCTAATTTCTGGAATTGCTCCTGTGGTCTTTCCCTATTGGCAGCCAGTGCTTTTGATTCCGAAGCCGAGGCAACCGCCGACCTCTTAGCTGCAAATGTCGACAATAGGAACCCACGAGTCGTTGTCTTTGCAGCGCCTTCACCGAGCTTATTGTCATGGTAGTTTCGCACATCCTTCATGTAATCTGGCTCCAGTGTGTACAGATTCAGCTGCGTAGAGTTCAGTTCCAGGATGTAGGTCCTCCAACCTCTCTGTGGCGATGGATCAAACGGCGACAACCACTCCAACTTCACTGAGGCAACAGTGGTCTTGTATATCGTTGGCGTGTACACGGGTGGTTTTGCGTCTGGATCACACGGCACAATGTGCTCCCATATAGGAAATGTAACGTGTCTGTTCCAGTTCACTTCATCGTAGCTTGGGGGTAAAACGGGCAGCGGGTCGATATACTCATACAAGCTATTATTGTTGCTGTTGCTATACTGTACCTTCTTCGAATTCGTGGTGTATGTAGTAGTTGCAGAACTAGTCGTGAGATCATCCATCGACATCCCCGACGCTATAGTCGACGTCGGTGATCTATCCTCCATCCTTCCAATATATGATGTTCCAACCTCCTTTAATGCCTTGATGCAATCTCCTTTAATATGCCTTGATGCACTTCTCCTTTTTGCAATGCAGTGTACTATGGGCAGCTTTATATACTTTTCTAAGATAATGGCCCTTTCAGCAATCTTATCAAATATGTAATGTGTCGTTTGCCCTATCAAGATACTATCAACTATTCCAATAATATGCAATAGTTGTATATAAAGAGAAAAATATACCAAAAAACCCCTCTCCATAGATAAAAAAAAAACAGATAAACACAGAAACCTCCGTAGCACCTCACACGCAGAGAGAAATACCAAATTATGACGTCATTTCATTTTCAATAGAATTAAACATCATATTATACGTGTAATCACACCACAAACTCGTACAATATAATATCCAATCACACGTAAACAAAACGTGATGGTACGTACAGTATAACACAACATGTGATACACGTATAAAAGTACAAACTCGTTTAGAAACGTGACTGTCATTGAGGACGGAAAGGAAAATTTTTTTTGGGTACGGGGGAGAGGAGAGGAACGGAGGGGAGGGGCCCTTAACATTGCCGTAGGAAGAGCTCACAGAGTTTTTTTTTTTTTTTTTTGTTTTTTTGTTTTTTTTTTTGTTTCTCGAGAGATGATGGATAATTTCTTTTAAATTTTTGAGATAATCCTTTAACTTTAAATTTTGATTTCTATTTGATTTATTTATTTATTGCAAAGGGTTTCTTTGTTTTTCCTTTTTTTGTTGTTATTTTTTGGAGGGAGAGGGATCTTTAATAATAATGTCTCGTTTCCAGAACTCTCCTGCGGTTACTGCTGCTAATACGGCGATGGCTGTGAATACAAGTAACATGATGAACTTTAATAATAGTAATACGAGCAGTAGTGCTAATAACGGTGGCAGCGACGACTCTACTATTGTCGGGCTGCACTACAAGATCGGGAAGAAGATCGGTGAGGGGTCTTTTGGTGTTTTGTTTGAAGGTACCAATATGATCAACGGGATGCCCGTTGCGATCAAGTTTGAGCCCAGAAAGACTGAGGCACCACAGTTGAAAGACGAATACAGGACGTATAAGATCATGACCGGTACCCCCAATGTCCCACAGGCGTACTACTTCGGCCAAGAAGGACTACACAATATCCTGGTCATTGATCTGCTCGGCCCCTCTCTGGAAGACCTCTTCGACTGGTGTGGGAGGAAGTTCTCCGTGAAGACCGTGGTCCAGGTCGCAGTGCAGATGATCACGCTGATCGAGGACTTGCATGCCCACGATTTGATATACAGAGATATTAAACCAGATAACTTCTTGATCGGGAGACCAGGACAGCCAGACGAGAACAAGATCCACTTGATTGACTTCGGTATGGCAAAGCAGTACAGAGACCCCAAAACAAAGCAACACATCCCGTACCGTGAACGTAAGTCCCTGAGCGGTACCGCAAGATACATGTCCATCAACACTCACCTCGGCAGAGAACAGTCAAGAAGAGACGACATGGAGGCTCTGGGACACGTGTTTTTCTACTTCCTAAGAGGACAGCTGCCTTGGCAAGGTCTAAAAGCACCAAACAACAAGCAGAAGTACGAGAAGATTGGTGAGAAGAAGAGAACTACCAACGTTTACGACCTAGCTGCTGGATTGCCTGTGCAGTTCGGTAGATACCTAGAAATCGTTAGAAACTTGTCCTTTGAGGAAACTCCAGATTACCAAGGCTACCGTAAACTATTGCTGTCCTCGCTAGATGACCTAAACGAAACCGCAGATGGCCAGTACGACTGGATGAAGTTGAACGGTGGACGTGGATGGGACCTGACAATCAACAAGAAGCCTAATTTGCATGGGTACGGTCACCCAAATCCACCAAACGACAAGTCCAGAAGACACAAGAACAAGATGACTAACCCATTGCATCAACTATCAACACAACAACAGATGCAATACCAAGACCAAGGCCACCACGGCCAACCTAACAACCATCAAGCAGGTATTGGTGGTGGAAATGGGGATAGCTACAACCAAATGCAAAATAGAAATAACGGGGCTGCTGCTAACGCCAACGGTAAGAACCTAGACCCTACTTCATACGAAGCTTACCAACAGCAACTACAACAGAAGTACAACAATCAACAAACACAAAGACCACAACGTCAACAGCAAATGCCAGTGCAGAACCAAAGGGCTCAAGACAACGGTGCTGCCGGCAGAAACTACAATAATGCTGCACAAGGTCAGGACATGGCTGGCAACAGGTACAGAGCACAACAAGAGCCAAACTCTGCTCCACAGGTAAACCAACCTCAAACTGCTGCCCCACAAACCCACAACAATTTCCATCAGCACACTGAACAAATGGACAACGAATATCACTCTGCCAGCTCCGAAAAGGGATTCTTCTCAAAGTTGGGCTGCTGTTAAGGGATTCTGCCCATTTACTTTTGAACAAATTCTTTTAACGCAATGTCATAAATTCATTATACCATTAAAAAAAACATTAAAAAAACATTAAAAAATAACACAAACAAAACAATATCATAATGAAACAAATAGTAACACTTTAAAATCGAGATTATACCGAAGATACAAGCTCTTCTTAATTGATAGAAAAAGCTAAACAATTCCGTGTAATAAGTAATATCTAACTTCCCTATTTTTATTTCGCAGAACTTACATTTTTTGAACGTTGTATACTATGTACAGATAGATTTTTATTCAAAAAAAACATGTCACTATAAAGCACTTTTATTTCTTTATTTCACAAACTTAAAATATCTATAAAAAACAATAAATGCATTATATTATCATCATTATCATTATCATGTATCTGATGTAAGGTCGATTATTTCTATTTCATCTTCGTCCTTATTAACCGTCTTAGGATCATGATTATCATCATCACTAGCATTGATGTCATCTATCACAACCGGCGTATTAGACTCGGACTTATCAATATCATCATCGAGAACAATTATGTCAAGGGTGTTGTCATCTGGAATATTTGCATCCTTATCATCTTCCACACACCACTTCTTATCTAACTCGTTTCGTTGTTTAGCAGCCATTGCAGCCAACTGAGAAGGTTTCATACGCCGTATTGTGCTTCGTAACACATCATCGTCTCCTAGTAAAGTACCGAGACGGGTACCTTTCCCTCCCGTAGGATTCTTGCCAACTCTATTTTGCTGTTTTCGTTGAGGTTGTGTCGCCAAGTTACCACGAGGTGTAGCCCCGAGTCTAGCACCACTACCTTGGAAATGATCCTTAAGTCCCAGCTGATCAATACACCACTGTCTAGCCGACAGCTCATCTAGCTTACTATAAAACCGCTGATCATGTGGTCCAAACACGTTATGTGTCAATTCATGTAGCATTGTCCCAATGAGAGACTCCCAAGGTAGAAACCTGAACTCGTCCAGCGGGTCCCTGAGTCTCAACATGATCTTCTGACCGTGATTCACATTCATGCCCAAAAGACTACGGTCCTTAGGATAGAACTCTACAAGTGTGGTCACTTTGAACCCATTTTCCCGCATCAATAGACTCACACTGTGAGCTATATCCTTGAGCAACTTGAGAGCATCTTCTTTACCTGGTTTCTTCTGCAACACAGCTATCTTCTTTATATGCGGATGTGGCAGTTCTGCCATTATTTGCGTTTGAGCAATGTGTGTTGATTCTTAGTGTTTGGTACAGTGTGCTTTGATTTGCTCATCGCATCAATTTTTTATTTTTCAACTTTAACTGAAAGCCTTATTTGACATAATTCAGCACATATTGACATAATTCAGAACATATTGACACTTTATTATAACTAATATATTCAGAGATATATAGCCTTTAGAATTAAAAAATAGTTAGACAAGGATGATGATATATAGTAATATTTATATAAAAAAAAACAATACCTGTATTTTGGAAGTAATGAAACGTAACGTTATAGTTGCAGTCTCCTGCTATCAAGGAAGTGCTCAATGTAGTAGTGGCGCACTACCCATATTATGGTGATGCAGTGTGACCTGTGTACTATGGTGTTTTTAAACAATTATGGCCATATGTTAATATGAAATAACTTCATCAGAGAGTTAATAGGGTATAACTTCGTTAGAAAGTTGAAAAAGTAATTTTTTTGTACATGTAGTCTCTTAAACTCCAAGAGTATAGAGAGTTCAGTAGTGGGTATCGATCTGCATTTCCATTTCCATGAGTTTCTCTTTCATTTGTTCGGCGAGCGTGGTGGTGGGCCACTAGAGATACTATCCTGCCTCGTCATGTGGTCACCGGCACTGCTACTCATCCTACGACGGATGATAGACTCTCTCAGTCCGCTAGGATTGGTTACGGGCAAGTTATTGCTGGAAGTGTTCGGGTCAATCACATCTTCGGGACTCTTCACACCGGCCTTCTTCAAGGCATAGTCACCACTGTCAAAGTACTTCCTGCCTTGCATCCTGTGCTTAAAGATATCTTTCCGCGAGGGCAGCTTCCCGTACATCTTGTATAACTTCAACTCCTGCTCATTCAGCTTGGACACATCCACCCCGTTCTTGTCCACCCCGTTCGTCAGGTCCAGATGACTGTTCGTAGGGGAAATGCTCTCATCATTACGTTGTCCAGGCTCTAACGACATATTTCCTTCTTTTCTGCTTGGTTGTATTAAATGTTTAAGTTGTAGTTTGCTTTAATGTTAAAAGACCCCCCCCCCTATGTACTTTTCACAACTTTTCGCCTTTTTTAACCAATTTTTTTTTTTTTGCGTAGAAAAGGAAACCCCGGTTTTATTACCTCTTTTCTATTGCAACGATTAAGGTAAAACTCTCATTTGCACGGACTAAACCAATGATGAATACACGAATTTGGACGCTTGTAGCGGTGGTTTTACAGCTGTGCTGTTGTTTTGCGAAGGAGGCACGGGAAACGGTCGATTTTAGCGGGTACAAAGTGGTGAGACTATGGCTGAACGGGACTGACTACGACTCTACCCACCAGATGCTGCGCGATGTGGTTAAAACGCACGACATGGATGTGTGGACACACTCGAGCACGTTTGTAGACGTCAGAGTGCCCCAGGATACAGTGATATCGACTGCACACAACGTTTTGATCACTGACTTGAACCAGGCTATAAGGGATACCATGCCCGGTGAAGACGGAATTGCAAGAGGTGAAGGAGACCAGACGGTGTTTGGTGGCAGTGCAGACGACGACCTCGTAAGCGCTACGTCTATGTTCTTTGATTCATACCGTACGCTGGACGAGATATACGGGTGGATGGACAGGCTGCAGGAGTCATTCCCTGATATCGTGAAGATTGAGGTGGTTGGCAAGACGTACGAGGGACGTGAGCTTCGTGCGCTGCATCTCTGCGCGAGCAAGAAGGACGCAAACCCAGAAAAGAAGACCATTGTGATCACTGGAGGGTTACACGCACGTGAGTGGATCAGTGTCTCCAGCGCCATGTGGGCCGTTGCCCAGCTCGTTGGTCGCTACGCTCTTGGAGACCCCAAGGAGACCAAGTACCTTGAAGGGCTTGACTTCCTTGTGATCCCAGTTTTCAACCCTGATGGATACGAGTACACGTTTACGAACAACCGTCTGTGGCGTAAGAACAGGCAGCAGACCTTCATACCGGTGTGCCAAGGCATAGACATTGACCACTCGTTCGGGTACCAGTGGGAGGCCAACCACGTGTACCCATGCAGCGAGGAGTACAGCGGAGAGGCGCCCTTTGAGGCGATGGAGGCGAAGTCCTGGAACGAGTACTTGAGCAACGTGAAAGGCGAGTACAAGATCTACGGGTACTTGGACCTGCACAGCTACTCGCAGGAGATCCTGTACCCATACGCGTACTCATGCGAGGCGGTCCCTAGGGACCTCGAGAACCTACTGGAGCTGGCTTACGGCTTAAACAAGGCCGTGCGTACGCAATCGGGCCGCAACTACGATGTCGTCGCCGCGTGCAAGGACCGCGGCGCCGACCTGACACCTGAACTGGGCGCCGGCAGTGCGCTGGACTTCATGTACCACCACCGGGCACACTGGGCCTTCCAGTTCAAACTGAGAGACACCGGCAACCACGGGTTCCTGCTCCCACCAAAGTTCATCCGCCCCGTGGGGAAAGAGACATACGCCGCACTGTGCTACTTCTGCGACTTCCTCCTCGACCCAGAGATCTAAAAATTTCTATTAATTACTACATAATATACAAAAAATAATAAAATATAAATATAAAATAACAATTCAATACACTGACTCCTCGTCTGAGGACGACTCAAATGCCGATGTATTTATAGACGAAAGAGTCTTAGCATCATCCACGAACCACGGCATGTCGTTATTCTTCCCTGGCACGAGAGCGAGCACGCGCTGGGGCTTTGCCTCTGCGCGTGCAGGCTTCTCGTTTGAGTTTATCTTGCGTATCACCGCGAGACATTTCTCGGTGATGGACAGTTTACGTTCTTTCTCCATTGTGTTGTGATGTGTTGGTGAATTTTAGATTACTGTAATATGAATCACAAATACATCTCTTTATATATGTAGTACACACTACACTACACTACACACACGTGTGTAATATACATATAATGCACTGGGGGGTACATGTGCCTCATATCGAAAGATGACTCGAACATCACCGATTACGGTAAAAACTCCGGGCTTTTTTCAAAACGCCGTATTCCACAAATTTTGTTCCCCTCAGAAAATCGAGCACGGACTAGGAAAGTGTATCCCACGACCCCTTAAAAAACCAAAATTTTAAATAAAAAACCACCACGTGCGCGGGAAAGTACTGTTACCGCCACGTGGGGAGGGAGAGGCGGCTGTACTTTCGTTGTGATAGCAATACAGTCACACGTGTCTGTAATACACAAAGATACAAATGCCCCCCATATATAAATGCATATAAACAAGGTGTGCTTGACCAAGTGCTCGACCTCATCTCTCTCTGTCTGTCTTCTTTGGTATTTTGTGTTTGAACTGAGGTGTGCATGTGATAACACGTTCACAATGATACGGGTGCACTCGAAACAATAGTTTCTCCTAATACCAGATATTTTTATGTATTTATGTCTATGTATTTCTAGATAACGATTTACAAATGTGTACATTCTCTCTTTGTATTTATGTATTTTATATACAGAGATAACATGAGGTATCTACTCAAACAGTGTGATGTCTGGGTGTTATAGTCATTTTTTTTTTTGGAGATAAGCTTTTAGGAGTTCGAGGCCCGAAGAGAGATGACACAATTTTTTTTTTTTCCATATTTAAAGGTGGGTGATTATTTAAACGGTTGATTATTTGTTTGATTCAGTAATTCCTTTATTTTTACGTAATAAACACTGCAAGAGTCATCTTTGGTAAAGACAATACAAAATGGGTTTGGAAGAGTTGGAATCGAGATACGCTCCATTCTTGTCTAAGAGAATGGAGAACCGTCGCATGATGAAGTTCTGGGACGACGAAGTGTTGGGCGATGACGTCATTGAATTGACCGCTGGTATGCCAAACGAGCAGTTCTTCCCCATCAAGGCCGTGGATATGACTATCGTTAACAAGCCGTTCGAGTCCGACGAGGACACGTCCAAACACATGCACGCCAGAATGTCCACTTACGAGCCTGCATCGTTGCCAATTGCCAGGACTTTCCAGTACAACGAGGTCGAAGGTTTGCCTCAATTGAGAGACTTTGCCAAGTACCTGGTGAACAAGATCAACAAGCCTGCCTACGCCGAGGAAGACTGGGACGTGCTGCTGTCCAGCGGCTCCTGTGACTCCATGTTCAAGTTCTTCGAGTGTTTCTGCGACGAGACCTGCACTGTGTTGATGGAGGAATTCACCTTCACTCCAGTGATCTCTCACGTTAAAGCCACCGGCGCAGAGTGTATCCCATTGAAGATGAACTTGACTAAGGACCCAGCTAAACAAGGTATCGACGTCGACTACTTGACTGACCTACTGGAAAACTGGGAATCCGGCCCATACAAGAACCGTAACAAGCCAAGGGTATTGTACACCATCTGCACGGGTCAAAACCCAACCGGTGTCACCATCCCACTAGAAAACAGAAAGAAGATCTACAAGCTGGCTCAGAAGCACAACTTCCTAATCTTGGAAGACGACCCTTACGGTTACTTGTCCTTCCCACCATACAACCCAGAAAACCCAATGAAGAACGACTATTTGGAAGAAGGTTTCTCTATTGAGAAGTACACCAAGGACTTCCTTGTGGACTCGTTCATGACCATTGACACTGATGCCCGTGTTGTGCGTATGGAAACTTTCTCCAAGGTGTTCGCTCCAGGTTTGAGACTTGGTTTCCTTGCCGGTAACAAGTTCATGATTAACAACTTGTTGGAGTACGCTGAGATCACAACAAGAGCCCCAAGTGGTGTCTCCCAAGCCGTTTTGTACAGTACTTTGGAAACCTTAGCCGAGTACCAAGACGGTGACAACAAGAATGATAAAGCTGTGGTTCACGAGGCTCTTTTCAAGGGTTGGATGCACTGGATCATGAAGGTTGCTGCTCAATACACCCATAGAAGAAACATCACTTTGAAAGCTATGTACGAAACCGAAGCTTACAAAAAGGGTTACTTCACTGTTGTCGAACCATCTGCAGGTATGTTCGTTGGTGTCAAGGTCCTATGGGACAACGCTCCAAAGAAACCTGAAAATATTCCAGAACAAATGAAGAAACTAGACAGATACTTGGTCAAGAACGGTATCAAGACCGTCCTGGGCTACAGAATGGGTGTCTGCACTGAATTTTCCCACGATAACTCCGACTTCTTGAGAGTCACTATCGCCTACGCCAGAGACGACAACCAATTGGTAGAAGCCTCCCACAGAATCGGTGCCGGTATCGAAGAATTCTTCAAGAACATGTAATAGCATATAACATCATTATAAATATTTTATATTTTTGTTATTGATAAAATAAACAAAAAACAACAACCGGGTATACATAAATGTATATATCTATTTCTTTTTTTTTTATTACGTGAAATGCTCTTTAGCTGCATGCACTAGCTTATCCTCCTCGAGATGTGCTTTAACACCATACTTGCTTTCCATCACCTGGATCACGCGCTCAACATGTTCCTTCACACGATCATCAAGTTCCAGACTAAAACCCCGGATTAGCGAGTATTCATGAGTCACTTTACCACCTAGCGCTCCAATTGTACTCTTCGCTTCTTCCCACACATCGATGGGGACCTTCTTTGCAGTCTCGTCAAACGACAAAATATAGGAACGTCCGTGTGCAAGCACTACGGGGCACATGAGACACAGAAACGTTACACCGATCAACAGGTACTGTATAGTTCTCATCGTGCTTATAATTTATTTGGGTTATTTTTACTATTCTATATTGTGTAATATCAAGATTGAAAATCAGAAATGATCATCTCTCTACCGGTTGGCTTATATATTCGATTTCGGTTTGGGCTCATCGTTCCGCAATTCTCGGTTTCTTCATTTTTTTTCAACCAAAACTGAAAACCGATAGCTGAAAAGAAATAGACCCACACACCACACCTAAAACTACCCATTTTCCCTTCTATAATCCTAGAGGACCCTTAAAAAAAAGATAAAATAACGGCCAACATCCCCCATTGTGCTGTACTACTCCCCCACAGAGGTACATTTTGCTCACCGCGGGACAAGAGAAAGTGTGAATAAAAATAGCGAAGGGTATTTTTCTCGCTTCGTAGGGGGGGCTTATTTTATTTTGGTACGCAAGGTTCTGTGGGTTTTCTTTTCCTCGTAAAAAAAAAGGGTTTCGACTTTCTTTTCTTTCTTTTTTTTCTTTTTTCACCATGACTCAATTTTTATCGCAACGCAAAAGAGACGCTACAAAAATGAGTCCCTTTTAGGTCACGTGTGGGTTATTTATATAATATAACTTGTTTAATGAGAGGAGTAGTTGGAAGTTAATAACATTAATAGCGAAAAGAAAAAGCGATTATCAAGAATTATAAAAGAACTTTATTTTCTATTTATTTTTTTAGTTATTTTTTTTTAATTTTTTTTTAATTGTTCTTTGGTCGTTAATTAAATTGGGTATTAAAACAAAATAGACGAAATTGATCGTAGTGAAATTGAAAGTAAATCGTAAGAAAAGGTAAAAGAAAAGAATAGAAAGAATTATAATGGGTCGTCCAAAATGTTTTGTAAAAAAAATTGCTCTCTTAGTTTTTAATTTAGAACAAATCTTGAGAGAACAAGTCAACGTAAACAGCTGGGTTAACTGCTTGGTTCAAAGAGGCCACAGACAACAATGTCTGGGCCTGTGTTGGACTTAACCAGCCACCTGGGATGATGCCATCTGGGACATCGTATGGGCCAACGTAGCTCAACTGGTCTTGCTCATTGACAAACACGATTGGGATTGGCAGCTCTTGTAGAACTGGTTGGTCTACAACGGAGCCATCCGTGACAACAACCAAACCTTGCAATATTGGGCTTATTGATTGTAGGAATTGTGTGTTGATGTTAGAAGCATAGATAATTGGGACCATTGGAATAGTATTTGTGGTGTTGTATGCTGCTGGGTTAGAGAAGTTGGAGAACTCAGTTCTTAGGACAGAACTTCTATCGAAGAACTTTGGTGGACCGCTACGGTAGAAGTAGTGGGCTGTACCATTCACGTCTAAGACTCCAGACACAACCTTCTTGGCAGGAAGGCCGCCAGAATAGACCTTCTTGTCGCTACCAACAATAATTGGACCACGGTTGAGCGTGCTGGTTTGGTTAGCAACTGGAAGACCATCCTCGAAATCTGCGGCAATAACAACACTCTTGTTAGTATTGAATAAAATAGAAGAGAAGAAACCTAGGTTGTCAAGGGTGTCCTGGTTAGCAATAATCAAAACAGATCCATAAGAACCATCATCTAGAGTTTTGTTAACGTAGTCTGCAACTTGGTATAATTCAGTCAAATTTAAGGCGCCATGAGTTACATTAAAGATTTCGTTAATACTGACATTCGCATGTTGATAATGCTCTGGCATTTTACCACCAGTGAAGAAGACACCAATCATATCACCTGTGGTAATTGTATCACCTGGGTAGTTTCCTTCAACTGGGTAACAGTAGGTGCTACCTGGAGTATTAATTGGAACACTACCAGACCCACCACCGGTAGTGATACCACCTTGACCGCCTTCTCCGCCTGCTCCACCTTGACCGCCTGCTCCACCTTGACCACCTGCTCCACCTTGGCCACCTGCTCCACCTTGTCCACCTTGACCTCCCTGGCCACCCTGTCCACCTTGGCCACCTTGACCACCTTGGCCACCTTGACCGCCTTGACCACCTTCACCACCGGTACCGTTGGTTTGGTTATTTGGAATGGGCACGGTTCCATTGGAAAAAGCCTGTCTTTTGTATGGGAAGGCACTAGCGACTGGAAGTGCTGCCAAAGCAGCAGTTAACAATAAATCTAACTTCATTTATCTTGTAACAAAATAAAAAGAATAATTACCAAAGAGTTTAGTGAGTAACTTTTGATATTGTGTATTTTCCAGAAATACGTGAAGAGGGAAGATAGAAAATTTTAAGGAAAATACTCTCATATATACATTTTCAGAACATTGATATGGATGTCTCATTTTTGATTATGACTCCACACCCCTTAGTCTATATTTAGATTATTCACCATTATCCGCAATTTACAATAATCAACTGGCGAAAGGGATACCATTCAGGGATAAAGGAGTGTGCACAATTATTACCAAAAAATATCTTTGATAGGGAGATTGAAGGATATCTTTCTTTTTTTAACCTAAATTAGTTTCACGCCAATCCAGTTAATTCTTTTTTCAATTGTCCCTATATCCTTTAATTAAAATAAGAGACCTTACTTCCATACTTGTGAGAGAATTCAGTACCGACATTTACAATATCGACAGAATTATTTGGTGCGAATTTAGCTTAGAAGCTACCAGAAATAGTCAAGGAATTTATTTAGCCGACAATGACGAAACACAACCCCTCATTGTATATTTCGAAAGAGTAATCAGAACTTAATTTATTGAAGGAAACATAAGCATTTTAAAATAAATGAAGCAGCCGTTCAACCCCTCATGCCACACCCTCTTCAAATATGTCCAAAAATGAGTACTGATTTTACGAGAGAGAAAGAGACACACAAACACAGTGGTAGGCACAAGCCTTGATCATTTAGTAATTATAGCTAGCATCGAGATAAAAGAAATGAGCCACGGATGACAGAAGAAGATGAAACTTATTAAGTCTCTTCACTGGAAAGAAAAAAAAAAGCCGCATGGTCCCTAAATTTCCACAATTGGCGCCAACGATCCCCAAAGTTGTATAATTGAAAGTAGCATAAGAAAAAACCAAACACTAAAAAGACGAAGCATTAAAACTCTTACCTCCACTTGATAAATTTTCCATACATCGCCGTTTAGTGTAGAGAGACAAGACCAAGGTTTGCTCTTGGGGGTCACTTTCTATTTCTAGAAAACACCCTTGAAATGGCAATCTCCCTCCAAAAATCGAAAGAGCTATCACGTTAGAAAGATGCAAACTTCATTTCCTACTGCTAGCTTTCACAAATACGAGCTCAAGAGATACCGCCCCTTATTGATTTCATTGCATAATTTGTTCTGCTTATTATTATTATTTTTTTTTGCCTTAATCACTAATATGTTTATTTTTTTTTCATTATTGGGCAGAATGAAATGCTTATACGAATAAGGGTATACCCATCACATTAACAAGAGGAATGGTCTTACACTCGCTCTCCCTTACTCTCATTACATATCCCTTTTTGGCATAGTAAGTATGATCAAAGTTAAAAAGAAAAAAAAAAATTCAACATGGTGTATGAAACCCTCCATACTTTCATTGCGGTTAGTACTTGAATTGTTATGACAACATACCAAGGGCGGAAAAACAAAATTAAGAACTTCTACTAATATTGTCTATGATTGGTGGAGTAATAAGGTGTGTATTCTACAATCATCATTTTATTAGCTCTTTTTCAAGGGGGCACAGAAACCTTGGTTATACAACATAAACCAATAGGAAGTTTCGGAATTGGAAACTTCCGTTTTGGAGAGATTATAATGGCAATCATAGCCATTGTCTTTAAAGACCAACAAAACTTACAAACCAAGAAAATAAAGTATGGATCAAATCAAAAGGGCCCTTGCTCATCGCTCCTCCCATTGTTCCACAGAACCACTCGCGCAAAAAAAATAAAGGGGATCCATGCTTTATCCTTTCTTTTCGATATAATCCCGCACTTCTCATTTTAAGTCTTCCTTTTTTTCTATTTTTTGATCGTCTTTGATTTGATCACATGATGACCACTCGTGAAATATATAACAACCTCGCATCCCCCCTCTATCTACTACCAATGATGGAGAGAATTGTGAGTGAGTGAGTGAGTGAGTTGCAGTAAAGTAGATCAATAATCCCGTAATATACATAGAATAATGAATTCTTATCACGTGATCCAGATCAACTAACCGGGTAATATGTGCATGTGCTTCAAAAAATAACTATGCATAGATTATAGAAATCGTTCCTGGTTAGGGTAAGATTCAATTACTATTTTTTCCGCGGAATATTGAGCAGGTTAGATTAGGAGAGATGGTTACGTTTCCACGGAACCGGGTCAAAGAACAAAAAAAAGGGGAACATATGTTTCCTCGAGGCTTTTTAACCAATGCTGATCATATTAACGGAACGGACCCTTTTTTATTTTAATTTAACGTTATTAGCCCATCGGTATTTATAATTGTTCCGATGTAATAGGGACTGCATCACTTTGCAAATCAGTTTTTAATTTCGTAATCTATTGATATCAACTTTTTTTGTTACTTAAAAGAACAATACTTATAATATATTATTTGAAGTCTTCTTGCCCTCTTATTATTTAAAAAAGAAGGAAGTTTCATTATTTGATTTTGATTGCTGGATCGAAAAGAAGGTACCAAGTTTACTACAAATTAAGTGAAACAATAATAATGTCTGGTAACTTGTCGTTTTTAATTAATGTTGCTTGTTTAACCACGTCTACCTATGGTTATATCACTGGTACGAATTTGCCATTACCTCCTACCTTGAAAAAAGCTGGCCACAAGCAGTTCTTCACCAACATTTCACTTGTTGTGACCATGATTAATAATGTGGCCAATATTGTGAACTATTTGATACAAAAAAGTGTTGGGATTGATAAAAAAAGAAAAGAAAAGCCATTCATTGCCAACTTTTCAGAACTGGTAAGTAGACATTTGACACTGCCATTGGCTTTAGTGCTAGAGACTGTGGTTCCACTTGTGTACTGGCCGCTGAGACTATTTTTCGCAAGTATGATCCTGACTGTGGATACTGATGCACCAGATAGACCTTTGATTCCACTAAGCATCGATTTGGCTATCCATTTCTTCCCATTCCTATTCCTAATCACTGATCACTACTACTCAGGTTCTGGTTTGAAATTCAGACTTTCGAACACGACAGTTTGGTTTGTCGTAGTGGCTATTGCCTTTGGTTACTACAAGTTCTTGAAGGCCCTTATTGACCCAAATGCAGGTCAGGCTTACCCTTACCCATTCTTAAATGTTCCTGAACCTTACCAAACTATGATTTTCATAATCACTGGTAGTGTTGCATGGTGGTTCTATACTGTTTATCAGAAATTCCCACCAAAGTCATTGTTAGATGAGACATTGAAGCTGGATTAAGCTACAAAAATTAACGTTACTGATAACAAGAACAAATCCTCAGTTTTTTATTATAAAGCTAACCTTGTTTAATTAATGAATGTAACTATCTAGCTTGTGAATACCTGAGAAATAGAATTGAAATTGCTTTATGGCTTAATTAATATTTATATGATTACACGTTATAGCTTTGCGATGACCTAATTTTTTAAAACTTATTACCCGTATGGGAATTTGACAAGAAAAAAATGGATATGAAAAAAAAAAAAGTATATAAGCGTGAGAGAAAATGATCAACATTTTGCTCAAATTACTTTCCAATATTAATTCATTATCATTTTCTCTCTTTTTCTTCTTTTGTTTTAAAGACCCCAACATCATATAATATCGCGAGTGGTAGTACTATGTTGGGGAGAAGGGAGCTTTTGTTCTTCGGAACTTGATCTTGTTTTTTCTCGGTGTGAAAGGGATGTTCTACCTTTCATATTCCATTTTTCTAGTACTACTCGAAGCGTAGAGTATATTTTAAGAACGTTGCTGGGCGCCTGGTGTTGAATCTACATGAGATACTGGGAATCAGCTGTATCTACATTTTATTATCATTACTATTATTTTATGTATTTTATCTAGCGATTTATTTTGTCTCTTGAAGTAAGACCTTGCTATTTTCAATAAATCAATCCACACAGAAGTAGAAATGGAAGTTCAAAGCTGTGTAGAGAGTATGATATTGGTAAACAATCTTACTAGTCAATTCTAATATTAGATCTTACACAGCAATGATTTTTTCTAGAAGCCACACGTAATATGATGCTTGATATGATGATTTTTAAATTTTTGTATTAGAAGTAGATATACCTACAAAGTTTTAAATGTGTGTATGTTTTTAATATTTGAGTGAAAAAAATAAATGAAAAAAGTATTTAAAGTTATTAAAAGTGTATTCCCGTTTATCTTCACGCTCAGAATTGCAAAGCTTGACCCTTTTGCTTCTTTTCACCACCCAATTCGAAGTGCTTACATCTCTTCAAGGTCAATTGAGCCTTGGTCTTACAGGCAACACATTCCAATCTCAAAACAACCTTCTTGGTAGTCTTAGCTTTCTTGTGGAAAACAGGCTTGGTTTGACCACCGAAACCAGATTGCTTACGGTCATAACGTCTCTTACCTTGAGCGAACAAGGAAGCCTTACCAGCCTTGTATTGGGTAACCTTGTGTTGAGTGTGCTTACGACAGTTCTTACCCTTGCAGTAGGTCTTTCTAGTCTTTGGAACGTTAACTATTCAAAATTTTATTTCAAAAAATATATCAATTTTCTTTCATATCATAAAAATGTGTCTCTTTTGTTTTTTCTATACTTTTGCATTTAAAATTTCTTCTTCATATCAACATCTCCATAAACCCACTGATTCTCTCATACATATAGAATAAAAAAGACGACCACTTAATGATAAATTTCATTGATAATTTATAAAAATTTTCATGTTAGTAAAAAGCAATTCTGGATTTTCAATATGTATAACAGGACGACTGCTTGATCGTAAGAGAGTGTACTTATTATATTCGTGTATTTTTTCAATCTTCATTCCACTTTTTGTTTCAATCATAATGTTTAAACTGGTTATTTCATTTACTTCAACCATATATCATATACCATCGGTATAGCTCCACCATATCGTCTTAGTTATTGACCCAACATTGTTGTATATGTAAATCTAATAAACCTCTGTCAATCGTTGTATATTTGCACTAAATCGTTCTCTATTGCACTCTCTTTCTCTTATTTCCATTCATCTCGTTCGTTTCCTGTTTTACTCTTCTATCGTTCATTTAACATACCCATTGTGATTGGATTCTTGCAGCTTAGTGAATTATCAAAAATATGGCAAAAGCACGCCCAAATTTCAAATATTCACTTTTATAAAAGATAGGGCCTAGTTGTTCTGAAATTTTTAATAATATCCAGTGCAAATGTGAGAAACAGGCGTTGCCTCCGTCTGACCCAGTCTCGCTACAGCTGTTCCCTCCACAGGACACCATCGAAAGAGACACCTTCGCCGCCTTCCTCACACAACCTCTCTTCCCAGGCCTCTCCCACAACCCACTCTGTGTAGTGTAGTCGCTGTACTGAGTGCTGCCAGGCAGGTAGTTAGTGTGATGGGGTTTCATTCCAGGCCCACGTCAGCCTAGCCAACGGTCTCGAGTTGGTGCTAGAAGGATAAATTCTGGGACTTTGGAAAGAAAGTGATAGGAAAAGGGAGAAAATTTGGGCCTAACGAGGAATCAGGGCAAAACACACACATGCTCTACAGTATTCTTTGAATCCGGAAAAAAAAAGACATCCAGAAAAAAAAAGCTAAAAAAAACAAACCTTTAAAACTACACTTCTGTGGGGGTACGGATGCTACAAATAAATTTTAACAGTCACAAATATTTACAATTAACCCGGATGGAACAGGGTAACAATATCGAATTTTTCTTGATTTATTTTTTTTTTCCTTTAAAGATTTCCTGATCCTGCACAGAAGAAGAAAAAAAAGACGAGTTACATTTTACGCTAGAAGTGCCCAAGGAGTACTGATTAGAGAAACGGACTGAAAACTACTGTTTTATCTCACATAAATCTTATAAACTATCGAATCATTAGTAGTAATAAATAACATTGATCTGAAGCAATATATCTGTTCGTTTCTCTTACCTTGTCCAGTATTTTCATATCTGTTTTTGTGGAGAACCAAAAAAAATTTATCAGTAATATTGTGATTTTTTTAAAGATTTTTCCGAATTAGGAAATCCCATTACAAAAGTGCGTAGTAGAGCCCACTCTCTAAATTTAGAAGATAAATAGGCCATACGGTTAAGAACAAAAAAATTAGAAGACTTCATCGATAATAGAAACTAACAGATCATAAGCAAGATCAATATTTGGTTGTTTGATCGTGGAATAATAGTTCAGAATATTTTTGTCATCGTATAAATAACTGTAATTGGTTTCAAGACTAGAAAGTAAAGAAGGCAGGGGCTGAAGGAACTATGGGGATCAGTAATTTTGCATCGATATGTTCGAAAACACCACTTCCTTTGTGTTCAGTAGTGAAGTCAACTACACATTTGGTGCTTTCAAATTCTTCAAAGATACATGATTTTGATCCACAACATCTGAATATTGGTATACTTCCGAAATGTTACGCGAGATCAATAGATATTGCCAACACGACTATTTTTGGAATTGGTAATGCATTCATCAATATTGGTGCTCTGGGAGTGATACTTATTATATTATTTAATATAAGACAGAAATACACAGCTATTGGGAGGTCTGAATACCTGTACTTTTTCCAACTCGCGCTGTTGTTAATTGTGTTCACTTTGATTGTCAATTGTGGTGTTTCCCCACCTGGTTCAAACTCATATCCTTATTTTGTAGCAGTGCAGATAGGTTTTGCAGGAGCTTGTTGTTGGACATTATTAATAAATGGCTTCTTAGGGTTTAATTTATGGGAAGATGGTACTAGGAAATCGATGTTGTTGGTAAGAGGTGCCTCAATTTGTGGGTTTGCCGCAAACTTCTTAGCTTCAATTTTAACATTTAGAACATGGATAGAAAATCACGAGATCCCAAACACTAATACTACTGGTTTATTTGTTGTTGTGTATCTGATAAACCTGATAAATCTTTTCATCTTCGTTATATGTCAACTACTTATTTCGCTGGTCGTGGTGAGGAACTTATGGGTAACAGGTGCAATCTTGCTGGGTGTTTTCTTTTTCGTTGTAGGGCAGATCCTAACATACGCACTATCGTCACAGATTTGTGAAGGTGTGAAGCACTACTTGGATGGCCTATTCTTTGGAAGCATATGTAACATATTTACATTGATGATGGTTTACAAAACATGGGATATTACTACGGACGATGATCTTGAATTTAGTGTAAGTGTTGATAAGAATGGTGATGTGATTTACCACTAGAGGCTTCAAATAAAAATCGCTCTCCTCTTGTTGTTAAGATAGAGCAATATATGAATCCATAGATTCAACAATACGCATCATAAGATCCTCTTTGTTTGAAAAATACAGTACGATTACCATATTATTTAATATTTATTACTCTACGAGAATGCATACTAGTTGCCATATGTTACCATATCAACACTAAGAGCTAATCTTATGGCGGCCTTTTCTTTTCTACTTTTAATTCTATAGAGTTGTTTTGCTGACCAAGCGATATTAACCAAACTTAATTTTATTACTTATTTAGGAAAAATAGCTAAAGAAGAAATTAGTAGTTAATGTTTATGCTTACCCAGTAATTGTCTGATGATTCTGCTATACTTGGTAAGGGGCTATTAAGTGGAATTATTGGTTAATTAATGGGCTTTTAAAGTCATATAATTTATGACGAACCCAGCACAAAAATTTATATTACCCGGCTAAGTTGTGGTTCTGTAGAAGAAAAATGCTGGCTTTGACGTTAAAGATGATAGAGTTCAGCTCAAAAATGTAGCTACCGCCAGCCAGCGTTTTTTTGAATCATGCAGGGAATCTAATGAAGGAGACTAAAGGATATTGTTTATATTTACTTGTTTACATATAAATAAAAACAAGTAAACAAAATACAAGAATGTAAACATAAACAAACCCGCAATAAATGTTTATGGGATCTTCACGGATAGGCCTAATATCTTTTGATAATGGCAACTAGATTTATCTTCAAACCAAAAACTAACTAGGGGAGCACCAAGAAATCCCTGCATAAATCTTTATGATAGGACAAATCCAGAATTTTTTTTTGAAGTATATAAAGATGGCTTAAAATGAACAAAATAAATTTTCGAATTTAACACGTCAAATATATATTTTATATTAGAAAAATCACAGAACTATAATAATTCAAGAGATAATTATTTAAACTGAAGGAAAGACAGATACTAACAGAAGTTTTCTAAATCACAGATATCCATTACTGATTTTTATTTTTTTTATTCATTTTTATTTTTAAAAATTTTCCAACTACTTTACATTCTTTTAAGATAGGTTAACACCGTTTAATTTTTAATCCTAACCAAGTCGTTCATTTTACTAGTTACACAATTTAAATTGTCATTCCTTTAACAAACTTAATTTTTTAACACCACCACTTTATTAATTAAAATATGAAATTCCAATTTGCCGCTTCGTTGTTTTTCTTTACACAACTATTTTCCGTATTTGCAGCTGCTTCAGAGTTAAACAAACGAGATGATAACGATGAAAACGTGAGATATATTACATCTGATGGTGTGGTGTACCGGTATGCAGTTAAAACAAGTACAATTGCGCCAGCCTCAGTTGTTCTTCATACTAGATACTATACAACCACAATCGTTAGAGAAATCACCCTTGATAATAACCAGGTCACAACTACTACTGAGGCAATCACCTCTGCTAGTATCTCATCCCAAAGTATCAGCGCCTCTAATAGTAATGCTGTTACTTCTTCCTCCATCAGTAGTTCTGAAAGCATTCAGACTCCTTCTTCATCACCATCCAGTTTGAACCAAAATGATCACTCTAGTTTCTCATCTTATATCTCTTCGATATCTTCTACTTCCATTGAGCCTTCTCAAAATATTGATCATTCCCAATCGTCTGAACCTTCTCAACCAGTTAAATCATTAACTCCAGAATCTGAAAACGAATTCTTGGAACAACACAACAGCAGCTCTTCAATTAAAGAGTCTCATGTTGAGTCTAGTTCAACTATCAGAACTTCTACATATTCTGAAAGTCCAAGATCTAGCTCGGTTCACTATTCTAGTTCTGTTCCTTCTTCTGAAATAGTTACAACTTCTAGTTCTTCTCCTACCTCCAGTACAGTTCCTTCTTCCAGTTCTTTTGACTTCGAAAATAAATCTTACTCGATTTCAAAGTCTGATGGTACATGCTATGTCTACTACG
The DNA here is from genome assembly GCA_030556385.1 of Nakaseomyces kungkrabaensis. Classification (NCBI taxonomy): domain Eukaryota; kingdom Fungi; phylum Ascomycota; class Saccharomycetes; order Saccharomycetales; family Saccharomycetaceae; genus Nakaseomyces; species Nakaseomyces kungkrabaensis. The sequence continues at coordinate 50,719 of JAKTPY010000006.1, read as the reverse complement.
ATGACGATGAGTATTATAGTACAGTTTACTTAACTGAATCAGGTCAATCCGTAGATGCAGCTAGTACTATCACTAGTACAAGAACTGTTTTCAAAACCGTCACAACCCAAAGTTAAATACAACTAAAATAGAGAAGCTTGGATACTTCTACTGAAACATAACTATGTTTCTCACTTTTTATCCTTTTCTATTGTTGTATTTTATTATGACTAGTCTTCTTTGTTGTAAGACTGAGTCTTTTATGTTTATCAAAATATTGACAACATTTTCTTACAATTTATTTTTATCTTCCTAACTTTAGGATGACGGATATAAATGGTGTTTCTCACATTTGCACACACCACTTATAGTATTTTTTTCTTACAATTATTATTATTATTATTCACACTTTTAGGAGCTATCTACTGTACTATTATATTGTTATTTTTTGTACTATTTTTGTTTCCACCAAAAATATTCTTCTGTAAAATCTACCAAAAAAATTATTTTAACTTCATCGTTATTGTTGTAATACTTTATTTAATAAAAACTATATAGATTCCTTGTTTATATAAATAACAACTGCCAATAATAAATATATTTCGTTAAATAACTCGCAATAGTCAATATATATTTAGATCGTTAAATACGAACATGGCTTCTTTGAAAAAAATTAGAAAAATAAAAAAAAAAAATTTGAATACCGATGAGCTAAATGGAAAACAGTTTTTTTTTATTACAGCTACAAAGCATAACAGAAGTGTTTAAGGAACATATTCAGAACTCAAATCACAATCCAATAAATATGTCTCGCGAAGGTTTCCAAATTCCAAGCAACCTAGATGTTGCTGCTGCCGGTACTTCCCACTCCAAGGCCGCCACTTTGAAGTACATCTGTGCTGAATGTTCCAGCAAACTTTCTCTGTCCAGAACTGATCCTGTTCGTTGTAAGGACTGTGGTCATAGAATTCTATTAAAAGCCAGAACCAGAAGAATGGTTCAATTTGAAGCTAGATGATCTATTTGATTAACATATGATCACATCTTTTTCTTTTAGCTTTTATTTTATTTCACTTTCTATTCTTTTTCACATTTTCATCTGGTGGAAGCCTTTTTGAGGCTAAGCAGCATAGATTAACACCACTAAACTGAAATGTGGTCTAAAACCATTAAACAATCTACTTAACGACTTCATAAGGGATATGTTTATTTTTGTACATTAAGAAGTTACGCAAGGACAATTTTTCCAGCAAAAAAAAGATTTTACGATACTAAAAGTGCAAGACTATACCATGACGAATTCCTTACCTGTTACACATATTGGATTACATTGATTGTAGTGATTTTGGAATACGGAGATGTATGATGATACTTATCGAGAAATAAAAGATATGAGTGGATAGGAATAACAAAAGTAATCATTCATTTGATTTGTTCTCCTATAATTGTTGTTAATATTATTCATTTACATCATCATAAGATATATATATTTGTATATATGTACTCTGTCTATCTATTTTGGTAAGTAAGTTCAAATGAAAACTAACATGGGCTCTTCTCTAAAACTAAACTGTCTGACATGTATTCCGGCTTCCCTTAATACTTTGAAGCTGGCATCATCCATTCTATAACTTTGGCTGTATACCACTTCTGTGATACCAGTTTGGACAATTTTTACAGAGCAGGTTAGACATGGGCAAGTGTCGCAATAAAGGGTAGCATTTGTACCGATTCTATCTCTCCCGGCTTCCAACAAGGCATTTTCCTCTGCATGTAGACACAAACAGGTATGTAAGTTTTTAGAGTCACCGTCGTTGCAACGAGGACAACCACCGTGGAAACAGTTGGTCAAGTGACGCGGAGTACCGTTGTAACCCGTAGCGATGACTCTGCATTCACGTACGATGACACATCCAACTCTTCTCTTCATACAGTTCGACCTGGATGCAGCCAAAGTGGCCAATTTCATGAAATAGGTATCCCAGTCCGGTCTCAATGGTGGATTGGTCAAGGTAAGGGAGTCCTGGCTCTGCAAGACACGTAATTGGTTCTCGATATTTTCCTTCAGTCTCTTCGATATCGTTTTGGCGTCATCGTTAATGATCTTAAATTTGAAATGCGATCTCTCCATCAGCTTAATCTTTTCATCTTTGAATTCCTCGTTGTCCACTGCCTTGACAAACTCTTCGAGTTCCAAACCTGAGTTACGAAGCCTTAGCCCCAGTGGTGAGTCCAGGGACAAGTGTATCAAAAATGGCCTTTTCTCGAGCTTCAAGTACAGTGCCAGAGAGTCACAACCCAGCACAAGGTTCCGCGTGTAATTCTTGGTACAGTAGTCCAGCAAAAGTTCATGGTCACCTATCTGACTAAGCCTTTCAAACCCGAAATCGTCCACGAAAATATCCACAACTTGCTCGACACCACTATACTTTGACCCGCTAACAACAACCAACATTCCTTGCTATATTTTTTCTGAGTTTAAGAAAGAAACAAGACTCAATTGATATTGAATGGACTAAGCTCATCGATTTTTTTATTTTTGGCGTATTATGGTCGTTTTTTTACTTTGCAAAAAACGATCACGTGAATTTTCACCCACCTTGTACGAGAGCATCACATGTGGCATGCCCCTTCCCTCACAGAGAGGGCTTCCCTCACACAGAGAGAGAATGACAGGCAAGACCATCACTAGAGGCCAGGTCTTGGGGAATTAAGTAATAATTATGTTAGAAGATCTCTTGCTGGGTAAGACCAGCCATGTTTTTCGAAAACCCTTTTGATAGTGGTTGGATAAAGACAGAAAACCCTAATTTTCTGTGTGTGAAAAGAGGGTTTCTTTTTTTTTTGAATTGCTACTGCACTTTCACTGAAAATCGCGGAGAGGAAGACCTTAAAAAGGACATCGCAATGCCAGTGCACAGAAAAAAAAATTTTAGGTCCAATTGACGTCCGGAAGGAACCGTGTAGGGGGGGGGGGGGGAGCTTAAAGACAAGGAAACCCCTTATTAATTTTCTTTTGCACAGGGCCCATCTCTTCTTTAAAACTTATTTATATTGTTTAGTTTTTAGATAAAGAGTATTCTAGATTTACACAAGTTAATACAAGTTTACACGAGTTTACGCAAGTTACGTTAGACAAGTTAGACAAGTTAGACAACTTAAACAAGCTTACAAGGAAAAAAAATGCAGGAGATTGCCAGTTTTACGTTTGACTGGCCTAAAGGACCATCTGAGGTGTTCATTACTGGGTCCTTTGACGGGTGGCAAAACCAGGTGCCACTGGTGAAGCAGGCGGATGGTTCTCACACCATCACAGTGCCTCTGAAGTTCGATGACGAGCACAAGAAGGTGTTTTTCAAGTACATTGTCGATGGGGAGTGGTTGACCTCCAAGGACTACAAGAAGGAGTTTGACAACAATGGGTTTGAGAACAACTTCGTGGAGGTCTCTGATGTCAGAGACTTGCTGAAGGACCACACGAAAGGTATGGGCTCCAGGATCCCGGAGTCCGGGGGTCTCATGGCATTGAGCTCCATGGGTAACACAAACAAGAGTGCTGGTCACAACAACAATAACAACAACAATAATAACGAAAAAGTCACTACCATGCCTGTAGAGACCGCAGAGGCTGACACCAATGTCTTCAAGAACCCAGCTTACGCCATGGGTGGTCCAGGTCCAGCCATCCCAGGTAGTATGCCACCTGTCACTAACGACCAACAACAAGACGACACCATGGACCAAGGTATGAGCACCAAGGACGTCAAGGTTAATGTGCCAGGCCAATTCAACATTTTGCCTGTTGACACAGACCCAAGTGCTACTAACGCCTTCGCCAACCAAAATAACCCTATGGCCGGCCCAGGCCCAGCTATTCCTTCCGGTGACCAGATGGAAGCCTTCACTAAGTTCAGAAATGAAAGAGGCGAGTATGTCACTAAGGAACAAATGGAGCATGAAAAGGGTTTGAAAATCGGTAACTCCCACACTTTGACCCCAACTGCAGGTGTCTCAATCACTTCAGCTGCTGCCATTGCTACAGCTGCTGCTTTCTCTAAGAAGATTGGTGCCCATCACGTTAACAGAGACCCATCACCACAGCAGAACAAGCCAATGATGAAGCACACCAGCCCAACCAACGTGTCCTCTACCGCTGCTGTAGCTGTCACCAATGCTGCTGCCATTGCCACAGGTGCAGCATTCTCAAAGAAGATAGGTGCCAAATCTATCGACTTTAACAAGAACTGTGTTTCTCCATCCATGGGTGGCATGCACAGTGATATGATGCACAAGTCTTCCAGCAAAGTTTCTTCCACTGCTGCTGTCGCTGTAACCAGCGCAGCTGCTATTGCCACAGGTGCTGCTTTCTCTAAGAAGATCGGGGCCAAGAAGGTTGACCTCTATGCAGTTCCAGCTATGATGAGTAAGGAACCTCAGATGAAGAAGACCGAAACCTTCACCGATAAGGTTAAGGAAACCGAACAAAAGATGGACGAAAAGAGAGAATCTACCAGAGAACGTGTTGAGGGTAAGATTATGGAAACTAACAATAATCTAGACCAGAGATTCAACAAGGTGAAGAGTGAGGTCCAAGGCAATGCCATGTATATCAAAGAAAAGGTGAATGAAACTCTACATCCAGAAGAGAAAGAAAACAATGAAATGGGATTGAAAAAGGAACCCACACCAATGGCTGTGGAGACTCCAATGAACGCAGCAATGCACAATGACACTCAAACATTTGGACCTGGTAAAATGACTAGCGCTACAAGTAAACCTGTTGTTCATGCTGACCCTATGGACCCAATGGTTCACGCTTCCCATCCACCTAAGACTGAACCTATGCAAAAGGATGAGTCCCAATTGAAACATGCCGATCCAAATGATCCTAGACTATATGTTGCTCATGGTACACCAGATAACTCTAAGGAAGCTCTACCGCAGAGTACCAATGCTAGTGCCACTGCACCAGTTGCTACTACTCCAAGGAAGAAGACACCAACAAAAACTTCAACTCCTAAGAAAGCTATGAAGACCAACGCATCTACATCGACGCCAGCTAAGGAGGAGAAGAAGAAGGGTTTCTTCACCAAGATAAAGAAAATTTTCAAGAGTAAGAACTAAAATTGTTTTCCCAAAAAAAAAATAATAATAATATTTACAGGAACATTTTTTTGATCTTTTCAACAGAAAAAAAATAATTTTGAGAGAAGTATGTTTATTTGTTTTAGGTTTTTTTTTGTTTTTTTGGCCTTTAATTCTTTTCCTCTCTATTGTAACAAAAAAAAAAATCATAATTATGTGTTTAACAATAAAAAAAACAATTATTTCTATTATCCAATCCTCATTAACTTAATCGTAATGGTAATATTCTACAAAAATATGATAATAATAAAGGGCAGTTTTTCTTCTCTTTACTATTAATCTTTCTTTTATTTTTAATTTAATTTATTTTATTTTATTTTAATTTTAATTTTTGACTCTATGTTATTTTTCTCTATTTTTAATTTTTTACTTAATATTAATTTTTGTCTAATTGTATAAAATTAAAAGAACTTTTTTAGTTGTTCTCAAAGAAAGTATATATTTTGTAGTACTAAGAAAACAAATACCAACCGAAATATTTTAAATATTTACATGTAACCACATTTACTTGAGATGAAAACTGAAAGCAAAAACATTAAAAAAATATAAAAGCTACATTGAAAAGAAATCATGTGAAATATACCTATACACGATATACAAATGCACATTAATTTGATAACAAACCCCCGTAGATGAATAACACCGACAGTAATATCGCTCCCCAACAAAGTTGCGGAGAGAAGCAAAAGCAGCTGTGGATAATACCGTCCCTGCAAAACCGGGAAACAGAGAAAAAAAACAAAAAACAAAATTTGTAAGCATCTCTCCGCGAAGAAACGTTTGTAGAGACGCGAAAATTTTTGAAAAAAAATACAGCAAAAAGCAAACAATTTTACCCTGTCCCGATAATTTTTATTTTATTTTTGGTGGGGTGGAGGTAAGGGCAGAGGATTTCAGTGGCCCCACTTTCCTATTCTGGGGTGTTACTACCTGGAAAAGGAAAAAAAAAGAAAGAAAGTCAAAAAAAAGAAATCAAAGAAAAAAAAGAAGTAAGAGTCGCATATCAACAAAGTTTTCAAAACAAAACATTCTGTAGTGTCACACAGATGATGCAAACTTGAAAAGGCGTTTTATCTTGCTTAAACGAATCAGAGGAAAGTTATAAGTCAAAGTTGAACCTCAAAAGCTTTGAAAAAAAAAAAAAAAGAGAAAAGGAAAAAAAAATAATAAAACAAAAAATAAGAAGGACACTTGTCTTCTTAAAATATCTGACAGCAACAGGAAATAATCTATCAATTAAACCCCACCAACTATCCCCACAGCAACAACAGGAAAACAATTACCAGTTATAAATATAAACAAAAAGCTTTTGAAAAATTAAAGGAAATAAAAAAGAAAGTAAAGCAATGTCATATGTGAAGAGCAATGGCACAATGGACAATCCAGAACTGACAGATCCTGATGCTCGTGATTCAACAATCGACATGATATCAACAACAAATAGCAATGACAATACCAACAACAACAATGCGGATTACCACACTACTGAAAGTTATAACTATGAATCAATCACAAAGGATACAACTGCTAATGGTACTCAGGAAACTACTTCATTCAGCACTTCTAGTTCAAATAATGCAACTACGGATTTAGCACCACCAACTTCATCAGAGTCTTCTTTCTCTACACACACACTTGAAAACAATAGCACTTCCATTCCGACATTAACACTAAGTACAACAACACCACTACTACCAAGTGCGCCAGTTACTAACAATATTACTGATGCTGTTGTAAGTAGTCGCATATCCCTAACATCCATGCCTCTGGATAATACTCTGTTTACTTTACCAATATCACCATCATCGTCACTCCCGCTGAATACGACCACTATTTTAGCACACAGAAGTTCTTCTAGGTTGTACCAGGATTCATCTTTTGTAACTAGTTACATCAGTCAGATACCGAATACCAGCATGCTACCAAATACCACTAGTTCTAGTTCAATCATCCCCACCATGTCCAGTAGTTCAGTATATCTCAAACCTACTATGAAATCAAGCTCTAGTACACGTTCACTTACAACCACTACCCCTAGTTCATACTCCACAAAGAGCTCTACTACAGAAAGCAGCATAACTAGTAGCATCAGTTTTACTACTTCTTCATCACATACAACTTCATCGTTTTCATCGTCAACTCAATCAACCCAAATTTCAAGCTATTTGAGTAAAAGCTACGTTGTTTATGTCTATAATCAAAAATACGAATTCACTGACGCCACAACAACTTTTGATGCTGATATACCTACAAAGACAAAAATCCTCAAGAATAAAGATATGACCGCATCATTCACTGCACCAACATCGGTGATAACCACAGATGCAGCTTATTACAAAGCTGCTATTGCAGGGACATTGGACTTCAACTCAAAACAACAGGATACAAGAGTCAGAAATGGAAAAATAATTGGTGGTGTAGTAGGAAGTATCGGGGGATTAATTTTGTGCTTGTCAGTATTTTGGTTCTTGTTTTATACAAAGAAGAGAAGAAGCAGATCTAATTCGTACGATGATGATATTACTAGTATCAAGGATGAAAAGACTAGTCATTATGGGTTCACTGCCGAGAGTACACCACACAAACCAACTACTTCTATACTAGACTTTGGGTTGTCAAACCAAAAAATAAAAGGAATCTTCAAAAAGAATTACGACTCACCAGTACGTATCGAAAGGAATAATAAGCCACGCGCAAATACGAATCCTTTCCAAGACGAATTTGATTTTGATAAGAGATTACCTTCACCTCCCACGAGACCACGCCCAGCTGTCAACGTTGATTACGAAGCAGAAGTCCTCACGGAAGAGGAGTATCCAACGATACCAGAGCTACTTCTTCCTGATAGTGATGTAGATTCGGATCCAGCTGATTTTGGTACTCCTGAACAAACTGAACAATTCTCTTACGTTTCTTCACTGAATCGTTACGGAGGAAGTTCCATCACTCGTTCTTCGATTGGCGACTACTCAACCTTATCACCTACATCAATTCATATTAATGACAACGGCTCTTTAGAATAAGATCAGAGAGCAAAAAAAAAAATAATAAAATTGAATAAAGACCGTAACATTTGGGTTTATCGGCATTTTTGTTACTATAAACAAAAATTGTAATATTAAAAAATTCAAGACATTTCAAAATGCTGGTCATTTTGAAATATTAGAAAATCATAAATTTGCATTTGATTCAGAATCAAATGCTTTTAACCTCCATAGCACCTTAAAGAAGCACAATTAAATTGCAAGGAGCTAGGATTTGTGTTCTATACATATACAGATATCCATTATTCTTATTTTTCTAGAAATTTATAGATACCAAATAAATAATATAAATTTTTTTTTCGATAGAAGGTTCTAAATTACATATAATATTACAAAAAATGTAGATATAAGTTTAACTGCGTAAGAAGTTCAATTTACAGGCAGTAGGTAATAAAAAGAAGTAAAATACAAAACAAATATATCAAAACAGTAACAAAAATGATTTACTAAAAAGTATTGCTGTTTATGCCAGACAACAGTAAATTATTCAATCTTGCTTCTTGGAAGCCTCTTCCTTCAATATCTTCTTTTGTTGCTTCTTTGACAACTTGCTGAACTCTTCTTGCTTCTTCTTGTTGATTTCAGCTCTTTCCATCTTCTCTTCCTCGTAGAATTTGGTCAATCTCTTTTGGTAGTCATTGTTAGTGTACCATAAACCAATTTGCAACAAGATAACACCGAACAACATAACCAGCAGGATGATGTTAGAAGAGGCAATAACAGCCAAACCTTGGTTTTGAGTAACTTCACCCCAGTTACCAGTAACGGAGCATTCAATACCAGTCTTGATGTTAGTGATAAAGACACATACAGCAAGAACGTATAAACCCAAGGAGGCGTATTCGAACATGGACAGTTCTGGGTTTGGCTTATAGATTCTAATGGTGTTACCAAGGACACCAATCATAACGATAAAACCTAAGAAGTATATGACTGGCATTGGTGTAGTGTTTAAAATCTGATAATGCTTCAAAGCAAGGTCAAAATGTTCTTGTGTGGCCTTTGGATCAAACAGCAAGTGGAAGTCATATGGTTGAGTAGCAAAAAAGACACCCATCAAAAAGGCAGTAGAAGTCAGGATCATACCAGACCCAACAGTACAGAATTCAGCGTAACTTAGCATATTCTCTTGGTTTTAATTTTTTATTTTAGTTTGTTTGAATTTTGTGATATTGTATACAAGAAATTTCAATTGCAGTTTTTTCAACGTGTTGAAATAACACTTGCTCTATTTATTCAACATGAATTAGATGAAAATTCTTACAGTCAAAAACAGATAGTGAGTGAGAGAGAGAAAAAAAGAGGGTTAGAACAACCAAAACTGTGAGGGTGAGGGTAAATCAAACATGTGATTATTTGCGTATCTTACGATTTCAACATCTTTAGAGGCATAAGGAAGAAGATAACATAACTGTTACTGTTTATTATTTTTATTCAATTTCTATTTCGGTTTTAAATGAGACTATTAGTTATTAAACAACTATGAGTCAAAATTTACAGATTTTTGTATATCCTTTCTTTCCATTGTCCGATATTTCCCAGATGTAGAGTATAATTGAGTTACTCGAAAAAATGATAAGTGTAACTCAGTCAATCAAAATTGATAAGTGCACCTCAATTAGACTATAGTACCCACATGGGTCTACATCATTTCAAAGAGGTGCAGTAGTAAATTTAAAGTAATATAGTTGCTCTAAAAAAAAGAACAGGTAATAAACTTTTTATCGTAGATAAGATAAGACTTGAAGAAAGACTAGTGATTGTCACATGTGTTAGTAAGCTAAAAACCGATATACATTTATTGTTTTTTTTCTTCTACGGTCTGTCTCTCTCACCCTCTCCTTTACCCCTTTGCCCAATTAGTTTTTCTTTCGGACTTTACTTCCAAGATCTAACATCTTAAAAAAAAAAAGGTAAATCCCCTCAATTTTTTTTCCACCTCGAAGTTTTCTCCTTTTTCTTTCTCTGGTTCTTTCATTGTTTTCGCCTTTCTCATGAAAACGTCACGTTTCCATAATACGTGAACAATGGTGACATCACTAGAATGTAATTTTGAGATCAGGAATCAATAAGAGCAAGCACGAAAAAATATGGAAAAAAACCGGGAATTGTTAATTGTTAATTCCCGATTGTTTTTACAAATAGTTCAACCATTCAACTAAAGTGGAAAGAGAGAGACAGAGAGAGAGAGAGAGCAAGACACTCAAACACACAGAAGAATAAACGTGTACTGGATTGTAAAAAACCGGTTTTTTGATCCTGCTCTTTTATTTCCGTTTATTTTTTTTTTTTTCTTTATTTGCTGCTGGACATGGCTGGAAGTCTTGGAGAGGCTGTCCACATTGGGTGAAGAGGCGAAATTGAAATCCGGAATTGGAACACTAAATGCGTTATTGTGTGTCTTGGCAAGAAGATTTCGCCTTCTCTAAAATTCTTTTTCTCTCTTGCTAGACTAAAATTGTGAAGAGAAGAATGAAGAGGGTGGTAAATCCGATTACCTATTTTGGAATGAACCAAAAAATCCGGTTTTATTTTTCATTCTATCTCGTTCAAACTACCATTTTCACATTCGCTTTTCCTGTCGTTCTCTCAAAAGAAGCCAATCGAAAAAAAATTTTTATGTGACGTAAAGGTACTACTAAGTTATATAGAGAGAGGGTGTATGTGAAGAAACGGGATATTGCCTAGATATGCGGGATAAAAAAGCCAAGTGAAAAAGTGAAAGTGGGTGTACGGTGTAAATTTTTTTTTTTTCATATATACGTATATACGTAAACCGGAATTCGATTCCCGTGCGATACTTTCACTACCAAAAACCAGCAACGACGTTCTCAATAATATATAGTGGGTATGGCTGCATTTGAAACTAATAGGAGACCAGAAGGAAAAGAAAAAGATAGATCTTACTCTATCCAAAAAATTGTACGTAGAAACAACCACACGCTCAACCCTCCCTTCTCTCTTTCTATCTCCTATTTCGTAGCAGATTCCAGGTTCCCGAGCAAAAAAGATTTTCCCTTCCCCCTTTTCTGTTGAGTAATGCTTTAGTTAATCACATAAACGAGAAAATTATGTAAAAAAATTGAAAAAAAAAGAAAGAAATGAGCGGGGTAAAAGGTAACAGTACTAAGAAAGAAAGTTTTCCCGGTTTTTTTTTCTTCTTTTTCTTATAGTATTTATCCCTCAAATGAAAAAAAAAAAAACAACTCTTCTTTCCTCTTCTAACATTTCAGCGTAGCCACATAAGGAAATGTATTTCCTCCTCGAAAGAGTACGCCTCCTTTCCTACTGGAAGAACTCGATGGAAGAACTCGATGACCTATTTTTTTTTTTTCTTGATTTTGTAGTGGTTCCACTAAAAGTATAGTAAAGAGTCCGCTTTTGATTTCTATTTTGGTTTTCTTCCATTGAAATGCCACTACCACTTGTTACTACCTCATCCCGCCTTATTTTTTTTTTTATCTATCTACTTTATTTTCTGCCCTATATATTTCTTGTTATTTGTGTTTTTCCCATTTTGCTGATGTGTCCTAGAAAAATGCGCAAGGAAACCGGTCAAAAACCACACACACAGCGACACAACACCAAGAAACTTCAAATGACAACAACACTTGTGAACCCTTAAAATGTTGAAAGACTGAGAAATTGCGTTTAATTAAAAATTAAGAAAAAGATCGCCTCCTCTCCTGTTTAAGGGTCCCTGAGAGTCCCTGAGAGTCCCTGAGAAGATCTCTTCCCCTTCGGTTTTCTAACTCGCTGTCAATGAAGGAAGGAAATAAAAAAAAAAAAGATAACCGTGTTGATTTTTCGATGGCGAGGATAAGGAAAAAAAATTTTTTTTTTTTTTGGTTCATTTCACTATGATCAACTTGTACTGCATATGATTCTCTCCTATCAATCTCTTTCTTAGTAACACTGATTTCATTATATGTCTGTGAATGTTTGTGTGTATGTCTTTCTCTATAGGTAAGTACCACTGATTATATAATGGCATCTTTCCTTTTTCGATGCATGGCTACGAGTGATTCTGTAAGTACGTTGGCGTTAAACAACAAAACAATTTTTTTCAAAGCAAGGGCAGTTGATGGTAAGAAAAATGAAAAAAAAAGAAAAGAATCGGTCAAAGGCTAACAACAATATGGCGGAACAGAAGACTTAGTGTCAAAATGAGAGCTAATTGGAAGATTGAAAAAAGAGTAAAGAAAGAAGAAAAAAATTTTTTTCTCTTCAATTATCTAATATGAACAATGCCCACCCTCTCCCCTAGTAAAATTTCCATTATTTACATTCATATATATATAATGGAAGTATTAGAAGCATTTGACTTTGTATAGTGGCAAGTTGCTTCTCTTTTTTTGTAAGTTTTTCAGACTTGAAAATCGAATGGACCAAAACTAGTTCTTCATCCTTCTGTAATAGATCACTGCCCCTTAGATTTTTCTATTTCGTTTCTATTTTATGTTTGCAGAAGTTGGTTCTTACACTAATTAATTCATTAATACAATTCTAACGATAACAATCACATCAATAATTTTAACAATAATCATAACAATTTAACATTAGCCATAATATCTAATATTAACAAAAAAAAAATGAAATCTCATAAATGTGTAGTTGTAGGTGAAAGTAATACAGGCAAGACCTCTTTACTGATGGCTTACACTACAAACACATTTACTAGTGAACACAATCCTACTTTATTTGATGAGTTTCTAACCACTGTGCAAAACAAGGCTACTATGGACACTTATCAAGTCACTCTATGGGATACACCTGGTGATGAGCAACACGGACATTTGAGACCTCTGACATACCCACAGACTGATGTCTTTATAGCTTGTTTTCCAGCCAATGATATGAGAGCCTTCAACAATATCAAGTTCCAATGGATCTCCGAACTAAGAAAGTATATCAAGCACGTTGATACTCTTGACACTATACCGATATTGTTAGTAGCCACAAAGAGTGATCAGTCATATGAAGTTACGGAGAACGGCTACGAAAGTGACGACGATAGTATGGTGCTGGACATGCTGGCAAAGGAACTTGTAGAATCCCAAAGGCTCCTGGGGTTTGTGCGTTGCTCTTCAAAGACCAATGAAGGTGTCAAAGATGTCTTTGGTGAAGTCGCCAAGTATTTCAGCTCAATAGAGAGTGAGGTGTCTCGAAAGACCTCAAGAGAGCAATACTCTTTTTATGAAAAGAGTTCAAATGACTTGATCAGTACCAATAACGTTGTTCAAATAAGTACTGAACCAGCTTATGATGAGAAGCAAGAAGAGAAAAAGGCTAAAGAAAAAGAATCCACACCCTTTAAAGCTACAAACACCCCCGCTTTACAACGTAAAACACCTAACAGAATGTATTCGAAGGAATTGTCGGGCAAAGAACTAGCTAAACTAAAGAAGTGGGAACGCAAAAAGGGCTGCATCTGTGTAATTTTATGATTCAATTTTATTACAGAGCAAATCAGTTCTCAGAAATAAAAACACACGATATGTTTGAAGAAAAAACATTGTAACACTATTACGACCATAACCATCAATAACTAGAGAGAACTAAAAGGCTTTTTATTTCCGTCTGCTCTTGATGGTGACGATATCATTTCTTTTCCGCTCATGGATTGAAATTGACAAAACAACAACAACGACAACAACTTCGAATTCTAATCCAGAAAAACATTATAGACTATTAAATTATTTATTCCTTCTTTCGGTTCATTTCCAACAAATTCAATTTAACTTTTTACAATCTTTGAAAACAAAGAACAAAAATTTTTAGATACACTTGTTCTTTTTTTCTTTATTATTAGTTTTTTTCCCCTATGTAAATACATATTCTTAGCTATTTAATACCTTTTATGCAGTTTTCGTTCATTAATTTATACCATCACTATTACCTAATGTTACTTTACTCGTTTTAGACGAAGTATATAATAGTCGAAGGAAAATTTTCTGAAAAAATAATTAAGCGATGCCGATGCCGATGCCCATGGAAAAATTTCAAACTTAAGCTGTGATGATCAATTCTTAACTACGTAAATGAATATAAATTGACCTTGGCAGTTTTATTCTTGTGGTAACTACAAAACAATATATCTAAAGTCAAGTATAAAATGAGTGAACAAGAGGAAAAAAAGCTAACAAAGAAGCAATTGAAGGCTTTACAATTTCGTAAGAGTAAGGAGGAGAAGGAAGTTGAAGAGAAGAGGAAGTTAGAAGAGGCCGACAAGCCAGCACAAGAAGGTGACCAACCACCAAAGAAGAAGAGGAAAACAAGAAGAGGTCGCGGTGGAAAAGGTAAGAAAGGTACCAGTGGTGGTAACAGATTTATTGTATTCGTTGGTGGTCTACCCAAGGACGTTACTGCTTCCGAGCTGCAAGTTCATTTCAAAAGTAGTGGTCCTGATCAAATCAGACTAAGAGCAGATAAAGGTATTGCATTTTTGGAATTTGATGGTGACAAAGATCAAAAGGGTATTCAAAGACGTATGGATATAGCATTGCTCCAAAATAAAACACTTCTAAGAGAAAAGAGAATTAATGTCGAGCTTACCGTTGGTGGTGGTGGTAATAGTCAGGATAGATTGGAAAAACTAAGGAAGAAAAATGAAAAATTCGAAGCTGAAAGACAAGAAAGAATGCAAAAATTGATGAGTAAACCAAGTAAACCAACTACCCAAGCAGATGGTGAAACTCCATCAACATCAGCAGGTGGTGTTCACCCAGACCGTGCTAAGCTAATGAAGTAAAACAAATAAAAAGAAAAGAACAAACTAGTTTCATCTAAGTAACGATAAAAAAAAAGGATTTTTTTTATTTTCAACAACTATTAAAAGCACGCAATGATCATTTTTTAATTTTGTATAGTATAGTGTAGGTACACCCCACGTCAAGATATATATCGGTTGTTATCACAAAACCATTAAAGTTATTTATAACCGGTAACTTTCAGCTAAAATATCTACAGATTTCCTACCCCCCCCCACTTCCAATTGTTCCCCAACTCAAAATTAATCAAGTAAGGACGTTTCTTAGCAAAATGGGCTTTGATTTTTTTCTCCATTGTGAAGTATTTCACTTAAAATCAATGACGTATTTTGACACATTTCTTTTTTTTTTTTTGGTTTCGAGAAAAATGTGTCAACTGATGTGCCCGTGCTGATTTTCTCTCCACTGATTCAATTCCCCCGCCTCGCCGCGGCAAGATGCCCACCCCACTATGAAAAAAAGTAGCTATTGCATCTACGCATTTAACACACAAGTGAAAATAAATTAAATATCAAAAAGAGCGAACAAAAACAAGCCTTAATTTTTTTTCAAATCCCAACATACAATTCTTTCTGTCGAATGGGTAAAGTACCCTAATTTACAAAAATAAGCGATCAAACTAACAGTTTCTCAATTAATCATTATTTCCTAAATTTTCTCAAAAAAATTATTTACTGTTCATACTTGTTGATCCCTATATTATCCTAAACCAGCGACAACGAAATAGGAATTAACTGGAAATATGACAACTAAATAATTAAAAACCAAACAAATAAACAAAAAATAAGAGAGCAAACTGTGCCTCTGTAGACACAAACTATTAATGTTAATTATAAATAGCAACATGTACTTATGTTAGATATTCTATCATTTTGTTTTTACCCATTATAATAACAAAACGAATTGAAAGGGTGTATATAGCCGATCCGTCCCTAACGAGAGTTGATCTAACAGATGTGATCATGGAAAGTCTACTGACTAGAGATTTAAACTGCGGTTCAATGGTCCTACAAGAAAGTCGTCATGCCAATTATGAGATGACTTTACCTGGGGTTGCAAGTGAAGAACAGAGCATTCACCAAGCAGCAGATTTGACTGATTTCACCATCCGTGAGCAAGTACTGTCTAGATCAACAATTGCGACAGCTTTATCAACGAGGAACAATTCTACAGAACTCGTTCGTACTCCAGCGTATACATGGACTGGGCCCGCGAGTAGGAGCAATATTGAATATAGATATCGTGCAAACTACGACTCCCAACAACAAAGGACTTCACCAATATGTAACTTATTATATCAACCACCAGTTGTTAGTAAGAGAAGTGAAGAAATTATGTACCAGATAGACCGTGACTCTGACGGACCATACCATAAAGAGGCTCCTCCCAACATGCCCCCAAATGTCACCATGATTAATACCGAACTTTTATGGTCACCTGTCAGATGCCGAATTGCAGAACGTTTTATTTTAAAAAGAGATGCTTATGAAGAAATGAAAAAAGAACATCAAATACTTATCTGTCGTAAAGCTTACAAACTTCGAAACCTATTTCGTATTACCAGTAAATCCTTCTTCAGCGGTATGAGAAATGAACAAAAGGTAACTGGAACTGCGAACACGAATGTATACACAGATTCAATGAGGAAAAATCTGGAAAGAGAACAAGACATTCTTTCTGTTATCCTAAGCACCTCCCTGTCTAAGAAGAAAATTTGGAAACAGTACGAACTGGTAAATATACCGATTAGTACCAATAAGATAAATGACCAAAAAGATCATGGATCATTGGGATTTGGAGCAAGCGGAGAAGTCAAGATTGCCAGGAAGATTAGTTCCAAAGACGGCAAATTTTTTGCTATTAAAGTTTTCCATGATATTGCACTAGATGAGCTGTCAAAACTTTCAGATCCCAGCGCCAATGATGATGAATATGAGAATGACACTGAGACGATATCAGATTCCGAATTCACAGGAGTGAGTAGTGAAAATACTAAGACTCAACCGTTATCTAGGAGAATAGAAAACCGAAGGTTAGCAAAGATTCGTGGTTTGAAAAGGATACATAAGGAGTATACCATGTGCAGTATCCTTGACAACGAAAATATAATTGAAACCTATGAGTTATTCTACGATAAAGGTAACTTGTATACTGTGATGGAATACTGTGACTTTGACCTCTATGCCTTAGTGGCAAGTAACGAACTGTCCTACCTAGAAATTTGCTGCTACTTCAAACAGATTTTGTATGGTGTCAAGTATTTACATGACATTGGTGTTAGCCATCGTGATTTAAAATTAGACAATTGTGTGGTGAACAAGAATGGAATTCTCAAAATTATTGACTTTGGTAGCAGTACCGTATTCAGTTCACCTTACTTAGAACATCGTGAAGTGATAATGCGTAGTCATGGTATACATGGCAGTAACCCTTACTTGGCTCCTGAGGTAATTTATTTTTGGAATTATGATCCTCGTCCGGCAGATGTATGGTCCATAGCGGTAATATTCTTGTGCATGATCACGAAACGGTTCCCTTGGAGAGAGCCCCGTTGTTCTGACCTCCAGTTTACTCAATTCATAAAGTTCCGTGAACCGCAGTTACGAATAACTAGTCGATACTTAAAACGTCACGTGATAATATCACTACTTGAACGCACACCATTCCACAACACCCAGCCTGACCTTAGGTCTTTCGAGGAAGAAATGTTCTACGAGAGCGAAGTTGCTCGCTACGAAGCTTACGTAAACAAGAACCGCGGCTCTATGGACCCTCTGGCAATGGTTCCGGAGGAATCACATCCCATCTTATCCCGCATGCTCGAGATATCGCCAGCATGCAGAGCCACTATTGACAATATTCTGGAGGATGATTGGGTAAGCTACATTGAGGTCTGCTCCAACAGAAACAAGTACTCGGATCACCACCACCGGATGTTCCGAACTACACATACACATACATTACTTCCCCCATCAGGAGCACACATGTCCCAACTACAATAGACAAAAATTACATAAAAAAACAAACAAACAATCAACAATATTTATTTCAATTATCATTATCCCCAACTTCCTCCCTCTCCGTCATCTCGGCATTGCCAAGATATTGTAGATGATATACAAATCCCCCCTCCCCCTCCTTCCCTCCCGCCCCACCACTCACACCTCTTACCACTATCGCATATATATTTCCGCCATAACTATAATACACGTCCTATTTTAATTCTCTTCCGTAACCCCGATCGCTCGTGTGGAATTTTTTTTTAGCTTTCCATTTACTCCACAACCCCCACATGCGGAGTTCGAGCTCCGGAACCCATCACGGCGATGTTTTTTGTTTAAAAAATTATTTTTTTTTTTTTGACACATTTTTTGTTCTGAATCATTACCCGGTGATTTACGTTTTTATTCGTGTTTTTTTGTTGAAAAGATTTTTGTACTGCGGGGTATGCGTTTTTAAATAAACAAGGAGGGGGTGGGGGGGCTTCAACAGGGTATATATTTTCGTAACGGATCTCAGAGAAAACGGTGTACAAAAAATTATTGAAAAAAGAATCTTTATTTCAGATATCATCAGGGTAAACTATTTTTTTTAAGGGTTCTTCTTCCTATTCTGTCACGTTGGGAGCGCAAGGGGCAGGTTGGGGGGAGGGGAAGGAGAAGGGGAAGGGATGACTTTGGGGGAGGAAGCGCAAATGCTAAATTGTTGAAAAGAAGGGGAGGGGCATCGGCGGTAGAAAAGAAAGTTTCTACAAAACAAAAAAAGGACAACAAAAAAAAAAAAAATAACGTATATAGGCGAAGGATATCTAAGAGAGTTTTTTTCTTTCTTTTCGCTCTTTCCTTTCTTTTAGCCGCCGATAGTGTTTTAATTCCTTACTTACTAAGAAATAACAGAAAATACGTAAGACCAAGAAAAAAACAAAAACAACTAAATAATAATGTTGAAACAACGGTTAGCGAACCCGGAGGTTCCTGATATTTCCGCACTTTCTATATCTTCTATGTCGGATTATCATGTTTTTGAGTTCCCTGGTAAAGAACAGCAGAGAGAACAAGTTGTGGATTTATTAGATCAGCAGGGTTTTATACCTGATGATCTGATTGAGCAAGAGGTTGACTGGTTCTACAACTCTTTGGGGATTGATGACCTGTTCTTCTCCAGAGAGTCGCCTCAATTGCTAGCTAACATTATCCACAGTTTGTACGCTTCCAAATTGGAGTCGTTTGCCAAATCTAACTTTGTCGGTGTCCAGCCACAACAATTCAACATCAAGAATAGGATTATCACTTCTTCAAACCATGCAATCTTCATGGAGTCCAACTCTGTAGCTCCTGAGTTCTTGGAGAAAAGTGACCAGAAAGCTGAACTGGGTGGTATTGACCAGAAATTAGAAGGCTCCAAGCCAAAGGGTACTGAGGAATCCTTTAGTAGAGACATCGAAAACCCACCTTATCAATTGGATGAAGAAATTGATGACTTGTTCCTTGACGCTAAGGATAAGGGTAATTGTAGATTGGTATCCTTCACCGCACCAGATAGCGAATTAAAATTGACCTTCGTCTATGAAAGTCAATACGAGGAGTCTCATTTCAAGATCGATAGCACCGATTTGCTAAAGGGTAATATTGACTCTATCAGTGACAACACTATGGCTCAAGTTACCTCTGTGGAAAACAAGAAATTGTACGGTTTATTGATTAAACTAGTGCAAGAACGTGAAGGCCCAGTCATCAAGACAACTCAATCTATTGAGGACAGCGATGAAATCAGAATGTTAGTGGCTTACAAGAGATTTACTACAAAGAGTTATTTCTCTGCCATCAACTCTTTGTTACATTACTACAAGTTGAAGCCTTCTAAGTTTTACTTGGAGTCATTTAGAGTTAACCATAACGGTTCCTCTTTAAAGACCAACAAAAATCCTTATGATGACATAATTATTTTTTCCATCTACTTGAAAAGATCACAGCAATCAGAACAAGTCTTGAAGAATGATTTGGAGCTTTCAATCAAGCAAGTTGAAAGAGAAGCTTCTCTGCTTTATGCTATCCCAAACCATGCATTCACCAGAGTCAGTGCCAAGAGGCAATTCTCACCTCAAGAGGCAGTTTACGCACACGTGGCTGCTATTTTTATTAACCATTTCATTAACAGATTGGGAAGCGACTATCAATCTCTACTTTCATTACTCACCATTAAGGACAGTGATACGACATTATTGGAGGTGATTAGTAACTTGAAGAGAAAATTGAGAAATGAAACACTGTCCCAGGAATCTATCATCGACGCTTTACAAAAGCATTACAAAGTTGTATCCAAACTTTACAAAAACTTTGCTAATGTTCACTATTCTCCAAAAAATGCAAAAAATTTGGAAAAGACTCTCTCTTACCAAAGATTGGAACAAATTGAACCTTTCAAGAATGATCAAGAATTTGAAAGTTTCTTAAATAAGTTTATTCCAAATGATTCACCAGATTATTTAATCTTACAAACTTTGAACTTATTCAACAAGAGCATTTTGAAGACTAACTTTTTTGTAACCAGAAAGGTTGCCATTTCTTTTAGGTTGAAACCAGAGCTAGTAATGCCAAAAATTGAATACCCAGAGACTCCATATGGTCTATTCTTCGTTGTCGGTAATACTTTCAAGGGTTTCCACATTAGATTTAGAGATGTTGCGCGTGGTGGTATCAGAATTGTGTGCTCAAGAAATCAAGATATTTATGAGTCCAATTCTAAGACAGTAATTGACGAAAATTACCAATTGGCTTCGACTCAACAAAGAAAGAATAAAGATATCCCAGAAGGTGGTTCGAAGGGTGTTATTCTATTGAATCCTGGCTTAACTGAACATGACCAAACTTTCATTGCCTTTTCGCAATATGTAGATGCTATGATTGACATCTTGATTAGAGATCCTTTGAAGGAAACGTATGTTGATCTTTTGGGCAAAGAAGAAATTTTGTTCTTTGGTCCAGATGAAGGTTCTGCTGGTTTTGTTGATTGGGCAACAAACCATGCTCGCTCTAGAAACTGTCCATGGTGGAAGTCCTTCTTAACTGGTAAATCCCCAGATCTAGGAGGTATTCCTCACGACGAATACGGTATGACATCATTAGGTGTCCGTTCATATGTCAATGAACTCTACGAAACTCTAGGGTTGAACGACACTAAAGTTGCAAAATTCCAAACTGGTGGTCCAGACGGTGACTTGGGTTCTAACGAGATTCTTTTATCTACACCAAATGAAACATACGTTGGTATTCTAGATGGTTCCGGTGTTTTGTGTGATCCAGAGGGTATTGATAAGCCAGAATTGGTTAGATTGGCCCGCGAAAGAAAGATGATCAAAAATTTCGACACATCAAAGTTAAGCAAATCCGGTTTCTTTGTTTCAATTGATGATATGGATGTGATGTTACCAAATGGTTCAATTGTTGCAAATGGTACTACTTTCAGAAATACTTTCCACACTCAAATTTTCAACTATGTCGATCATGTTGACATTTTTGTGCCTTGTGGTGGTAGACCAAACTCTATTAATTTGAATAATTTACATTGTTTTGTTGACGAGAAGACCGACAAATGTAAAGTTCCTTATATTGTGGAAGGTGCCAATTTGTTTATCGCCCAACCAGCAAAATTGGCTCTGGAAGCTCATGGCTGTATTTTATTCAAAGATGCATCCGCTAATAAGGGTGGTGTTACTTCATCTTCTTTGGAAGTTTTGGCCTCTTTGGCACTAAGTGACGATGACTTTGTTAACAAATTTGTGGCTACCAAGGAGAAGACAGCTGATGGTGTCAAATTTATCAAATCCCCACTATATGAAGCATACGTCAAGGAAGCTCAAAAGAGAATTGGTCATAATGCTCGTCAAGAATTTGGTCAATTATGGAAGATTAATCAAGAAACCAATGTACCTATTTCGGAATTATCTAATGTTTTGTCCCAAACTATAAATAAACTAAATGATGATCTGGTTGAATCCGAGGAATTGTGGTTGAACGATTTGAAGCTTCGTAACTATTTGTTATTAGAAAAGATCATTCCTAAGCTTTTGATCGATGTTGCTGGCAAGGATGAAATTTTGAAAAATATCCCCGAGAATTACTTAAAGGTTCTTCTATCCAGTTATCTGTCCAGTTCTTACGTGTACAAGTTCGGTATTGACGTCAACATCGGTAAGTTCCTTGAGTTTATTGGTGAATTGAAGAG
The DNA here is from genome assembly GCA_030556385.1 of Nakaseomyces kungkrabaensis. Taxonomy (NCBI): domain Eukaryota; kingdom Fungi; phylum Ascomycota; class Saccharomycetes; order Saccharomycetales; family Saccharomycetaceae; genus Nakaseomyces; species Nakaseomyces kungkrabaensis. The sequence goes on along the minus strand of JAKTPY010000006.1, from coordinate 28,557 downwards.
AGATGCGGAGAACTTCTGCAAGTAAACCATACTCTTCTAATTTGCCTTCACATTCTGGTGTTTTTCACTCAAATTTGATGATTATTATCGGATTTCCTCTATGTAAGTATGATTTCTGTTTCTTTTTTTTCCCCCAATCATGTGTAAGTACCCTGCATGTTTATTTTAATGATTTTATGAAATCCAACAACAACAAAAACAAAACATAACTAATAACTAACTTTATATTTTCCGTTTCTTTTCATATTCATTATATGTAGCAACTAACTACTTTCAAATTGAAAAGAAAAGGTAAAAATTCATAACTGTAATTAGAATGTTTATAATATAGTCCTTCTTAAATACTGACTTTCCGTATTTCTCATTAATGCTGTAAATATATTCAGAAATAATAAATATTTATTTAAATACTATCATATTATTCTTCAAATTTTTTAAATCCAAATTTTTTTTTTTTTACAGAAAAGATAATCTCAAAATTAAAGGGTTTTTTTACTCCGAACTAAGTAATAACAAGCCTACGCCTGCCTAAGTAACATGGGAGTGTACACTTATGATGTCCTTGATAGTTTAAATGGTTGAAACATTTATCTGTATACATAATAACAATAGAACAACTGATTGATCTAATGATGGACCTTACACAATTGAACTCAATGGAGTTACGACAGTTGCTATTAAGTAATGATCGACAAAACAATGATTACGACTCGCGAAGTGGCAGTTATTACACAGAAATAGCTGATGAACAGCCTAGTCAAAAAGAGTTACTTTCTACTGTCAGGAGTTTTAAAACCAAACAATCGGTGACAAAACCTTCAAACCCCAAATTCTACCAGAACGTTATGATATCTCGCCTTGCAACTTCAAAAATTCTCGATCATGCTATAAGTGGAGGGAAGATTGAAGTAATGGGTATGCTACTAGGTAATATACTTGGAGATACATTTATAATATTTGACTGTTTTGAATTACCTGTCGAAGGAACCGAGACAACTGTAAATGCACATTTGGAATCATATGAATTCATGGTTCAATATTACAACGAAATGGTCGAAAAATCAGATACTATGAATGAAGAAAAATTAAACATTATGGGGTGGTACCATTCACACCCCGGATATGATTGCTGGTTAAGTTCCATTGATATGCAAACTCAGAGTTTAAATCAATTGCACCAGGATCCTTATTTAGCCATTGTCATAGACCCTCACAAGAGCATAAAAGAACAGAAAATAAGGTTGGAATCATTTAGAACATTTCAAAATGCAAATGGCTCTACAGAGTTTTATCAGTTACATACTTCCATATTTGACTCTGCGCAAAATAATTTAGAAGCACCTTATAAGTTAGAAGTTAATGGCACAAGTGCAGAGAGTAGGAAAATTGAGCAAGCTTTACTAAGAAAAGTATCAGATATTCTAACTGAATGGCGAAACATAAAGGATGTTGAACTTCTAGGCGAAAAAATGGGGGGTGATAATAAAACAGAGGAGCAAGAAGGTGGTACATTGACTGCTCCAGCAACAATAATTGGCAGCAGTAGCCACACATTCGGTATGAATAGTCAGGGTATTAAAACACCTAATAGAGATGAACCAAATACAGTAAGAAACTCCTCTGGATTACCATTCTTAAGCTCTACTGATCCTATTCGTTCAAACAGTGTTTCTTCATTAGGGACTAGTAGTGACATCGATATGGAGGATAGAAATTTCAGTGCCTTAGATAGCATTGCTAGCAGTGTTAATACTGCAACGGAGAATCCAGGTTTATCCTTACACAACAGAAGCTTTGAACATACACATGAGGCACTTCCGAGGCGACCTGAACTGATGCCAACAATAGACTCATCTAGGTACGGGCTGATATTCCAGAACAAAGAGCGACCTCAACGGGATCATCCTGGTCTTCCACCTAGTAATATTCAAGATGCATTTGAAAACAAATACTTAGATGAGCACCATGATAGCTTAAAAAACGAATATGAGGCCTATAAATCGAAAATATTGCAGCACAAATTGCGTCAGTACTATCGATTAAAAATGTATAAAGATCTTTTTTCCTTACCTAAATAATGAATTGTCAGCAACACAGATTTTGCTCTTATGATCTAAAAGGTACCTATAATGATTATTATTATTATTATTATAAGTAGTTCAGAGCATCACAATATACGAGATAATAACGTGACGATAGAGGTTTGCTTTCCCCAAATTTCTTTTTGAGAGCGAACAAAAAAAAATCTTAAACATTTTGTATACATTAATTTCATCCGATGATGAGCTTTGATGTGATCTTTTGACTGCTGTTTAACACAGGTTTTCCCGGAAGTTTTAAAAGGAAGTGTCTTAGAGAGGGGTCGAAAGAGAAAGGTACAACGAAAGCAGCTAAAACAAGATGGTATATCGTGGATTTGGATTAGAATACTTGTCGCCTCCAGACAAGAAACCATATAATGAAATGACACCCGAGGAACAAGGTGAGAGAGGTGCAGAAATGGTAGTTAACTTCATGTCTTCCTGTCCTGGTAAATCAGTGATTAGTGGTGCTACAGGTTTTGCTTTAGGTGGTGTTCTGGGTCTGTTTATGGCCTCAATGGCTTATGATACACCATTACATACCCCTGTACCCGGCGGTGGTCCAAACCCCATACAACAGATGGCCGATCTGCCGTTGAAACAACAAGTTAAGTTACAATTTGCTGACATGGGGAAGAGAGCGTACTCGAGTGCTAAGAATTTCGGTTATATTGGTATGATTTACGCTGGTGTAGAATGTTCAGTAGAGAGTCTGCGGGCCAAGAACGATATATATAATGGTATAACAGCTGGTTGTATAACCGGTGGTGGTTTAGCTTACAAGAGTGGGCCACAAGCTGCATTGATTGGTTGTGCTGGTTTTGCAGCCTTCTCAGCCGCTATCGACATGTACATGAAAAGTGAAGACGGCAAACCACCGGCTAACGATTTCAAACAATAATCATGCATTATATTACGACATGATACTTGTAAATATAGAAGAATCAGATACACACATATTTAATCTCATATGATTTTGCATAAATGAAAAAAAGCCAGAATGAATAGAAAATTATGTTTTCTTTTTTGTTATATTAAGAGAATTAAACAAATTATTAATTAATGTTAAAAATTAAAATTAAATATAGGAAAACAAAGATTTAGAAAATATTATTAGATGACTTAAGAGCCAGGAAACTTCAAAAAATCTTTTTTTTTTTTCGGTATCTAATTTTCCCATGTATTAGTTTATTAGGGGGGTAAAAAAATTATTATTATTAGGTATGAATTGAACAGTTTATTTGTGTTAATTTTCTGCGAATATTATTGTTGAAAAAGTCAAAATAATTGGATTAAAAATAAAACGATAATTCAACTTTTTAAGCTTGAACAGCGGTGTCACCGGAAGCACGTGGTTGTTCGTTCAACTTCTCTTGGTTGTACTCTTGAGAAGAAGCAGAGTCGTGTGGTTCACCAGCTTGTTGTTCAGCATCGTATTGGGCGAAGTCTGGGCCATCCAATGGGTGGTCCAATTCTAGACCGTGAATTCTGTTCAACTTGTTGTTCATGGCGGTACCAGTCATGAACATACCGGACATACCGTACTTCTTGTAGATTGGAGTCAAGACACGGACACCCAAGATGATGGTAGAGGTCAAGAACAAAGCGAAAGATAGACCAGCAAAGGCAATGGAAGCCTTACCGACTCTACATGGGTGCTTGAAAAGTTGGTCAGTGTACTTACCAGTGAATGGGTTGTACTCACCACCGTACTTTTGGTAGTCTTCCAAGGAACCTCTCTTGCTCTCGTAACTGTCAGTGTGTCTGTTGTGGGTACAGGAGTGGTCACCGTTAACCTTAGCGTCAACAATGAAAGCGGCAACCCACAATAGCAACATAATCAATTCCCAGAACCAGTAGACACCGATAAAGACAAGTTGTGGGGCAATAAGAGTCAAACAAGCAGCACACAAAGTGTAGAAGGTAGAGATAGCACCTTGGGCCAAAACGAAGTGAGATCTACGGGAACCGTGGAAATGGTAGCCGTTCTCAATGTAACCCAAAGTACCTAGGACAATGGTAGAAGAAGCCAATTGTAGGAATCTAACGGAAAACAAACCGATGTTGTTCAAGGAGTTACCAGCGCCCGTCTTCATTTTTTATTTTTTATTAGTTGTTGTTGTTTATTTATTTTCTAAAAAGAAGCTGTATTTGTTATAAAAAAAATTGAATAACAAATTAAATTAGAATCTTTCTTGATATGGTTTTTTTTTTTTTTTTGTAGAAAAGAGAAAAGAGGTCTTAAAGGAAATTCCTTGTTGAAAGGAAAATAAGTCTCCCTTATATACCTTTTTTTTTTCTAGTTTCTTTCTTGTTGGTCCCAGTTCTGTTTCCCTCTTTCAATTGCCGCTAGCCCCTACTATTTCTTTGCGCTGCGGTATTTATTTTATTTTATTTTGATTTCATACTATTTTGTTTGTACTGCAAAAATAGTTCGATTTTTTTCGTTATTTGCAAAAGCACGTTTCTTCTAAGGGATTTTCCATTTTTTCTTATTCCATTTTGTTTTGTTTGCTTTTAAAATTCAATACGTATTTTTTTTTTTTAATTTTTTTTTAATATAATCTCAATTTCCGTACGGAGTTTTTAATGCAAAGTGTAATTACTGTCTACTTATTTTTTGTTCCATGATTTTCTCCGAAGTCGGTTTTCTTCTGGAGTTTGCTGCGTCGAGTTCTAAGATTTTCCGGTCTTTTTCTATTCTATCCTTCAGTTGTTTTTGTGTCAGTAGAAATAAAGAAGAAATGCTTTTTTTATTCTCTGCGTCGCCTGACAATCACTCGGACAAACACTCGGCCTTTTTTCTATTTTTTTTTTCTTTCTTGCTGGCGGCGTTTGTAAGCAGGAATGCTTTTTTTTTGTGAGATGTGCGAAATTTTTTCAGGAATCCTACTCCTTTTTCCTCTACTTTTGTCGTGCGGCTAAAAAACTGAAACCTTTCTTTTTTTAAGAAAAATCTTTTTTTTTTATTTTTGCTGTTTTATTGTTCGGAATTTAACATCCTTCTTAAAACACGGTGTACAAAATGCTGTTTCAGGGGAAAAGGGGACATCTGCTCCGGGATTTGCTAAATGAAGAAATCCAGGGATCCCTTTTTTTTCGTAATTGTCCTTCAGGTATTTCTTTCTATTCAAGAAAGCAAACATTTGTAAGCACATCTCTCGCTTTCTCAATTTTTTTTTGTCTTTAGGGGGGGAGAAGAACCATTGTGTTTTATCGGTACCCTTAATTTCGCCTTACAATTCTTTACAGAAAATATTTTAAGTTTGTCTTTTTCTACGCTACGTGGTCTTTTTTTTACATGAAGTAAACCCCTTTTTTTCCTTAAATTGTTATTTTTTATAAATCCCTTTAACTCCATAATGTGGTGTCTGGATGTTTTTTTATTTAAAAGTGATTTTTTTTGTTTTCGGAATGTTACATAGAAAAAAGAAAAATGCGCAAGTCCGGCGTTTGTGCTGCACAAAAAAACAGAGAAGAAGAACCCTGGATAGTCGAATTGGGAAAACGTATTTCCTAATTAGGTTATATGAGTAGTGTGACGTGAAATTGAAGAATAAACTATGTTCATTTATTGGTGTCAAAAATACGTAATTATGTAAGGAAGATCTGCAATAAGGGGGGTTTCGGAAAGAAAGAGAAAGAAAAAATGCTTTGCGGTGTACTGATGTATTTCTTCTCTTTCATTTCATTTCGCCTCTCTCAATGCGCCTTTAATTCTCTTTTGTGTCTAGGATGATCGTTACGGGGCCCTCGTTCGTCAGAGAACAGCTCATCATTGCTCCGAATTGACCATCCTGGACCTTGTCGTTACCCAGCTGTCCTTTCAACTTGTCTAAGAACTGATCGTACAGTTCTTTAGCATGCTCCCCCTTTTGAGCGCGGTGGAAGTCTGGCTTGTTCCCCTTTTTGGTTCGAGCCATCAGAGTGAACTGCGAGACACTCAGGATCTCACCATGGACGTCCTGGATGCTCTGTTTCCAAAACTGGTCCCCTTGTTCGTTTTCAAAGAGACGCAAGTTCAATATCTTGTTCGACACACGGTCAATGTCCTCGATGGTATCATCTGTTCCAATACCAACAAGGAGCATGTACCCGCGCGATATTTGGGATATGATCTGGTTATCAACTTTCACCAAAGCCTCACTAACTTTTTGAATCACTACACGCATTATATTGTATTTTTTACTTTTTTATTTTTTTTTTTTGGAGATTTTTAATTGTGTTTTTAATTTTAATGTCTGATTAAAATACACCACTTGATGTTTGATTTCACTTGATAGTCTAATGTATCACTTGATAGTCAATTGCCTCAATTCGTGTTAATAACTTCAGAATTAAATTATCTCACGAACAAACACTTTCAATCAGCCCCCTATATATCTCTTTTTTTATCCTCCTTCTTATCTTCTAAATTCTCCGAAAACAAAAGAGATGAGATAGCTTACGCTTCCATATTTTTTTTTCTTGCTCTTTCACAATTCCACATTTCCTCTCTCTCTCACACACACACACTCTCTCATGGTCATGTGAATATGTACGTATAAGGGTACGAACACGTCTTGAAGTTCATCTTTGGATATACACGAAAAAAAAAATAGCTTTCCTGACTCAAAGGATAACAACAATATATCACGTGTACACACTTTCAATAGTATTCTCTAAATAATGTTAGAAACAAAAGAAAATTGTAAAGTATTTACACCTCATTTATGATGAGTGACAATGATGAGGAGGGCAGTAACATTTACTATATTGTGAAGCTAGATGCCAATGAAAATAGGGTATATCTATCTGATCTAGGCGATGAGGTGCAAAATCCAAGAGTAAGTGAGCAAAACTTTAGGAAGATACTGGAGAAATTGCACTTACAACTATCTGGACATCAAGGAAATATTATTGACAATGTACACCACAAAGTACTATCATTGGCAGAACTCAATCCATCACATCACAAGAATAATGTAGACGAGAAAATAACATCGGATACTGAGCATATGACTGGAGAATCACATTACGATATTGTGAACGTGGTTTCTTTGGAAGGCATAATTAATGACTGGGAATTTGTAAAGGTATCGACTAAGACAAGAGTTAAGAGTTTATTAACTAAAGCTAAGCGGCTTGACGAGGACCTGAACGACGATTTTGATTTTTCCATGGTGAGAAACTATACCTCCATACACGAGTTTATGTTAAAACATTTGAATCCAAGACCGCTCACGAAACTGACGAGCTTCTTTATAAGACGAGATTTTAACGCTGATTCTCAAAATGATTTCAATTCACAGTTATTGAATACACAATATTCAGAGAGAAATTCAATTCAGGACTCAGATAGTAACTTGTTTCCATCTGATCTTGAAAAAGGGCTCCAAGTTCCATCTCAATTCTATGAATCCTCTTCTCCTCAGCAGATAGACGAAAACGAACTACCTGAAGATATTGAACACTCCTCGTCTTCTCTTGATGAGGTACCCGACAATATACGATCAAATCAAATAAAGAGATCATTAACCGATACTACAGACTACATCGGTACCAAAACGAGAAGGCTGCATCCTAAAAACACTATCAAGACTGACAAATGGGATTCCAGTCTTTTCCTATTTGAAAAAAATAAACATCAGAAATTCATTTTACAGCCTTGTAAGCTATTGAACATGTCTCCAGCTTTTTTCAGAGATTACTCAGAGTTTAAAGACAAGGAATTGAAGTTATACTTTCAAAAAATTAACAGCCAAGAACCTTATAACCTACCTAACATGAACTGCCTGGAAGTAATAATTAAAAATGATAAGAATTATTTGGATTGTTTTGGTAAATTGATCAACAATTCTTCAAAACTAAGACATTTTTTAAAGGGAAACCTTTCACTGACAATACAACGAGAATCTTTTTTATGCTCCGATTACAAGCTGTTATCATGGAAAATCGACAATATCGAGTTTGTATTTGAGAACAATGAAATCACTAAAGACAAGAATGATAAGGAAGGTGGGGTAATTGGGAATTCAATAGATATCTCCAACATTGAGTTCACTGACGAAACCAGCAGGGACCAGGTAATCCAGTTTAAAGACATGATATTCGAAGAAGAAAATTCACCAAAATTCTATATCATGTACGGCTATTTGCTTTCATGTTCTACGGAAAATAGTAACTATGCCAATTTTGTCTTTACTGATTTTAGCAAGAATTCTAGGTATGAGCAAAAATACACTTTTGATAGATATATCCATGAATATAGCAATAAGCTAGAACATGACGAAGGATTTAGAGTGATATCATATTACAATCATTACGAACAATTCAATGAACAGATAAGATCTCGTTATGGTAAAGATCTCAATGATATGGTACAAGAAAATAATAATCTGGGCGACAAAAATGTTAGCAAGTACGGGATATTGTGTAGGTTGGTAGTGAAAACTAAACTATACCAATCGACATTAAATATTGTGGAGAGAGACATACAACTTGTTAGCGATTTAAGAAGTGTAACTGAGGCAGAGAGGCCAGTATTGGAGACTGTTGTGGATAAAATGCAGAAGTCGATAAGCATCAGCACAGTCCCAAATAGAAGAGCAGAAAACAATACAAGTATAAATGCAACCAGAGCTATGTGTACAAGTACAAGTACAAGTACAAGTACAAGTACAAGTACAAGCTCGCAAGGGCCCTTGCCTCCTGCAAATGATATAGACATCAGTCTCTATGAAATCAGAGAGATCCATTCTATTACAACAATGATCAATTGTAATCCAATCGAAGACAAATTTATTTTTGTAATTATGCTTACGATTATAAGCGTAGAGGTAGTCAACGATACACACATACGATTACGTCTTACTGATCAAAATCTCAACACTTCTGCTTCCTCTCAATTAGAACGGCCAAGTATTGTCTACCCAGATCAGGTGATCGATGTGGATATTATAGGCCACAAAGAGGTAAACAGTTTCTTAGGAGATGAGCCAATGACCAAGGATTTGTTACAGCCTTTGCTCAACGAAGAGCTCCGATTCAAATTGATAAGACAAATCAGCGCTGCTACATACATGGTACGGTGGGCTCCAGTAGAATGCACTGTTCAAGAGCTTAAACTACAAAGAATGCTAAAACTGCATAGAACAATTAAACAAGAGATGTAAAATATACAACTATCCCTTAAAAACCAAAAAAAAAAGGGATGGGAGAATACAGAAACAAAAAAAAAGGATAATTCGGACTTTAGTTTCGCCTTCTTTTTCCTCTGCCCCCCCTCTCTTTCACAATGACGACATCATTTTTTATTTTTTTTTAGGGGTCCTTTAAAAAATAAAAATTGTAACAACGAAGAGCTATCATCGTTACTCGTACGTGCATCTCTTCGCGCTCCCCTATTCTAAAGTTTCTTTTTTTTATTTCTTTTATGGTATGATTATGAAAATTTGGAACATAAAATAGGACTTACCGAGAGTTCTAGACACATCTCCTACAGAAACGGAAGTACAATTGTAAAGTCCATTAAAAAAAGAAGCTTTCTGTTCTCTTTTTCTTCCTTCGCCCCCCACAGACCCGGATTAGGAAATCCTGTAAACAAGCCCCCCCATCCCCTAAAACAGAAAAAAGTAACAAAATGCGCTTAGATCAATTGAACAAATAATTAAAACAAAAAAAAATTCTCCTATTAAACCACAGAATACGCTGTACAAAAACCCTGCATTACCCGAAGAGGAAAACTCCTAATTTATACAGTGGAAAAATAAAAATAAAAATAAAAAAAAGGATAACCCAGAGGGAAGAACAATAAAAAAAAGTCCACTTAGAAAGTGAAGTAGAGGGGAGAAACAAGGCGACAACACCGCCTTATTGTTTACCGCAGCAAAAATAAATTAAGAACAAAACAACAAACAAACAAACATAAACAAATGAAAAAATAAAGAAATAGCATAGCCGTAGAGCAAGGAGTACCCATAGTAATCTAGTTTTCAATAAAGCCCGATGAACAACTAGGCCAGGAGGCAACTAAAAATGAGAAGAAGGATAGTAAAAACAAGAATAGGGATTATAATGAGACAACAACAAATTGAAAAGAAAAAAAAATAATATAAGTAATAAAAGAAAAATCAGAAAGTGCCATCTCCCAATTCGTTTCCACCCTACCCTTCTCCTCCCTTCAATAATAATAATATTATTGTTTTTAAAATTATTATCCCCCCTTCCTTAATTTTTTTTATTCATTAACTCTTTAGTATTTATAATAAAGGAAATTAAGAAACTTTGGAAACAAATATAAAAACTCTCCCCTTCTCCCTCCTACAATTAAACTACTATTGTGAAAAAACTAATAAATTAATTTTATCCTAATTTCAATACAACTACACCAAACTTAATATTAACAAAAAAACAAACAAAAAACAACAATAATGCAGTACAAAAAGTTTGTAAATGCTATTGTATGCCTATTTATAATGGGTGCAGGTGTGATGTCATTCTTCCTGATTTTGTCTGGTGCCCGTGATGGTGGTACTCTAAAGAATTTCTACTGGTTTGAAGCTAACACTGATGGTTTCAACGATGCTCCAGCTGTTACTAGATGGTACAATTACATGTACTGTGGTTATGAAGACGGTGAAACTTATGACTGTAGCAGCAGAGGTGCTGACAAACCTTTTTCTCCAAAGGATAACTTCGGTGAATCTGATAACATGCCAAGTACTTTTATCCACAAGAGAAAGACATACTACTATTTGTCTAAGGTCGGTTGGGCTATGCTGTTGATCTCATTGTTCTTCACTGTGATCGCAATTGTTCCTGTCTTCGTAAGCGTCATGTTGCAAAGGAAGTCTCTTTCCGTGGTTTCATGCACCTTCTGTTGGATCTCTTGGTTCTTCATTACCTTGTCTGCTTGTTTGTACACTGGTTGCTACGCTAAGGCTAAGAAGGCATTCCACCACGACAACAGACACGCTAAAATGGGTGCTAAGTGTTTCGCTTTAATCTGGACTACAGTATTTTTAATGATGATCTGTTCTATCTGGACTTTGATCGATGCTGTAACCCACAAGAAAGAGGTGTACACACAATACAGAACCACTGAAGTTTATTCGGAGACCGACGTTAATCCAGTAGTCCCAGAGGCTGAGCCACAACACACTCGTCGTACATTCTTCACTAAGTTGAGAACCAAGAAGAAGGTCACTACAGCTCCTGTAGCTGAAGTTCCAGACATTGAGTCCAATGAAAAGACCGATGTTGATCAATCATCTTAGATAATTGAAAAAGAAAAGTAATTTTTTTTTTCCTTTTTCTAAATTGGTTACCTTCAAAATTTCATTTTTCTTTAATTTATATTCCAAATTGTAACTTTATCTTCTTTGGTTAATGAGGAGAACTACACAATAGTAAGAGAGGAGAGTATAGGTTAACTATTTTTTATTAATCAGCCGCTATTTTTTTTTTATTAGATGCAATTCGAATCTATTAACGTCTAATTTCCTATATTTTGTTTTCTGTTTTGTTTCATTTAATTTTTAATTTTTTTGGCACATTTTCCTTTCAATAATAATCTTATCAATGCATTTATTACCCGTTTAATTTTTATTTCATTTACGGTAAATTTCTATCTCACAGATTTCAATTTTTAAGTTCTTTTACTACGTTTAATATAATACCCTCTAATTTTGCAACATATTAATGGTAGGGATACTATTGTTAGTATCTTGGTGAAAATACAGGAATCATCATAGTTGCATTCAATATTTGCATGTGATAATATTTCAGATAGGAAATTGTAGCCGGGTGAAATTGAAACAAAAAACAAGTAATTATAGGAAGTGATAGGTAATTGGTTACCTTGAAAACTTACTTTTTTCTATTTTTTAATCATCATTTTAATTCTACGCTTCTACTGTACTGTTCATAACAAAACAGTTCAGCTACTTTTGATAATTACTAATATAATAATACTAAATCAAAAAACTAATAAAAAATCTTTATTTTTTTACTTTATCTTCATCTCATCTCTTTTCCATTTTTAAAGTCTCTTCAGATATTTGGAACTTCTTTGATAGCTCGCTTCAAAACATCAACAATCAAGCGCTAATTGAAAGGAACGTCAACTACCTTCATTTAGTGAATTATTCACACGACATTGAAACTCAACTTCAAAACCAGAATTTTCAAGATACATCAATCCTGAACCTCATTATAAATTAGCTATTATTTTTTTAAATTTCAATTACTAACATAATTTAAAAACAAAAGACAAAAAAGCAAAATAAAAACAAAAAAAAAAAAAAAATAATGCAGTAAATATGAGTGAAAGAAATTATTGTATTAAATGGTGTTGTCAGTGGGATAGAGTTTATTGAGGTAAAATTTTTTTGCCTTCTTACTAATGTTTATAAATTTCCTAAAAAAAAGGAGATGGAAAACATTATCTCATTATTATTACCATACAAATCAAATTCTTTCACTTTTTATTTATTGCCTAATTTTTTTTTTATTTTTATTTTTGCCTTTTTTTGTAACTATGTATACTTCATATTGTATAGTTTGATGAGTTTCAAGAAACCCGCAGCAGACCCTTCTGATAAAGGTGAGGAGAATCAGGACCAGGAACCATTGGCTATGGGAAACAAGCCTTTCGAGAAAGTAGACCCAACTGACATGGCTAATGATTCCCAGTATGTGGATTTTTTTGACGAGCAAAGACAGAAGTCAAAGGCTTTTTCTCATAGCACTACAAAACCGGTAACTTATAATGTCGCCATCACTAATGACGATCATAATATTGTGGAGCCAGATGCTCGTGCTAATCCTGACGTGGCACAGAGTAAGAAGCGCAGCAAGAGCTGGTCTTTAGGGAGCATCACCAAACCTTTCAGAAGGCTCAGTATGTCTTCACACAAGGGTCAGGCGGCAACTCATAGGGGCTCCCTAAACGAAGGTGTTACATTTAGGTCCGGATCTATTCCAGAATCAGGTCCTACAGTTTTACCTGAAACAACTGGAGTTGCTTTCAAGGATGAAACAGCTCCCTTTGGTAAGTTTATGGATCGTGGTCCTTGTCCATCTAAAAGTCAAAACAAGAGTGCTGCAATTCCAAGCAGAACGGATCCCTTAGATACCAACCCTAGGCCATTTGGTGGATCCCATTTGGAGAAACAAATACTTGTTAGTAACACTGATCCTATGACATCTACAGTTGGTCCATCACCTTCAAAGCCGGTCTCATATGGGGATAATGCAACAACAACGAAGACGAATCAGAACTCTATGAGAAACAACAACAAAAAGGCTGTTGACAAGGATTCTCACGAAGCTGAGATGATGAGAAGAAAGAGTTCGTCTATTGAGGAAGTCTACAATACTACTGTTGCCTACGATGAGTACAACAGAAAGGGTGAAATTCCATTAGCCACTATTGTCGGTACCATGAGTGATGATAAGGTTATGGTAGATAAATTCAATAAGTCTGTCACTAAGAAAAATCCAGCTTTTGTCAATGCTGCAAAATCCTACAACTCCTCTAATATGAATTCAAACAAAACAGAAGGGATTAATCATATTGCTGAAAACAAGAGTATGGATCCAGGCGTTAAATACACGGATAATTCTCATGTTACTAATGTGCTAAAAAAGATGGAGAATTCAAATGTTGGTACTAATAATCATGGTACTGAAACTAAAACCGCTGCTACTATGTTTGACAATGTCAACGAAGGTGACAAGCACTTGTTTGAGAAGGAGCATGTTAACCCAGATCAAATGGATATCTCTGACGTCAGTAAAATGAATGAAGTTCATGGAAAGCATCAAAATAATCATTTCATGAACAAAAATCCTCATATTAGTACCACAGGGCCCAATAAGACACTGGATCCAGCAGTCTTCACAAGAACCGATAACGATATTATGAACAACAATACAAATCATGGTAGCTCATCTCTTGAAAATAAGGTTGACAATATTACTTTTGGAAATAGATATAATCAATCCGAGAGATCTGCAGATGAGACAACCAGCGAATCTCCAAAAATGCAGCAGGGAGTTAGAAAGGATAACATCATTGATGATAAAATTCCATACTCTACGAAGAAGTCTCTATCATCGAAAGAGCAAGAGAAGGTTAACATACCTCCATATAAGAGCTTAATTCCAACAGACAACTCATCTCCAGCAAGAAATGTTCACAATAACTCTGATAATAGTTCACCAAGCAATGGAGAATTACTTGAAGAATTACCACAAGAGAAGAACTTGACGGGGCCTTCTTCTAACCACAGAAAGACGAACCCATCTGTTTCTACCACTAAGAATTTAGATACCCAGAACTTGGTTGAAGAGTTGCCTTCAGGTGCCAATTTAATGGGCAGTGCTACCAATCACACAAATGGTGAGCACAATAATTTCATCAACAAAGCTGATTCAAAAACAGAAGACCTCATTGATGAATTACCTCAAGGTAAAAATTTGATGGATAGCAACTCCGCTCAAGAGCAGAATATTTCAAATTCCAATAATGAAATAAGATCACAAAATGTAGGGAACTACAATAACTCTGCTACCAAGAAAAAGCCCATCAATACCCGTAATGATAGTAACTTTGATCCAAGTACGCGGGTTTTGATTAGTGAATTGCCTCAAGGAAGTAATTTAATGAAAAGCTCTGACGTTGAACAAAAGAACTCAAGTTCTAAATTCAATTATAGCAATCAGTCTGGAACTGAAACTAATCAGCCTGTTCAGACCTTCGAAACCAATGGTCATGAACATAGAAAGGATGCTGGTCATCCTCCAGAGCACAACGACAATACTTATAACAACAATTCAATAAACCCAATTAAATCAATGAATATTTCAGAACCTAAAGACCAAGATAATGAGAAATTTGTCCGTCACCAAATGGAAAAGGGCAACTCCAACAACTACAAGGATATGAATCCAATTAGATCCATGAATATTTCCGAACCAAAATCCGAAGAAGCTGAAACATATGTTAAGCATGAGATGGAACGTGGTTCCAGGGGAATGCAACCACAATCAAACCCTGTGGGCTCTATGAACATAGAAGAACCTGAACCTGATATGATGAATACGGAGACACGCTCCACGTTGAGAGAGAGTTCTTCCGCTAAGAAGCAAACTCCAATGTCATATTTGGCAATGTCCTCCGAAATCGACCCATCTCTCAGCTCCCGCCGTAGTTTGAAGAGCGAGAACATCGATGACCTTGACAATCACAGCAACCGCAAATCATTCCATCAAGAAGAAGATGAAGGAGAAAGCAGTGATCTAAAGTACCACAACAGTTTAGTTGACCCAACCGTTCCAACTTATGGAGCCGTCAAACAGGACAAAGGTGACCATATGATTCATGGCTCTCCAATGAACTACAGTTACGACACAAAGAAAAGAAACAAAAAACAATCTAACTTATCTCAATCTACGCCAAGATCAGCAAAGACCACCACAAAACCTGTCAAGAGTACGGTAAAGAGACAAGGTAATAAGCCAGTGAGTATTGCACAGTAGTATCCCCCCTCCCCAATAAAAAATAAAAAAAAATAAAAAGTTTTTTAAGTTATATCATATTTTAAGTTTAATTATGTAATGAGTTCTCAATTTAGTTTATAATAAGATATTGTTCAGCAAAAATGTTGTAAAAAGGTTTCTTATCGAGTTTCGAACCGTAGTCTTTTTGGCTTTCTCAATAAAAAAGAAAAAAAAAACCAAAACAAAGCAAAACAACGAACGTGAAAAAAAAAAAAAAAAGGTGGGTCGTTGTTGCTTTTTTTTTTTTTTTTTAAAGGAAAAAGGGAACCCGTCAAATACAAAAATAAAAAATAAATAAATAAATAAAAAAAAAAAATAGAAACTAAATAAGATAAAAAATTGGCGTAACCTTTAAGTACTTGTGTTCTTGTTCATCGCGCAAAGGAAAAAGCATAAACTAGAGGAGACATAGGTCTTACTAAGACGACAGCATAAGATATCAAAAGCAATAAGACTATTTTTTCTTTGATAACGAGGACTACTTGAAACAAAATAAGATATCAAGGGAAGGCAACAAGCAAGATCGAGAACGAGAACCAGCTTTAGCATAGAAGAAAAACGCTAATAATAGAAAATTGTTAACTTAAAAACATTTTCAGAAGAATAAGAGAGTACAAATAAGTATAAAAAGAAAGAAGTTAGCAAACGAGTCAGTGCTTTCAAGAAAGAGAAAAAAAAAAAAAGTCGTGTCATTAAACAGAAAAGAAATGACTGAATCTGATTATTTCATGCCTCTGGGTTCAAATACCCTTGTACATCCAGTATCTCCTACAAATAGAATGTCTAGCTTGAATTCTTCCAATACGCCAACAGATATTGATATCAATGGAATGGTAGCATCTAAGTCTAGTTATCTTGGTGCTGTTGGCTTTGGAAGTCCACTTCCTCCCGGTGGTGCTATAAGGACAAATACTTCATCAACGTTATCAACATCTGGGGATCAAAATAATAGACACTCTCCTTTGGATACCAATAATCTCATAAATTGCTTCAAATCACGCGGTATGGAGAAACTCGAGGATCTCTCTCTCCTAATTAGACATGTACCCATAGATGTAACTCTAAGAGAAGTATACTGTGTGTTTGCACTAGCCACAGGTGTCAAAAACATTGAATTTATTACCAACGTGGAAATAAAGAACATTCTAAATGAGGACAATATTAATTTAGAAGGAAATGAATCTACGAAAAATATCAAGGTTGACTTTGATGACTTACAAAACATGCTTAAATATGCTATAATTTTAATGGGAAAGCCAAACTTGTTCGAAAAGGAGAATGGAAAATCAAATATTACTCTCGAAATCTTGGATTCCTCTAAAGCCAAAGTTACGAATTTGGACGATCTTATACAACAATCAAGCTCTGATTCAACAAATAAAGATTCAAATCAACAAAACTATCATTTTTCTAATATCAGCTCTGCTGCTGGAATTGAGCAATCATCACCTCTTCAGTCTGTAACAAAGAGGCCTAGTTTGATACAGAAATCTCGCTTTTCATTTGGCGATCCATTTGCAACAGACGGTTCAGAGCAACACTTGATGTCAGCTGCTGATACCTCAATTAATTCTAATATGATGATGGAAACCAATGGTATCCAGCCAGCTCATTCAAGAGATACTGGTAAGGCATTATTGTTATTGGAGAGTGATGAAATTAACGATAGCATTTGGGGTACAAATAATTTACCAAGTACAGTAGATGAACTGCCCATTTCAAGTGTGGGTTCTCAACCATTAGGTTCAGCTGAATGGAGGAATTCAGCATTGTCTTCTTCAAATGACTATTTCATTCCACCAACAAGTACATCTAGTAACATTAGAACTAGCTCGATACCTCGTCAATCTTCACAAGACCAATTTGCACAACTTCCATTGGGAGCAATGGATAATATGAATGCTGTTAACAACCCCAATGTCGCTAATCATAATATGATTCCACCTAATATGGGAATGTCATTAAACCAGGCATCATCATTCAGCAATATATCTCAACTGCCGCAAAGCCATGGTAGTAACAATTTGAATAATGGGAATTACCGAAATGATATGTTATTACATGATAGTAATTCTGCTATGAACGCTTCCTCCGGCAATGCAATTGTTAACACTATTCCATCACAAACCAATCTTGTGAATAATCAGTCTATTAAAAAGGGCGTTAATAACAGGGGAGTGAATACCAGCCGTAGTATAGCCAGCAAAGGCCCTCCACCAAGAAGGCCATCTTCGTTAACTCAAACTCCTTCCGCAAACAGCTCACATTCTAGTATTGCCAACTCGAACACGATTTCTCAAGCCGATTTATCCCTGTTGGCCAAGGTCCCTCCACCTGCAAATCCAGCAGACCAAAACCCACCTTGTAACACATTATATGTCGGTAACTTACCACCAGATGCAGCTGAACAAGAACTACGTCAATTATTCTCTACTCAAGCTGGTTTCAGAAGATTATCTTTTAGAAATAAAAACAACAATGGACATGGTCATGGTCCGATGTGTTTTGTGGAATTCGACGATGTCAGTTTTGCTACAAGGGCTTTGGCAGAGTTATATGGTAGTCAGTTACCTCGTGTCAATGCTAGTAACAAGGGTGGCATTCGATTAAGTTTCTCCAAGAACCCACTTGGTGTTAGAAGTTCTAACAATAGGAAGAACCTACCAAACTCTAGCTCCTCATATAATTATTCTTCAAGTTTTGTAAAAAACTAGAATCATTGAAATTTATAAAGTTTCAACAAATCTAATCACTATTTAAGGCGATTTTAGGCCCGTTGATCGTTGGTTTCTATATTGCATATTTTTTTTACTTTTATTCTTTTTTATTGCTCATCTATCCGTTTTTTTTTTTTTTTTTTATTGTTATTATTGTTTTATTACGTGGATTTTTTCTTTATTTCTTATTTACTATTTTGCTGAAATAGGAGTATAATCATGTTGAAGCTGCCTAAGCTGTGAGATAATCCAGGAATGCATGAATATAATTTTCTATCTCTCTTTTCTTGGAACATATTATTGGTTTTTAGGTAGGGAAATAATCAGGACATTCACATGAATAATACTAAGTGCCATCTTAAGTTAACGAAGAAAAGTTATTTTCGAAATTAATCTCTATTTTTTTTTTGGTATTTGTTTAAACTTATGAAAACATAGAATTTTCCTTTTAGACATACAGCTAGATAGATATATTTGTAATATTAATTGCATATTTTTGTGTTCAGTTCAACAAGAATTATATATAATATTTTAATTGAGATAGTTTAGGCAACACTATTTATCAAGGTATCAACAAAAAATAATTGTGTAACTACAACGTACTAAGTATTGTATATAAACACTTTAACGACCAGAAGCAATCGATGCTAAGTCGTTATAAGTATCTCCCTTCTTTATACTAACTTGGGGTGAGTTAGTCATATCAGTGGACAACATTCGCTTTTCTCTTAATTTTAACTCATGTGCTTTTCTTTCCAATTCTTGTATTCTCTTCTGTAGCTCCTTTGCTGATTGAGCTTCTAGCTCCTCCAGTTTCTGTTGCTTGGCCAAAAGTCTTTCATGTCTTAGAACATACGGCACAGTCTCAGAAATATTTCTCAACTGACTTCTTTCCGGTACCGCACCAAATGTTGAAGTTGAATTGCTTGAATGAATGCTGGCATTGCTCTCATGTGTCATATTGGCATTTACTGATGTATTGCCCTGAGATGGAGATGGGGATATAGGTAGGTTTTGATAAGATTTAATTTGTCCCGTTTTGATCAAAGACTGGAAATTGCTCAAACTTGGAACAGCTGATTGTCTTTTGAATACGGTTTCAGAATCCAACGAGACATCACCCTCTTGATACTTATTGTTGGTAACAGTGGATAATTTATCAGCACGGTAATTCTCATAAAGAACATTCTGCGTAGTATCCTTAAACTCCTGTAAATGTGAACCAAAAAGCACGTTTTTTAGCACTTTTAAGTCGGAAATGTTATCATCATCTATAAGAATAGAACCCCATGGATATTCCCTCTTAAATCTACCTTGCTCGTCCTTTTGGTCTGAACAAATGGTAGCGAAAGGTTGTAATGCTGCCAAAAATTCATTTTCTTCAATAGTCTGTTGATCGAGATCAAAATCTTGTGCTGAAGGATCTGTCAAGTCCAAATCAAATCTGTACACTGGAATATTGTATCTCTCTATATCGTTTCTGACCTGTTGCTTAAATTCCTTTAGCTCTTCTGCAGAAAAGGAGTCCGCTTTGGAGATGATTGGCAACACATTGGTATATTTCGTTAACGTTTTCATAAGTTCCACGTCTAATTCTCTAAGACCATGACCCGTGTTCTCGATGAAATATAGTGCAATATGAACCCTAGTGTCTTCAAATCTTGGGTTTCTTCTAATCTTAGTCTCTTCAGCAAGCACGGTATCAAACTGTTGCTTCAAAAACAGATCAATTTCACTAGAGCAGATGGAATTGTCCAGATTTTCACTTATCCCCAGTGTCATGATCAAATTCAGCAATATAGTATCGATTTCACTGTCTGCATTATCTGGATTGTTGGAGCGTATCTCGAAGGAGGTAGATGTTATAGCGATCCCTGAGTCCTGGATCTGCGTAGCTGGGTTGAAAACCTGATCAAAGTCACCCTCTTTAGTCAAGTCCAAAAGATTCTCCATAGACTGGGAAGGCAGACCATTGTTAGAGTTGTATGAGATAATTTTTGTAGGTTTGGTTATTGACAGGTAATCGTTCGTGTTTCTGTTAAATTCTTGTAGGCCACCATTATATTTATGTTTGAACAGAGTAGACTGCAACAGATTGTTAGCAAAAGTGGTCTTACCAGTACCAGAAGGACCACATAGCATAATGGAATACACTGTACCACGCTTATGATTTTTATCCTTCCTGCGGAACAGGTTAGCAGGCATAGAAGGAGACTCCATTTTTTTTCTTTCTGTCTTTCAATTCTTATTTCAATTGTACTTTTACCAATTGCAATCTTATCCAGTTGTATTACTTTCGTATAAGCACTTGAGAATTGAATACCTTTTCTCCAGATCAAGAATTTTTATTTTTTTTACACAGTGTCCATAAATGAGTTTTATTTTATTTTATTATTTTTGCCCAGTTGTTTTTAGTTGTTGTTTTCCCGCGAGCAAGAAGCACTTTTTTTTTTGGTGTGTGACGCGTTCTCTTCTCTTTGTCGGAGTGTACGATATGTAATGTGATACTTTATCGTATTGCGTTATTTATGTAAGGAGTTTCGTAGTATATTATTTTACACAACGTGATAAATGTATGAATAGTGATGTGAAGTGCATGTGATCTATTACCTTCTACGATTTAGCACCACGTAGCCGGGTAATGCCCTTTAAAGTCCCTTTTTTAATTTTTCAAAGCAGCGACCAGTTTCGGGGGGAGGAAAGGTGGAAAAAAAAAAAATGAAGCTCGAGAGCTTGGAGAAAGAAGGGTGAGTTTGTTTTTGTGGGGGGAGGGAGCAGGTGTGGAGCTCTTTTCACTGTTTGATGAAATTTTTCACCTTTTTTTTTTTTTTTTTTGGTCAAAATTCTTGAAATTTTTCAATTTTTTTCAATTTTTTTCAGTGGTTTTTTGTTAAATTAACTTGATGATTTACGGTTTTCTTTATACTTAACAATATTTTAAAATTGATTTAGTTTCAACTAAGGGGGGTTGGAGAGCACGAGGTTTTTAATTTTTTTTCATCAGTTAATAGTTGCGTTATCTTAAAGTTTTATTATTTGATCATTATTATTAAAAAAGGGTAGAAAATTTTTAAAGGTGTTAATTTTTTCAATTAATCAGATGGTTAAATGTTCAAAGTGGAAAGATTGAGTTTAAGTACGTAATAAATATAGTCGATAAGCAAAAAAAAAAAACTTCTAGCATATTGAAGATTAATTTAGAATAGATGAGGCTAGTATTGTAAAGGATAAGGAAGAAGAATAAAAAAAGAAGAAGTAGAAGAAGAAAATAAAAAATAAAATCATGGATGAGTTTCACCTGGATTTGTTTTTGATATGTGCATTTCAGATGATTATTAGTAATGGACATACTAATTCAAATTACTTGTTGCAGGATAACTCACCCAATTCTATCAACTCCAACTTTACTAATATCACCACCCCGTTGTTCAACTCGGATAATACAATTAATAGTAATAATAAGTTTGATGATCTGTATTTGAGGTCCGTGTTCAATAAGATATACAATATCTTGACTAACACAAACTCGTCATCAAACTTACTCAGAGTTTTCTTATCGCTGCAAGGTAACAGCATAGATAGTGATTATCCAAACGTATTATACCGCAGGTTCTTGATGCTACGAAAAGATTTGCAAGATAACTACGCAGAATCAAAGTTTAGTCAGTTTTTCACATCAACAGGGGAATTGAAGGATTACTCTACCTTAAACAAGAACAAGTTGTGGACAGCTATGCAAAATTATATCCTGACCATTTACGATCCAACGGCAGATAAGTTATTACCTCCTAAGTCGTGGACTACAAACAACTCCCCGAGAAGACAGCCTTCAAACCAAAGTTTCGCTAACTTGAATCAAGTATATCATAATGGGAGTCTTTACCATAACAACAACAATAATGGGAGTAACAGAGACCTGGGAAACTACGCATTGCATATGAATAACAACAAGTCTCTGAACGGATACTACACACAACCGACAAGCCCGACACCAAATGATTTCTCTATAAGTTTCAGCATTCCACCAAATAATATTCCCAATAATAACACGACAACTGAAGATTTTGAGTCCGCAATGGCAGATATACTACAATTTCCAGTTAATTCACCGAATGATACAAAAGTCAAACGAGCTTCGAGCATCTTGCGGTTTGTCTCTGCGAGTAACCATCCGTTGGGTATTGAAGACCTACAAAAAAATGCTCTTAACGAGTTGAAAAATCACTATAGTAAACAGATTGCTGACAGCGATGAACGAATACATTCACTAGAAAAAGAACTAGAACAACAGAGACAAGAAACGCTGTGGCTGAGGAAATTACTTCTTGAAGCCATGGGTGATATTAGATCAACACTAAATGATATGAGACGCCAATAAATATACAAAAGAAAAAGATACCTAATGTAATCACTATGAAAAAATCAAAAATCAAACCCCATCTACAAACATTAATATTCCAAGAAACGGCTCCCTTTAGTTTATTTTTCCTTTCAATCAAAAATACAAAGTTTCATATTCCTAACTGCTGCGCAAACTATATTCAAATCTACTGCAAAACTACATCATAAACAATTATACGAAGGAAGAAGGTAATATTATTATTCTTTCAAATGAAATCAAGAGGAAGAAAAAATATATATATTCAGTCCTGCATTATTATCCCATAACCATGCATTTTATTTTTATTTTTGTTTTTTTTTATACTTTTTCTTGTTTTATTTCTATAGCAATTTAATAAATCTAGGATAGAAGATATTATTTTTATATTGTTTTACTTTTGTTTTTTTGTTTTTATTAATTTTTCTTTAATTTCAAGACAGGTAATTATATATCCATAAACATCTAATAGCCAATAATCACGACGGTTAATAATATACAACGGCTAATAATCACAATGTTTAATATTGCTACATATTATTATTAGTATTTTTTATCTTTTTGAGATTGTCCCTCGGCTGCCCTGCCAAAAAAAAATTTTTTTTTCAGGGCCCTGTCTATTTTGTGAAAAAGACTACAGAGCAGTAGGCCGAAGTAATCTCAACACAACTCGATTTACTTCGTTGATTGAACACAGTTTAAATCCTATCCAGAATATTGTTTATTTAATGAACTTTTGTTAAAATACGGAGAATCTTATTTAATTTTAGTTCAAATATCTATAAATTAACATAAACCAAAAGAAGAACACAAAAAAGGAAAAGAAAAATTGAACAAAATGTCTGAATGGAAAGTTGATCCTGATAACCGCAGAAGATTGCTTCAATTGCAAAAGATCGGTGCTAACAAAAGATGTGTTGATTGTAACGCACCAAATCCACAATGGGCATCTCCTAAATTTGGTATCTTCATTTGTTTGGAGTGTGCTGGTACACATAGAAGTCTAGGTGTTCACATTTCTTTTGTTCGTTCTATTACTATGGACCAATTCAAACAGGAAGAACTGATTAGAATGGAAAAAGGTGGTAACGAGCCATTTGTTGAATACATGACCAGTCACGATATTGATATGACCCTTCCACATAAATTCAAGTACGACAACCCTATTGCCCAGGATTACAAAGAAAAGTTGACCTGTGAAGTTGAAGGAAAGGAATGGGTTGAACCAAAGCATCCTGATTTCGATCCAAAGTCTCTAGGAAAGGATGGTACACCTGCTCCAACTGGTTCCACTGCTCCAACTGGTGCAGCAAGTATTACATCTGATCCATCTAGTCGACAAAACACACCAATCGAATCCCGTAGAACAGGAACACCACAACAAAAGGAAAAGAATGAACAATACTTTGCACAACTAGGTCAAAAGAACCAAGAGAGACCAGATCACTTGCCTCCCTCCCAAGGTGGTAAATACCAAGGTTTTGGTAACACTCCAGTCAACAACTCTAAGCAAGCCAACTCTAACACCATGAGCTTAGAGAATCTTCAATCTGATCCAGTCGGTACTTTGTCCAAGGGTTGGGGTTTGTTCTCTTCAGCTGTCCAGAAATCTTTTGAAGATGTGAATGAGAATTATATTAAGCCAAATGTTCAACAATGGAACACTGGTGAACTTTCTGAAGAAACAAAGAGAGCAGCTGCACAATTTGGTCAAAAGTTCCAGGAGACTAGTTCATATGGCGTGCAAGCTTTCAGTTCCTTCACTAAACAATATATCACTGGTGAGGATGATGTTATGTCAGATTTCAACAAGGCACCACCAAGAACTGGTGCTACAGCTTTTACAGACTCTACTGATAGTCTATTGAAGAAAGAAAAGAAAAATCCACCTAAAGCTGGTGAAGATGAATGGGAAGAATTCTAAAACGTATTCCACCAAAAAGAATAATTATTACTAAACGTTTTACGACATTATCTTTTCTTTGTTGATAATATGCAGACGCCAAAATAAAAAATAAAAAAAAGAAACAGAAAACAATTCAAACCACTTTAACTCAATGGTTTTACTTTAAAGACATTTGCCGTCACATTAAAATCACGTTTTGTATGATTTGTTATAATATTTTAATATTTTTTTTTCCTTTCTTTACCACTGAGACTAATATTTGTCATAATACTAATTAAGAGGTAATATTAACAATCGATTTGTGAATTCTCCATACGAAAATTGAAAATTTGTCTTATTGAATAAGAAGTGTAGATAGAAATAACCAAAAAAGTTATGAAGAATTTTACATCGATTTAACTGCGTTTTCTACACATTTTAACCTATTTATTGTCCCATCAAAACACTTCTCAAATTGTGCCAATTCTCACATTATACTCCTTACACACACGAATTTTCTTGCAAAGAATGAATACTAAATAAGAAAAACTGTACGGAAAGTATATAACTTAAATAGGTAGTTAAAATCCATATTTTGAGCACTAATGACTCAAGAAAAGACTTAACCCAGATAATAATAATGTAGCAATTTCCTATTTTGAGGTCGTATTAGTTCCAGTTTCCTTACTCCTTGTGCTTTAACGTTTTGGGGTCTTAGCGCAACTTTTTTTTATTTTCGCGTCTACAGCTTATGGCAGTGAAAATTCAAGAAAATAACCTAATATTTTGAAATTTCAGCTCGATGACTACATTGTGATGATTCCATTTAACAATGTATTAATGCATACCTCAATTCAATGATTGTGTAGAGTATTAAACAGGGCATGGGATTTATTTTGTATCTCCTCAATACCAATTCAGTAATTAGTCTATGACAAATAACTACAAGATCAATAAAATAAAGCAGAGAACTTCCTTAATAATATAAAGTGCTTTAAAAAATGTATTAATTCATTACTTTTTGAAGAGAAGGGTAAACTATTATCCATCTAATTTTACCTTCCCCATTTCTCTTATCTCGTGTATTTTAGTTTTACTAGGGGTGTATATAAGTAATATAATTTATCAATCCAAACAATGGGGTGTACAGCAAGACGCGTTAAGTTTTTTTTTAATAAATCTGGCTTCTAGTAATACTCACTGCTTATTTGTTATCATAACCTAGAATCTTTTCCTAACTTAACGTGTTCTAGGAAAATTATAGTAAATTCTCTACTCCTCACTGACTGTTCTCTACCTATAACAACACCCAATCGTGGTGCTTTCTCAATGGACACAAAAGGTTAAGTGAAAAAAACTTCTTCATATCCATTGTATCTAAATACTTTTATTTACATATTGTGGCTTTCCTGCATATGAACGCGAATGATTCACTATCTCAGTTGGCGCTGGCAAGGATTATTGTTTCCCTCAAAAAATGTTAGAATAGGTGTTAATTACTTATTGGAGACGTTTAATATAAAAGAAAATTAAATATTTGGCGTATTCAGCGCTTATAAAGAAAACAGATCACGAAAATATTAAACTTATTGATCCCGATATCAAATGAATTAATGATTCACACGAAAATTCTGAATTTAAAATGGATAATAACTACTGCAGATATGACAATTTGGATAACTTTTCAATATTTTCGTCTTCTTACTACATATTAGCAGTTGATTGCTGCTGATGGTATGAAGAAATGAGAAAAGTATAAAAAGGGTAGTAAAATGTGCTCATAGATTATTTTACTCTTTAAAATGTCAAGATTTTCAACTCAGATCAATAATAGGAATTGAATTTTATTGAATAACAATTCTTTGCTATTATATACTGTATTTCCACTACTAACGATCCCTTCTAAAATGTTTGAGATAAATACAACTGTTATCATGGCCAACGGTCAAATAAAGAAAGTATCTGAACTTACTATAAATTCTCTTATCATGTGTGAAG
The DNA here is from genome assembly GCA_030556385.1 of Nakaseomyces kungkrabaensis. Taxonomy (NCBI): domain Eukaryota; kingdom Fungi; phylum Ascomycota; class Saccharomycetes; order Saccharomycetales; family Saccharomycetaceae; genus Nakaseomyces; species Nakaseomyces kungkrabaensis. The sequence continues at coordinate 1,953 of JAKTPY010000006.1, read as the reverse complement.
ACGGCACAGCAGCAAGAGTAACTAAATTGAGCAAGGCCCATCATACAATCTATGAAATATTCCAGAAGACGAAGCACCGAGCCAATGAAGGAGAACCTGGGCGGCTTGATCCTCGAAGAAAAACTATTTACCAAAGGCTTGGATTTAAATGCACAGGGTCACATCTACTCCCACTAAGAGCTCCAGCGGTACCAAGTCTCGAAAACAGTCCCAAAAAGTCGAATCTGACCGTAAGATGGAGATGCCTGCAAGAAATAATTACAACTGACGGGAGATCAATATCTATCCCAAAAAATCATCACAAAAACTTTCCAAAAACTGAAGAGGGTTATTACCAAGCTCAAAACTTTATTTCCGAAAAACGAGTGATTAACGGTGACTACATTGACTTCAAAATTGAAGTCCGAGATTTTGACTATTTAGACGCTTCTATGAGAGTGACTTCCGCTTTGATGTGTAGTCCAATTTTGGTTGGCAATGGTGTGCTCTCAAAATTTCTAAGCGGACAGCCTCATTTGGTTACTCCTTCTATTACAGTAATGGCTTGGTTACTCGGTTTGTGGATTGGTGATGGCACCACAAAAGAGCCAGAAATTACAGTTGATAGCCACGATGTCTCATTAATGAATAGCCTAATTGTTATGGGCAGGAAGTGGGGAATATATCCCACATATAAAGATGAAAGGGTGCCATTACGTGCCAAGCATGTGAGACTTTACTATGGCAACGAACCTAACGAAAAAAGGAAAACTAGAAATTTAAGGAAAAATAATCCATTTTGGAATACAGTACTTTCATTAGGTTTCAAAAAAGCTATTAGTGGTGAGAAATATGTTCCTGAATTTATGTGGACCGAAGATGTCGAAGTAAGAGAGGCCTTTTTAGCGGGCTTAATTGATTCTGATGGTTATGTAGTAAAGAGAAAGGAAAATCCAGATACCTATAAAGTCTCGATCCAAACCGTTTATCCATGCATAATGGACGCCATAGTGAATATTGCTCGGTCATTGGGGATCTCTGCAACTGTCACAACCAGATCTGCGCGACCTGAAGTTATCGAGGGTAGACTTGTTAACTGCCAGTTTACCTTTGACTGTAACATCTCTGGTTCTTCTGCGTTACAAAATGTCTTATCATATTGTAGAAGTGGGCACAAGAGAAGATGTCCTCCCGATGTAGTGATACGTGAGCCTCAGTTTGTTGGATTTATAGATCAGAAAAAATCAGAATCAGAAGTTATTGGTATACATTTAGATAAACAACAGAATATTATACTTGGTAACAAACTGATAGCTCACACCTGTGGGTCTGAATGTTTAACTGAAGGTAATAGACAATTTGATACCAAGAATTTAAAATATTGTATCTCCTGTCCACGCTCAGGGGTTAGGTATTTTTACAGGGATTGGACTGGAACAAATCGTATTTGTGGACGTTGTTATGGGCGGTACAAATTTAGCGGTTATAGATGTGTTAATTGTAAATACATACCAGAAGCTAGAGAGATTAAGAAAGCAAAAATGAAAGGTGAAGAATTGGGAATTGATCCATCTGGAATTCCTGTCAGAGGAATTTGCTGCCCACGCTGCTGTGGTATATTGTTATACGATGAAGTCCGAGGTCCATCTGCTAATGTTAGACGTGTTATGCTGAACTAAATACTCTATAAAATTCTCTTCCTATCAGTAAATTGCATAAATTTTGTGAAAACATGTAATATTTTATTTCCCTTTAGTTATAAATAAGATACAAAAGTTCCGAAAAGGATAAGTTAACAAATCGAAAAAAAGAAATTACCGATAATTTAATTTTTAATTAAGTTATTTTTTTAACGAGAAGACATAGCCTTGGTGACAACTCTCTTCAAACCGACTTCAGCCTTTCTGTATTCATCAGTGGAGGCATCTTCGATTTGCAAAGCAGCCAAAGCATCAGCCAAAGCAGCTTCGATCT